>CCYA01000484.1:0-25672 GCA_900000165.1 Ceraceosorus bombacis | reverse complement strand
ACTATACGTATCCATGTACTGGTGGGGGGTTAATAGGCGGTATCTCTTATATATTACCTTGTAGTACAGTTACCTAAGGACTCTGGTTAGCAGTGGAACAGGTTACTACTCCTACTATAGGTAACACGATTTAAAGAAGGGGGTGGCTATGTAATTTAAGCTCCTCTATAGGACTATTGGTAAGGGTACGGGGGGGATATGAATTTAGTAGTAGGTTACCTCTATAGGATTACTGTATACCTATCTGTCGTCCCGTGGGGTCAGGTTATACTCCATCTATAGGTTGAATAATAATCTCTACTAGGGAACCGAACCGAACCGTGTGAGCAATATATATGGTGACTGCACTAATATCTCCCTCTATAGGGTTAAACGTATACCTGCTCCGTACATATGATGGCATGTAATCTCTACCTCTATAGGGTTAACCAATCTAGGGTATGACCTTAACTTACCTACTAACCCTCTAATATAGGTAATCAGTACTATACTGTCTTATTCCAAGAGCTGTCTTATAAAGTACCTTAGTACCTCTCTATAAGCCTATGATTATATAACTATATACAATAACTAATAAATAATGCTTAATAACCTTATTACTATAATGCTGGGTACACTTAGTGCTCTAGCCTCTTTTATACTACTACCCCTGTTTAATGATTCTCCTGAACCTTGGAAGCTAGGGTTCCAGGATGGTGCATCACCAGTACATGAAGGTATTACAGAACTACATGATTCAATCTTTTTCTACCTAGTACTTATCTGTTTTGGTGTTCTATGGGTACTCGGGAGTGTTATTGTTCACTTCAACAGTAGTAGTAAAAGTAACCTAGTATACAAGTATAGTAACCATGGTACACTTATTGAACTTATCTGGACAGTTACTCCTGCCTTCGTTCTAATTGCTATTGCCTTTCCAAGCTTTAAGCTACTATACCTTATGGATGAAGTTATTAGTCCTAGTATAACTATTAAGGTAGTAGGTCACCAATGGTACTGGTCTTATGAGTACAGTGACTTTATTAATGATAGTGGTGAAGCTATTGAGTTTGACTCTTATATGGTACCTGAGACTGATCTAGAAGAAGGACAACTACGACTACTAGATGTTGATAATAGTCTAGTTATTCCAGTTGATACCCATGTTCGGTTTATTGTTACTGGAGCTGACGTTATTCATGATTTTGCTGTACCAGCACTTGGTCTTAAAATTGATTGTATGCCTGGTCGACTTAACCAAGTATCAGTACTAACTCAACGTGAGGGTGTATTCTATGGACAATGTAGTGAAATCTGTGGTGTTATACATGGCTTCATACCTATTAAAGTAGAGGCAGTATCTAGTGATAAATATATTCAATGGCTAGATCAGGCAGCAAGTCTATAATATTTCCCTTAAGTCCTAAGCTAATAGTAATAATCTATAGGATACTATAAGAGTTAAGTAATAGTGGGTACTATTAGGGAACTGCAAATTCTACTATACTGGGTTCGACTCCCACTTAGCTTTATTATTAGAATACTGTGGAGCTAATCGGACTTGAACCAATACATCATCAATGCAACTGAAGCGCACTACCATTATGCGATAGCCCCTTTAGTAGTTATATATCCTATAAGGGAATAGTAGTATTATACAATTTCAAAGGCAATTAGGATACTAGGTACTAGAATAAGTAGTCCAATCATTACTGGTAGTAGACCAGTTCAACAGAATACTATAAGCTGATCATAACGAACTCGGGGTAGAGTAGCACGAATCCATACAAATACAAATATAATAGATACTGCCTTGATAGCTAGTACAATACTCTGTACATTGATAAAGCTATAGTTAACAAAGACCTCTGGAGCTAGGTAACCACCTATAAAGAGAATAGCTGTAAATGAACTCATCAGTACAATTGAACAGTACTCAGCTAGGAAGAAGAATACAAAGATTATACCACTATGTTCAGTTATAAACCCAGCTACTAGTTCACTCTCAGCCTCTGTTAGATCAAAAGGTGTACGGTTAGTCTCCGCTAGTGCAGAAATGAAGAACATAAGGAAAATAGGTAGTAGAGGTACAATATACCATACGCTTTGCTGTGACTCAATAATCTGTGTAATATTGAATGTACCACATAGTAGAATAACTGTTAGTACTGCACCACTATAAATAAGCTCATAAGAGATCATAGAGGCTGTACTACGAAGACTACCTAGGAAGGCATACTTACTATTAGCAGACCACCCAGCAAAAAGGATACCATAAACTCCAATAGAGCTTAGACATAGAGAATATAGGATACCGAGGCTAAAATCACTAATAGTTACACCGGCTCCAAAAGGTACAATACCTCAGCCAAGTAGACTAAAGATAAGACTAATTATAGGTGCAAGGAAGAATAGACTACGTGTACTCTGACTAGGGATGATTTGTTCTTTTACAACTAGTTTAAGAGCATCGGCAAAAGGTTGCAGTACACCATAGTATCCAACTACGTTAGGTCCAATACGACGTTGCATAGACCCTATTACTTTACGCTCAATAATAGTTATAAAGGCTACTGATAGTAGAATAGGTACCATAACAATAAGGATAAGTAGAAAATTATATAGAGTAGTAATCATTAGTTAGTATGTTAGTTAATATAGTGTTCCAGGACATAGGAACTAGTTATTATTAATAATAGAACTATTACAATAGGCATAGTTAAAATCAATAGGGATATAAGTAGGTGTTAATCATATATGTTAATATGCTACCCTATACCTGTATTAGTTTACTCTTTGAGTAATTCACCTATAGGATGTCTAATAGACTAGGTTTAAGGGAGTCCAGTCCTACTATAGGATATTTGCTTAATATAAATACTTCATCTATAGGGTGTCTAATAGCAATGGTAAGTCATAGAAGACAAATATAGTCCTACTCCTACTATAGGGTGTCTAATATATACTCACTGTTTTCTATAGGATATTAAATAGGTTAGCCAGTTCTACTATAGGATGCTTTATATTAGTTGTCCTCTTATAGGTTATGAATAACATAGGTTTCATCTATAGGGTACCGTACCGTTGTATAATAGGGGGTATGACTAGTTTAACACTCAGCGAACCGTAGAATAGTTCTACTATAGGGTACTTTTATTTATAATCATCCCTTATAGAGTACCTAATTTAGCTTAAGACTAGATACTGAGACCACTATCGTCAATCCGAGATGTAGAAGTATAATGACATCATAAGAGCAATATGGTATATCAGAGGTGTAGTTAATATTAGATACTGTGATCCTATTGTCAGTTTCAGTTTGGGTGTAGAGTATAAGGTTATCATCAGTGCAATAGTAAGTAGTTTTAGCTAGTATAATAATAAAGAGATACTGTGACCAATTGATGACTCTCTTCGCTAGTACTAGTATATAACATTAAAAGGTAAGGCGTATAAGCTATAACTATAATATGAACAGTACCATATAGAAGGTAAGGGTAAAGTAGCTATGGGTTAAATAATATATATAGGATACTACTACTACTACTAAAGGAAGTATAACATTAGTTAATATAAGGATACTGGGGGTAATAGTAATGATTCGTCAAGTATAGTAATAATAAAGTTATAATATAAGTATTAAGGATTTTAGGGGGTGTATGTCTGTGTGTAGAGTAGGAGCAACGCCGCACGTACAGTTAATATAGGGCAAAAGCCTGCTCAGATATGGTTGGGGATCCACTCTAACTAAAGATACTAGGCTACAATACAGCTTAATATACTAAATATATAATATTAATGGTATTAGGCCTTAGTCAAGGCACCCTATCCAGAGTTAAAGGAAATAGAGTAGTAGATAAGAGGTCGTAGGTACTGGTTAGATAGGAACTTCGTTGAGTATAAGGCAAGATAGTTGGAATATAACTGATTGTGTAGAGTAAGTTGATCTAGTAAGGTTATAGCGTACCGGGCTTTTACTATAGCTAGATAGGTAATGGTGTTAGGATATATAAGACATTAAAGAGATACTGAGGGGTTAAAGTGAGTTTCGTCCTAAAAGTGAAGGTAAACAAGAGGTAGTGAATACCGGCATATAAGTAGTAAGGCATAAATGTTATAATGGCTGGTATAAGGGTTGTTAGTTAAGAGTTAAGGAGTACTAATATATTATTTATTTACTGGGATCATTTAGGGTATTTTTAAAGATGGAATAAGGCATAGGATAGGTAATAATATAAGAACTAATGGAATCGAACCACTCTTTCTGTCGTGTAAAGACAACGTTAAACCACTCAACTAAGTTCTCTAACTACCTATAGTAATAAAAGGGAGCTGACTACTAATGTAGATCAATAGCATCTTTAAGGTAAGAAGCCGTAAGGATACAGAATACATAAGCTTGTACAACTGATACTGCGACCTCAAGACCTACAATAGCAAGGAAGATAGTAAAGGGTACTAGAGCTAGTACAGCACTAAGGATACCTCCTGTAAATAGTGGTGCTATAAAAGAACTAAGGATAGTTATTAGTGTGTGTCCTGATATTAGATTAGCGAATAGTCGCACACCCAGACTTAGTGATCGAGCTAGATATGATACGATCTCAATAGGTACTAGTAGAGGGATAAGGGCAGCTGGAGCGCCTGAGGGTACAAAGAAGCTAAAGAAGTGTGCCTTATGGATACTTAGGCCAAGGATAGTAACACCAATAAAGATAACCATACTAAGACCAATACTGGCAATACCACTAGTAAACACTGTAAATGAATAAGGTACGTTACCACTAAGGTTAGCGAATAGTAGAAAGAAGAACAGTGAGTAGATGAAGGGTAGGTAAACTTCATTAGCAGCTCCAACTTGTGATTTAACTAGACTAAGTACACTAGCATACCCTGTCTCAAGAGCAATACTCCAATAGTTAGGGATAAGCTTATTATCATTATTACCTAGTACATGAAAGGCAATAGATAGGTAGATAGCAATAAGTGTATATAGTCCAAGGTTAGTTAGACTAAAATTAATGTATCCTAGGATTGGTAGGTTAAGAGAGATTAGGCTCTGTACCTCAAAGTGGTCCATAGGTGAATGAAATAGTTGAATAAGCATAGGGATATGCAATAGTCTACTTGGATTAGGTTAATAAGCAATATAGACTGTAGTGCACGGGGGGCAGGTTAACTCTATTAGAGCTAGTTACAGGTAGTAGGCATAAGGTGCCGGTTAATAATAGTTTAGTAATGTATACACGTGATACAAAAACCTCAAGGAAGGCTGGTAGTACATACTTACTTATAACATATACAATAACAAAGAGACCTAGGAAGGCAAAGGTAGCTTGGTTAACAAAGTAGTATGGAATCATTTGTGGCATGGGATACTGATATTAGACATATGCTCTAAGAGCTGTGTATAACAACGGGGTGACCGTATTACATGTAGTTGGCACAAGGGCAGGTTAAAGGCTTAACGCCTTAGGTTACCTATAGTATAGTACTTAACTTTGTATCAAAGAGTCTATAGGATTAGCGGTATACTCGGATGTCGTCTATAGGGTTAGTAGAAACAGGTGGAACTCTTGAGAGGGGCATTGGATGATATTAGGCACACTGTGTTATAGCATACCTATAAGACTATCAGGGCAAGGTAAATATAGCATCCTTGGAGGTATCCTTAATATAGTATGTACCTAGGTTCGCTCGGTGAGTATTAATGGGTAATTTAGTAATAACCTATAGATGAAGTATAAAGATACCACAGTAGCAAAGACAACCTATAGATGAAATATAATGATCCTATAAGTAAGCAAAGATAACCTATAGATGGAGTATAGTAATCAGCAGAGACATCCTATAGATGAAATATAATGATCCTTAGGACAACACATACATTATTATAGGCTGCGTAGAGATATACTAGATAGAGGTAAAGACCGTATAGTTGATTATGTGTGTATCTTCTTCTTCGTTATACTAATTAAGGGATATAACACAAGACAACTCTTATAGAATAGATTGTACTGATCTTTATAGAAGGGTAAGGAAAGCTTTATGATTGAATAGCTAGTGTATTATAAGCATGTAGGGGTACAGGTGATTCTAGACTCCATTCTAGACTATGTACGTTTTTAGACTCAAGCCAATACTCAGGTGCACCTTGGAAGTAGCTAGGTTTAAGCCAAGGGTTACCAATAACTGGTTTACCATATACTAGGATATCATAGATAATATAACCAAATAGTACCGTAGCAATAACACTAATCATACTACCAAAAGAACTAACTAGGTTTCATCCAGCAAAGGCATCAGGGTAATCAGGGATACGTCGAGGCATACCTTGTAGACCTAGGAAATGTTGAGGGAAGAATGTAAGGTTAACACCTACGAATAGTGTCCAGAAGTGTACTCGTCCCAGGCTTTCGTTAAAGGTCTTACCAATGATTTTAGGTGCTCAGTAGTAGAAGGCAGCAAACAGTGCAAATACAGCACCCATAGATAGTACATAATGGAAGTGAGCTACCACATAGTAAGTATCATGTAGTGCTACATCTAGTGAAGCATTAGCTAGTACAACTCCAGTAAGACCACCAATAGTAAATAGAGCAATAAACCCAAGAGCAAATAGCATAGGTGTTGTTATCATTAGACTACCGCCGTATAGAGTAGCAATCCAACTGAAGATTTTAATACCAGTAGGGATGGCAATTAGTATAGTGGCTGCTGTGAAGTATGCTCGAGTATCAACATCAAGGCCCACAGCATACATATGGTGAGACCAAACAATGAATCCCAGAATTCCAATAGAGAATATAGCATAAACTATCCCTAGATACCCAAATACAGGTTTACCTGAGAACGCACTAACAATATGACTAATCATACCAAAGCCAGGAATAATAAGGATATATACCTCAGGGTGTCCAAAGAACCAGAATAGGTGTTGGTATAGAATTGGATCACCACCTCCCGCTGGGTCATAGAATGATGTATTAAAGTTACGATCAGTTAGAAGCATAGTAATAGCACCAGCTAGCACAGGTAGACTTAGTAGTAGTAGAATAGCTGTAACAAAAATAGCCCAACAGAATAGTGGTAGCTTATGTAGTGTTATACCAGGGTTACGTATATTAAGTACTGTAGTAATAAAGTTTATAGCTCCTAGCATAGAACTAATACCTGCTAGGTGTAGACTAAAGATAGCTAGGTCTACTGATCCTCCAGAATGGCTTTGAAGTGTACTAAGAGGTGGATATACTGTTCAACCTGTACCAGCACCTTGTTCAACAAAAGCACTAGCTAGTAGTAGGATAAGTGAAGGTGGAAGTAGCCAGAAACTAATATTATTAAGTCGTGGGAAGGCTATATCAGCGGCTCCAACTATAACAGGTACAAGGTAATTACCAAAGCCACCTACCATAGCAGGCATAACTATAAAGAAGATTATAACAAAGGCATGTGCTGTAATAATAGTATTATAGGTTTGATGATCTCCATTAAGATATTGTACACCAGGTGCAGTAAGTTCTATACGAATAAGCATAGAGAAAGCTGTACCAATTATAGCTGCAAACACGGCAAAGATAAGATAGAGGGTCCCAATATCCTTCGCATTAGTGGAGAACAGCCAACGGATCAAAAGATAGGTAGGTAAACAATAATAAATTAAATATATATAATAGGTATTAATAACGGCGTATACGGTTGGTTAAGGTTCGTCAACAATAGTTGGAATAAGGGGATATAAGTATAGTCGGGTTCTTACCTACGCGAACATATAGCTATAGTATACTAAGGGATTAGCTATAATCGCAGCCAATAAACCATAGTACATTAATGGGAAACTGTATATGTAAGTAGTGATTATGTAACCTATAGAAAAGCTAAGTACCATTATGATCGGACAAAAGGAGATTCGAACTCCTATGGAAGTTAATATTCCAGGCAATTAGCAATCGCCCACACCGCGCCTATAGTAAGTTTGTCCTTAAGTATATGTATATAGGGTAACCTATAAGAGAGTTTAACTCAGTAGGTAGAGTAGTTGACTTTTAATCAACTGGTGACAGGTTCGAGCCCTGTAACTCTTAGTAAATAGTAGTAGTTATTGTGTAAGAGAGGTATCTAGGACGGATTGAATTGAACAATCATTACTACAGCCAAAACATAGTGTCTTTCCGTTAGACGACGTCCTATAGTTGATTTTGTTTGCCGACTACTAGAATCGAACTAGTGTCAAGTAATTACAAGTTACTTATTCTACCACTAAACTAAGTCGACTTACTAGGTAGTATTCTTTTATTAATGATCTCTAGGAGACTCGAACTCCTAATAGTGGAATGAAGATCAACGGTTTTACCTTTAAACTAAGAGACCTCAGATAATGTATAATGCGCATTCCAGGGTTTGAACTCTGGTCTAACAAGTCATGAGCTTGCTGTGCGACCACTACACCAAAGCGCGTAAATTTGCCTATAAAGCCGAAAGCGGGACTCGAACCCACTATAAACCAGTATGAATGGTTAGGTTTAACCGGTTAGCCTATTTCAGCAATAAGACCAGTTAAGTATAGGCAGGATTATGTTAATATATTAACTATAGATATACTATAATAGTATGGTTATGTATTGGATTAAATTTCATAATAATTAGTTACTGTGATATTACCTTGACTTTCGTCAATACTAAGAGTAAATACATAGTGATAACCCCTGACCTTCCTTAGTAGGGTACTATTTAATATTAATATAACTGGTCTTCCTATATGTTAAGAACGTTAGTACATGGGGGGGTAAGACTTCGGGCTCGAACCGAATCAATTGAATCCACAAATCAATGCTCTACCTGGTGAGCTAGAATTACCTAAGGATACCTATAGATAAGGGAATACCTATGTAAAGTAGATAAGGTTACTTACACTAGCATGTAGGTTATTAAGTACTACATTAGGAAATACACCAAGTACAACTGTTATAATAAGTAGAGGTAGTAGTAGTATAAATTCTCGACTATTGATATCTGTAGTATAGCCTAGGTAGCAACTATGAGCACCAAAAGCAATACGGTTATATAGCCAAATACTATAAGCAGCACTAAGTACAATACCACTAGCAGCTAGTAGACATATAATAGGGTTTTTTTGGAAGATACCAGTTAGACAAAGGAATTCTCCTAGCCAGTTAGCACTAAGAGGTACAGCAGCATTACTAATAGAGAATACAAAGAAGAATACTGAGAACATAGGTATATAAGTAGTTAGACCTCGGTAATACTTAATAATACGACTATGGTAACGATCGTATAGTACACCACCAACTAGAATAAATAGAGCTGGGCTTACAAAAGCATGAGCAATACCAAGGAAGATAGCACCTTCAATACCTTGTACTGTATTACTAAATACTCCAAGTACTATTGTTGCAGCATGAGCTACACTACTATAGGCTACTAGTGCTTTAAAATCGGTCTGTCGTAGAGTCGCTAGACTCGCATATACTAGAGTAATCACAGCAAACGTTTGAATAAGTGGAGCATAATAATGAGAAGCATCAGGTAGAAACTGTAGTATAATACGTATATAACCATATAGAGCAAGTTTAAGAATAATACCAGCTAGAATAATTGAACCAGCTAGAGGGGCTTCAGCATGAGCTCGTGGTAGCCAAATATGACCAGGTACTAGAGGTGTCTTAATAGCTATACTAATAAAAATACCAATCCATAGGTACTGTTGGGCCTCTAGACTAATATCATGAAGACTGATAACTTGAAAGTCACTAGAACCTACGTTATAATAGATAACTATGAAGGCAATAAGCATAAACAGGGACCCAAACAGTGTATAGAGGAATAGTAGAAAGGCAGCACGGATACGTATAGTATTGTTACCAGAACCTCATACACCTACAATAAGGAATAGTGGAATAAGTACACTCTCAAAAAAGATATAGAATAGGATAAGGTCTAGTACTGAGAATACAGCAATAAGTAGTGTTTCTAGTATAAGGAAAGAAATAAGGTAGTACTTAATAGTATTAGAGTCAATGTTGCTTCAGTTACTAAGTAGACAAATAGGTAGTAGGAAGGTAGTAAGTAGTACAAAGTATAGTGAAATACCATCAAGTCCAATAGTAAAGTTACTAAAGGATACTACACCTTTTATGTAGGTTGCTGTGTACTGATAGTCACTAGTTGAAGAGTCAAACTCTAGTCATAGTACAATACTAAGGATGAATGTAATAATAGATACAGTAAGAGCAAATCGCTTCATACGTAGTACCGTATAGTAGTTAGAACCTTGATAAGTTATAAGACCTAGAGCACCTAGACTAGGAAGAATTATAGTAAGGGTTAGCATAGGTATAACAACTAGTATAAGAATAGAAAAGGTCCCAGTTTACTTATAGTTCAATAGGGTTCGTTCGTTACCCTTATTAAAGAATACCATATACTATAGCAAAGGGGAGGATTATATAGTTAGAAGCATACTAACCACTGTTACCATTAGTACTAGGCTTAGAACAATAGAGTAACTAAATAGTACTTGAGTAAATACAACAAAAATGATAGATACACTAGCTACTATAATATATAGAGCATAGTTTTGTACACTACCAGTATCAATAAGGCTGACTGTCTTACTACTTGACTGTAGTGATGTACTTAGTCCATGAGGGCCCAGTAGTTCAATAAGACCAAGGTCTAGTTTAAGACTAATAAGGTTACCTGCTTTAAGACCCGCATAAATGATATAGTGGTTATAGATAACATCAACTAGATACTTACCATTAAAGAACTTGTATAGATTATAACCTATTTTAGTATTGGTTAGACCAACTAGGTAAGTAGGTACAATATGATATAGATAGATAGCAAGTACAGACGCAATAATAGTAACAATCATAGGTAGTAGTTTGAATATTAGGGGTAGTCCAAAATGAGCTTCAACTATAGTAACATGGCTAGGGTGTGTAAATAGACTAGTACTTAGGAAATCACTAGCAATACCAACGTATAGGTCACTAGCAAGGTACCCAAAGGCAATACTTATAAAGCTTAGAATAACTAGAGGGATTATAACAATAACAGCTGGGTCATGAGCACTATTATATACTATTTTATTAGCATTAGCATAGGTAAGGAACGTTATACTAATTAGTCGTATACTATAGAAGGCTGTAAGACTAGCACTAATGGTACCAAGCCAGTAAGCAGCGGTACTCTTAAACTCGTACTGAGCAAAGGCAAGCTCTAGAATAAGGTCTTTACTATAGAAACCAGTAAGGTATGGTACAGCTATAAGACTAAGGCTACCAATAAGAATAGCAGTGTATGTAAAAGGTATGAAACCTAGTAGACCTCCTAGTCGTCGTATATCTTGTTGATCATATACAGCATGTAGTACAGCACCAGCTGCAAGGAATAGTAGAGCTTTAAAGAAAGCATGGTTAACTAGGTGGAAGATAGCACTCTCATATTGTGATAGGCCACAGGCCATGAATAGGTAACCTATTTGTGAACAAGTACTGTAGGCAATAACACGTTTAAGATCGTTCTGTAGTAGTCCCGTACTGGCTGCAAAGAAACTTGTAAGGGCACCTACCCAGGTAATAACAATAAGGGTCGTCGTACCATATTCAATTAGAGGTGATGATCGTAGTACAAGGTATACACCAGCAGTAACTAGTGTAGCAGCATGAATTAGAGCACTAACAGGTGTTGGGCCTTCTATAGCATCAGGTAGCCATGTATGTAGTCCTAGTTGGGCACTTTTACCCATAGCTGCAAATAGTAGTAGTAGACCAATAATAGTAATAGAGTCTTCGTTAATACTAGGTGATAGGCTAAATACTGTACTATAGTCAAGATTACCATAGACAAAGAAGATAGCGAAGAAACCAATAGATAGGAACATATCACCAACACGGTTAACTACTAGGGCTTTAATAGCACTCTTGTTAGCCTGGATACGAGTAAACCAGAAGTTAATAAGTAGGAATGATGAGATACCGATTCCTTCTCACGTTATAACAAAGCGTACCTGAGGGGTTTAATGGACTCTTTCTTCACTTAACTGAGTGTGTCACGTGTAGTCTCTGAGGTGCTTATAATTAAGTATACCTGCATAATAGCCTAGTTAAAGGATTGAAGGTTTTAACACTGGGTACTTCAACCATAGGTGTCTTAGCATATAGTGACATTTAATAGTGTCGGCTGAGGAGGAATGGTACCGACAAACATAATAAGATAGTTATCACCTGTTACTAGTACTAGCATAAAGAAGGTGAACATACTTAGGTAGCTAAAGAACCGTTGAATATGGGGGTCGCTGCTCATATAGTCAATACTAAAGATATGTACTAGAGAGCTAACAACTAGTACAGGTAGAAGCATACTAACGGTAAGGCTATCAAACATAAAGGCCCATGATACATCTATAAGCTCAGAGTCAATTCAGCTAATAAGGTTAATAGTAATAGGGTTGTTACATATTCCTACCTCATAGAAGGCAGTTAGTGCCAGTAGGGCTGATGTAATAAGGCAGGTACATGTGATTAGTTGTGTACCAGTTACACCGATTTTACGACCTAGGAAACCAGCAGTAAAGCTACCTAGAATAGGTAGTAGTAGTAGGGTTAGGAACATCTAAGAATTAAGACTAATAGATCCACGTAGTCGGTAATAAGCTACTAGGATACCAAGACCAATAGCGGACTCAGCACCAGCAATAGCAATAATATAGATACTATAGGTTTGACCAAGTATGTCATCGAAGCTATAAGAGCTAACAAGGACCATAAGGGTAACTGATAGTAGTATGATTTCAATGCTGATAAGCATAAGGATAATGTTTTTACGGTTTAGGACAAAGCCCAGAATACCAATAAGGAATAGTACAATACTTAGGTTCATAAGATAAAAAATCATAGGTAGTAAGAGGTTATACAGTAACTACACGTTTCTTTATTAGTTTTTGGAGAGTATGAGCAATAAGGTACTCTAGGATGGTTTGTACAGCTACTATAAGGTGCCGCGTCGGCGATGCCTATAGAGTGTATTAAGGTCAATGGAGGACTGCAGTCCTATAAGCCGAGAACTAATGGGTTCGAACCATCATCCACTAAAATGACAATCTAGTACATTACCAATTATGCTAAGTTCCCTATGGCATGTATATATGTATACCTATATAAGATTAAGTGTAGTAAGGGAATAGACAACCTATGACTTATCAGCCTTGTCAAGGGCAATATCCATAAGGGTGTTTTCAATAATACCAACAGCTGGTACAATAATGATAAAGTAAGCAAAGTAATATACAGTTGCTAGGGTTCCTCAGTTCCACGTACGGATATTAAGGGATTAGTCTCATCATACTCTTTGAGAACCTTAGTAAACCACGTGGTTAGGGTAGTCTCTCGGTATTCAATGGCAGTAGAGAGTGCTTTTTCCTTATTGCCGTTCTTGGCTACAGTGAAGGATACCTCCCGAGGCTTGATACCAGTGCTCTTGGGAATGATCACATCATACCGTTGACGGTTATCTTTCCAGTAGATATAGTTGTACCCTGAGCTTACTTCAGCACCACGTGAATCAATAAAGGCACGTAGGGCCAGTTCTCATTTATGCTTACTACTGGCACCACGGTTTGTAGTGGGTAGTGAGTGAATCAGCTCAGAGATTATAAGCATCATAGGTAGCCAAAGGTGGACACCAAACTTAAGTAGGTAGAGTACCTTAGTAGTAGTAGCAATATTAGAGGCTTTCCAGTAGAAGAAGTCGGAGTAAGGCTTGAGTAGATTAAGACACGTAGTGATGTGTACCTGGTTATGAATACCTAGTTCCTTACTATCACGGTACTCCTTGGTTACTACATTAGCCTTGATGCCCAGGCTATTAAGGAATACTGCAACTTCATCAAGTATGGCCGTGTTATTAGGAGTTGAACGTTGACCAATAGTAAGATGAGGGATAGCATTAAAGGAGTTTCGGTTGATACCTATAGTTCAGTACAGTGCTCCATCACCAAGAAAGAACCCTAGTACCCAAGGAAGGGTAAGTGGTATAGTGTTGTCAAAGTCAAACTTATCATGAACTGTGTTAATAGGAGGGTGAGTGGCCATAACATGGCTTAGTTTATCCTCAAAAGAGACCTTACGGTCTTGGCCTCCTGTGGTAAGGTTATACACTAGTCAAACAATGTTAACAATGACCTCAGGGCTATGTATAGGTATGTCTAGTAGGTTACGTATAGTACGAAGTTTATTTATAGCAGTATGCTTTTCACCCCGGAGTATATTAAAGTAAGGCATAATGACATTAATGATATGTGCCCAAATATTACAGTGGATAGTGATATGCCAATGACCATTGTCAACTACACGGAATCGGTGTTTGATGAAATCAGGCCCACCTAGGATACGTTGTAGAGCAGTAAGGAATTTAATACTGTCTGGGTTGGCATTTTGGGACACACTCCATCGTACGTTAAAGGCATAGTTAACAAGACGTGGAAAGTTACCTCCTCAGAACCCCTCAGCCTGGAATAGTCCATTAGCGATTTGTTGGAATACTGTATGGTTGAAGTTAGATGGTAGCCCACGATCGTATGTTTCTTGATACATAGCTCGAATATGACCACGGCTAATAGGTACCCACTTGTTACCCATTCGAATAGAACCTATTTCAGTATCAGGAGGGCCTACAGGGACTTTACTACCAGTACTTTCTATATCAATATCAACACCAGAGTCATAACCGGACTCTGAGTCAGAATTGGAGACCTTGGTAGAGTAATTGAATAGGCATAGGGTACTTATGATGAATACAAAGGCACAGGTACCAATGGTTCAAATACCCACTTGATCAACCATAGCCATAATAGGTTGTACTATAGGCCACAGCACATTAGTAACTACAGTACCAATATAAAGCAGACCCAGAGCAGCACACGTTATGTACATTATTATGAAGATTAGTGATAGTATAGATATAGCAACCAGATATAGTGCGGATAGACAAAGGTATAGTGCGGTTAGACCAAGTCCAATAGCTATACTGATGATAGTTCATTTTACCTGACCAGTCCAAGGTACTACACATGAAGGTACTCCTAGAAGGCGTTGTATAACTTTAAGATGGTTACCCATACGGTACTCATACTCTTCAAAGAAGTCATAGTAGATATAATCACGGGGTAGGTACCGAGACATATAGCCAAATCACGCTATTTCATAAGGGTCTAGACTAACGGGGACTCACCGGCCATAGCCAACATAAACAATACCTTTACGAGCATTGGACCGAAGCAGGGCCTGGGTTGGTCATGAATGGTACCGATTGTAAGTACCTATATACCGACCCTCGTAAGGACAGAAATCGTGAAAATATGTAATGGTAATCTTAGGCCGGGTAAACACACGGTTAATAGCATATACAGTGACTGTTGATTTTAGTAGGGTAGCTCAAGACTCATAACAAGCATTGGTAGCGTCTGCCAGAGCATGAAGCCACTCATGTACACAAGGTACAAAGTACAGGATAAGGCAGATACTAATAACTAGTAGGTTTTGTTTAACTAGGTATTTAATAGTTGGGTAAACCAGTAGTAGGCGGCTGTACACCTCTAGAAAGCCAATATAAAGTAGGTTATAAAGGGTACATAGAGGGTATGGAAAAGATAGACATACTAGCTTAAACACTCCCTTTGGTAGAGCTAGGCATACTAGGTTAAAGAACCCCTTTGCTATAGGTACTAGGCCCGGGAAGGTGGTTTCGTTTATACTGAAGATTCGAACCCGTATGTTATTGGAGATAACAAGGCCCATAAGGGTAAATACAGGCAGTAGCATAATAATGAAGCAAACGAACGGCATCACATAGTTGAAGTCAATATAAAAGTTCATAGATAAGGGAGAAACTAACAATGACTTACTAGACTTGTCTAGGGCAATATCCATTAGTGTGTTTTCAATAATACCAACAGCTGGTACTACTACAATGAAGTAAGCAAAGTAGTAAACTGTAGCGATAGTACCGACGGTCGTAAAAGGCTCGGCGACATGCTGAGAACCAATAAACATCAGAATAAAGAAGCAAACCAGGAAAGTACCAAAGAAAAACTGAGCAATACCACGGAATTGGATACCCCGTACTCGGCTAGTATCAAGGATAGGCATAGCTAGTAGAATAAGTAGGCTCATAAATATACCAATTACACCTAGTAGTTTATTAGGGATAGATCGTAGGATAGCATAGAATGGTAGTAGGTACCACTCAGGCACACAGTAAGGTATTGTAATAATAATATTAACTAGACTATGTAATCAGCAGTTCAGTTAGATTGCTGTAGGGTATTCGTGTAAGCTAAAGCAGCTATTAGTCGTTGGACCCTCTTAAACGTATTAAGACTGGCTTCAAGTAGGGTAAGGTCCTTGAAATTAACCCTATGGTACTATAATTAATATACTATAGAGACGTGCGAGTATCGAAGCAGGAGTACTTATTGGGTTTGCGGGGATGTAGTTATCACTATGACCTATAGCATTAGGCATATAGAAAACAAACAGTGCCAGGGCTAGGAAAAAGAATATAATAGTAACTAGGTCTTTGAAGGTAAAGTAAGGATGGAAAGGTAGTCGGTCCGTGTTACCACTAACACCTAGAGGGTTACTACTACCATGTTCATGTAGAGTTAGTAGATGCATAGCAGCTAGAGCTGCCAGTACAAAAGGTAGTAGGTAGTGAAGAGAGAAGAACCGGTTAAGTGTAGCATTGTTAACGGAGAAACCACCTCACACAAATTCAACAAAGTCTTGACCAATTCATGGAATAGCACTAAGTAGGTTAGTAATAACAGTAGCTCCCCATAGACTCATCTGTCCCATGGGAAGTACATATCCCAGAAACGCAATAGCCATTATTAGAATTAGTATAATAACACCAATAGACCAAACCATTACACGTGGTGATTTGTATGAACCGTAGTAAAGACCTCGTCCAACGTGGAAGTATACAAAAATAAAAAAGAAGCTAGCTGTGTTAGCATGTAGGTATCGGATAAGCCAGCCGTAGTTTACATCTCGCATAATCGCTCGCCTGGGCAGTATTGGTTGATTTTGGACTATATCTTCTTCTTCCATAAGGATAGAAGCCCTGTATTAGTCTCTGAGGTCCATAAAAGGTAACCTGCTGATTGCTAGTTAATATAGGTTTTCAGCATATAACAGGGTTTAATGAGCACATAAGAGAGAGTTAATGCTCAACACTAATGAAGGCTAGATCTACTGTATTAGAATAGTGCATAGCTAGGAATACACCAGTAAGGATTTGTACAATAAGACATACACCTAGTAGGCTACCAAAGTTTCACATGTATGAAAGGTTAGCTGGTTGAGGTGAATCAATAAGGAAGCTATTAGCTAGACCCAGAATAGGGTGTGTTTTAAGTAGTCGCATAGGTAATATTAGTATTAGTTACTGTAGGTACGTGGGGTACAAATAATAACGATGCTTAAGGCTTCAACCGTAGTACATAGTATGATGCGGATGAATAGGATAAGACCCTTCGTATAAGCTATGTTTAAGGTAGGTGTATAATTGTAGATGTAGCAACCTATAGAGAACAGTAGGAGTGTATTGATAAAGCATGGTTGCCTAATAGGCTAGAGTATAATAGAATACTGTTAGTAGTTACCTATAAGGGAGTAGTAGTAGTATATGTAATAATTAGATACTGGGACCTTTTAATGACTTCGTTGGCAAATAGATTGTAGCCATACATAGTAGTAATGCCAGGATGGTAATAGTAATAGTTAAAGGGTAGTTTAAAGTCAGTATGGGTAAGCATAAGTTATAGTAAGTAACATGTAATTATTAGAAACTGGGACCTTTTTATGACTTCGTTGGCATATAGAGTAACACATAAGCTATATGGAGGCCTTATATATTTTGTCCTAGTGGAATCGAACCACTATATTACCGATATCAGCAGCATATTCTAACCGTTGAATTAAGGACAAGGTACTACCTATAGGGTGCCGTGCCAGTTGTTAAGGGAATCAACTTCTTATTCATTGATAGGGTAATAGGGCCTACTATTGATAGTATAAGGATAACACTAGTAAGGATAAGTCACATAGCAGCATTAGTATATACTACTTGTCCTAGACTATGAATTTGTAGATAGCTAGTATAATGAATGTCAGCAGCTATAGGATTGAATGTAAGGTAGATATCAGTTGTCTTATCAAGTCCTAGGATCAGTGAGTTGAACCATTGGAACACGCCTAGACTCAGATTATTGAATAGTGCAGTAATGTTGTCTATAGAGTTAAGACTAGCATCAATGAAGGTCTTCGGTATATTACTACTTAGTTCAAATAGAAATAGACTACCAACAATAAAGCCTAGTGGAAGGTTTTGAGTATACTCAGTTCCGCTAAGCTCAGCCAGTTGTAGGTTAAGTATCATAATAACAAATAGAAAGAGGATAGCAATAGCACCCACGTATACAATAAGGTAGGAGATACCAATAAAGCCAACACCAAGCATTACTAGGTAACCAGCTACAAATACAAATACTGAGATAAGGAAAAGTACTGAGATAACAGGGTTCTTACTAGTAATAACTAGAATACCTGAGAACATGGCACCTAGTGCTAGAAAATCAAGGATAAAGTTCATAGTTAATATTAGTATAGGGTACTCATTCATAGACCTATAAGGGTACTGGAGTATAAGATAGGTATTAACCAATAGTGAGCTATAGAGGCTATAAGTATGTCTATTAAGATCTAACCTATAGTAGAATACTAGGTGCTAGAAAGAATCGAACTTTCGTTGGACTAAGGCCATGCATTAACAGTACACTGCGTAACCACTACGCTATAGCACCCTATAGATGTCAGTCTGGGAAGAATCGAACTTCCACCTCCCACTCCCAAAGTGAGCGCCCTTCCATTAGGCCATCAGTCTGTTTAATAAGTTAAGTTACTATGAGTATATATAATAAATAGTTACCTTGAAGGTTATACAATATAGTTAGACCAAGTTAATCAATTAATTAGTAAGGCTATACTTAATACATTACTGTATGTACATATGCCTCCTATACGTGTGACATAGTCTCTATCACATTTCTAATAACCTCTAGGGTGGAGCTTCGTACTTAATATGCGTTCAGTACTTATCGATCATAGTTGTAACTACTCTACTATGCTACTGGGATAATACCCATATAACAATAGATACATTATAGAACTACCCAACACCGGTCCTTTCGTACTAGGCACAGGTACCCCTTTGGTTATTGTTACCTTCAGAAGATAAGGACCATACTGACTCACGTCGTATTGACTTATAGTTTAACTAGGACTAACTAGTTCAATAGGTACACATGATCTTATATGGTTAGGTTAATCATGAGGTATACAGTATTGTTTAGACTATCTCTTCAATTTATTGATTGTTGGTACTCGGGCTAAGATTATTACAGACAGTGTTCACTTAGTAGTCGTTGAACGGGGTTACTAATAGTATTTACCCGATGCAGGTTATTAATGGTTTACTTCCTGCAATTATTACCAATTATATTTGTGGGCTCAATTAACCCAACTCGCGTACCGCTTTAATCGGCGAACAGCCGAACCCTTCTTAGCTACTACACCAAGAGGATGCGATGAGTCGACATCGAGGTGTCAAACCGTTGCGGCAATGTGAACTCTTGGCAACGATTAACCTGTTATCCCTAACGTAACTTTTATCTCCTGAGCGGTGACCATACCATAAAGTATCACCGGATCACTATGACTTGCTTGCGCAGCTACTCGACCCATCAGTCTTATAGTCAAGCATGGTTCATCATTACACTTTGTAAGGTCTTACATAACCTATTGATTTGTGAACAATTTAACCATACCTTTGTAGTTCTCTGATACTATGTTAGAGAATACCGCCCCAGTAAAACTGACCACTTGATGATGTCTCTTTAGGTAAATATACTATACCATTATTATATATAGATTAGATACCGTAATATACTAGTCAAGGTATTTCACTATTGAACTAAGTTCTCCCTTGTATGCTACACCTAGTAACTACGACGTCAACATCAAGCTACAGTAAAGCTGTATAGGGTCTTCCTGTCTATCTGAAGGTAAACCGTATCTGCACGGTTATTCCAACTTCACTGAGCCACTCCTTGAGACAGCTGAGCCACGTTACCTCATTCATGCAGGACTACATTTAATAGCCAAGGAGTTTCGCTACTTTCAGATCCTTATAGTTAAGACCGCCATTCACCTCGTATCAGTTAATTACCCTACTAAAGGATAACCTTCCTTACTTTATGAGGCATTGGGCAGAGTTCACTACCTATACAAGTACTCTTATACGTCTTAGCAGGTAGCTGTGTTTTTGGTAAACAGTCGCAGCTCACGTTTATGTGGCACACATAGTCTTAAATATACCTTGTAATTGGTTAATAAGCTATGGTTATCCTTATCGTCGAACTTACGGACACATTTTGCCGAGTTCCTTAAGGAGTGTTAGCTCTACGCCTTGGTATACTCTACCTACGAACCTGTGTCGGTTTAAGTACGGTTGATTTAGTGTACTTGATTTTCTTGATCTACTAAGTAGTAGATGGTTCAGTACATACTCATCAGTTATCATATTCATGGTTAACCTTAGAGACCGCCTAAGTCTAGGTATATTAAATTATCCTTAGAAAACCTATCGTATACGGCGAGAGGGATTATACCCTCTTTATACGTTACTCATGGTAGCATTCTCTCTTCAGTACCCTCCAGTCAAGCACAACCTAACGTTCATAGAGTACTGAATGTTCCGTTACCCTTAAAGACATGGTGTAGGTGAATAATGTAGACCCGATAAATTTTAGACGCCTCTACCCTTAGTTCTTTGCGTGGTTAAACGTTCATTAAAAGGTAGCTACTTCCAAGCTTACCTAAAGATCGTAATAGGGTAAGGACTTTCTTTATTTCACTCAATTATTACTTAGGGACCTTAACTCATGTTGTGGGCTGTTTCCCTCTTGTCTAACCACCTTATCATGGATAGACTGTCTACCAGTTATTGACTATCGTCCTTCCGAGGTTAATAACCAATGGTAGGGTATAAGACCCCCCAATTTAACATAGTATAATACTATTAGGTATGATTATCAGTGCTGTACATACGATAGTGTTAGTACTGGTGCTCTACTAAGATAGATTTCACGGAATACCAGCTATTACCAGGTTAGATTAGCCTTTCACTGACTAACCACAGCTCTTCCCATAATTCTGCAACATTAATAGGTTCGGCCACTTTATATGCCTGGCCATGGTTAGATCACCTGGTTTCGGGTCTCTTCTAGTTAACTATACCAATAATAGGTCGCTTTCACTATGGCTATACGCCTTGCTATTTAGAAGAACTTGCTCAAGAAAAGTACTATGGTATACTAAGTCATCCATAATTATTGGTTACTCTCCTTCGACTGTACATTAACAATATATTAATACTGCCACAGGTGACCCAGTCTGTAGCGATCAATAAAATTATACTATTGACCGACGGTCTTACTATTGACTTTTCGTTTAACCGTTAACACCTGCATCGCCAAGAGTACTCGTATAGAGCCTCTCAATATCTTTGTCAAGACATTCTAGTCAATTATGGTAAACTAGGACTACGTTAATAAACGTTTTGGGCCTGAAGCACCCCATTATGCAAAAGGTACACGGTAACTCTTTGATATGAGCTTCCATTGCTTATAAGGTCACTAATTCAGGATCTGTTTCAACGGTCATCTACCTGCTTTTCATCATTCATTCACATTACTCTTTACTATTGCTATAACGCCTTATACTTAGCTTTGGAGGATGGTACCCCCTAATTCAAACAAGGCTGCCGTCCTCATTTTACTTATTGTTACTGTATAGTAGTAGGTAGACAGGGCTATAACCTTCTATGGCACAGCATAGTAGTACTGTATAGACACTTTCCAGAGCCTTCAACTTACCACAGTCTACAGTTAAGCTAATCCGGGTTCACTCGCCATTACTACCGGAGTCTCGGTTGGTTTCCTTTCCTACTGGTACTATAATGATTTAGTTCCCAGCGTGTACATTATAGATAGTTTATACTGTTCTAATTTAGACAATACCTTACCTATGTTAGTTTACTATAGGAGTGTCCACATATTTAAAGTCGTATGGGGACTATTGCTTCCTTTCCAAGGCGCTAGCTAGACATCCTTAATGACCTCTTTAATCACTTAGTCTAATACTCTATATTGTAATTGATACCTATACAGAGCTAGTGCTAGTATTACTTCATCTATAGGTTACCATAGTATAATGGCTCTCTTCAAAGGGATTGAACTTAGGTAAGTTGAGCAATTCATACTTTAATAGTATAGTGACCTAGTTTATTCTTATGGGTTACCTTAGCATAGTCTACTTGGTGTGTTTTACCATTGATTATAGGATCAGCTATAGAACCTAGGGTAAATGATTTACTAGTCTTACGTGGGACCACTTTTTCTGTTGTAAGTCGCCCACTGATTATAACCTTAATACCAGAGATACCTGTTGGTAGTTGACTATACTTGATATTAAGAAATCCTATAATGGTCTTCTTGATACTTAGAAATGTACCTACTGTAGTATTTAGAGAGATGTATTGTGCCAGGATTTTACTATCTATATAAGGGTATAGTACCTGTTGGAGTACTACAGTTGTAGTAAGGTGGTTACCATACACTTTACTAATAGTTGAGCTAATAGCTTTAGTAATCATTGTTGAGTTATTAGGTACTTCATTAGAGCTGTAGTAAGGTACAATTACAGTAACTCCATTAGATGAGTATGTAAACTTAGGTTCTCCCATTAGAGCATTATTATAGCTAGTAGTAGTAGATTGACTATTAACTACTTTATAACATAGGTCTTTAAAAATAGAAGCTAGTAGTGTACGTACTATAATTTCACTATAGTTATTATGTATAGTATCAGCTTGATTATATGAGTAACTAGTACTATTAGTATATACGTTACCAAAGGGTTTCTTATTCATTAGTGTTAACTGATTATAGTGCCTCTACACTGAGGACTTCACGGGATATCTATGGTTGTCATAAATGTGAATGGGCCTAGCCCTGTTTGAAACATGGATAGAGTAGTATCTATCAACCTATAAGGGAAGTACCTAGTTTACCTTAGGAGTAGTAATAGAAGAACGGTTTTCAGTAAAGTATAGAGCACCAGATCCTATTTCAAAGATAAAGCCAATGGTTAGTATAACAAAGAAGATCATTATTACCCAGAAACCGTATAGACTAACTGTACTTATAGCAGCAGCATAAGGGTATAGAAAGAGAATTTCAATATCGAATACTATGAACAGTAGACCTACTAGGTAGAACTGAATACTAAATTGTGACCGGGTTTGACCATAAAAAGGTATAAATCCACATTCATAAGGTGTAACCTTTTCTGAGTCAGGATTATGTACAGCTAGTAGTAGATTAACCATAAGTAGGATTACTACTAGGATAGGAATAAAGATTAGAAAGATGATGATAGCGTTCATTAATAGTAGTAGAGGCTAAGACAGAGTAGTTGACAACTATTTAGTAGGGTAGTAGGTTGAAGTACAAAAAAGGTCATAGCTAGGCTTAGTATAGCAATTATTGTACTATGTAGTGTTGTAATATTAACTACTGGTGAGTCAGTACCTTCTTCAGGTGTATCAAAGTATAGTACCTTAATAATCTTAAGATAATAACTAGCACTGATAACACTTACTAGGATAGCTACTAGACTTATAAAGTAGTAACCTGCATGTGTACTACTATACAGTACTATTTGTTTAGCAAAGAACCCTACTAGTGGAGGTACACCAGCTATACTAAATAGGCATAGAGCTAGGCTAAGACTTAGTACATTATTATAGTTAAACTGTCCTTTAAGTTCATGGATAAACTGAATATCCTTAGACCGGGTATTATGAGCTTTAATGATATAACCAAAGGCAAGTAGGATTAGAAAGGCGTTAAGGTTAGTAATACTATAAGTGATAATATAAAAGAGGAAGGCTTCAATAGACTCTATAGTGTTAACTGATAGTGCTAGTAGTATAAACCCTACATGACTAATAGTAGAGAAGGCTAGTAGTCGTTTAATACGATATTGACTAAGACCTAGAACTGTACCAATAACCAGACTTAGAAGACTACTAATAAGTAGTACGTTCTTCCATACATTAATACTATTGTCTATCATGGTTACACTAAATGATTCAAAGCTACCTTGTAGTCCAGTAAGTAGTAGTACAAGGAATACAAAGATACTAATCTTAGGAATAACTGTTAGCCAGGTTGTTACAACTGTAGGTACACCATCATATACATCAGGGGCTCAATTATGGAAAGGGCTAGCTCCTACCTTAAATAGTATACCAATAGTAATAAGGATAAAGCCTAGGATAAGTGGTTGTACATAGAAATCAAGTCCACTAATAAGTACTAGACTATATAGACTTTCAAACTGTGTAAGGCCAGTATAACTATAAACAAGTGCAGTACCTAGTAGAATAATAGCACTACTTAGTCCACCTAGTAGAAAGTATTTAAGGCCAGCTGCCGTAGCAGATTCACTCTTACGATATAGAGTAGCTAGGATATATAGACCAAAGCTTTGTAGTTCAATACTTAGGTACATACTAATAAGATCATAGGAACTAATAAGAAAGGTACTACCAATAGCAGTAAATAGTACAATAAGTGAGTACTCATTAATAGTTAGACTACCACTGTCACTCTTGATACTATTGTTATCTCAACTTAGTATAATAATAGCACCTAGTAGTAGTAGAAAGCCTTCTATACCAGTAGTAATGACATTAGTTTGGAATAGTCCACTATATAGACCTACTCCAGCTCCTATAGATTGAATATAGATACCATTGAAGGATAGTAGAGCAGCATAAATAAGAACTATTGAAGTAATCCGACTATTTAGACTGGGTGTAATAACATTGGAGAATAGGGGTACGGCAATCAGTAGAGAAATAAGACCGATAATAAGCATAGGGGGGTAGTAATTAATTAATTAAGCCTGGATATAATACTAGTACTCGGGATCGAACCGAGATAGCGATATTGGAAGTATCGAATTCTACCATTAAACTATACTAGCGGGTTAAAATCAGGTATGTACTTAGTAGTAAAGGGGTTCATAATAGTTATATAACAGCTACAAGTTCCCTTACAGCAACCTGCTACAACTTTACAGAGGCAACTCCTAAGCATTCTAACTATATTATGATAGTATCTATATAGATATTACCTATTAGTAGTTATTAATGTGTTCAAAATGGCCACTGCATGATGGACAGTTAGTACCTCCCTAAAGTATAGGTTCACCGCAGCGTACTAATCTGCGATTACTCGGAATTCCTTATTCACGTGATCGAGTTACAGACCACGATCCTCTTATGATAGGGTAAATTCCCTTTTACTTTGTTTAATGGTTAGCGCTGACTAAGGGTCATAGCATCACATTGTTAAGTATACGTAGCACATCTGTAGCCCATACTCCATTAGGATCATGAGGACTTATCTTTCGCCCAACTATGGTGTGCTTTATTAGCATCACAGTACATAGTATCAATACGTACTCGGGGTTACGTT
>CCYA01000391.1:462465-479409 GCA_900000165.1 Ceraceosorus bombacis | reverse complement strand
CCTGCAAACATCTTCCTGCCACCAATGCTTGTTGCTTGACTGTTCTAGACTCTTGCCCACTGCCTTGCATGCTCCACACCTGCTACACATGCTCTGCATCCTTTGACTGTTCTGGTGCCTTGCCTACTTGCACTATCATTCTTGCAACTCTATTCTGCTCCATGACTTTACAGCTCTCTCACCCACTGACTGCAATGTATGCCTGCTAAGCCCTCTCTTTGCGCACAAAAACTGCTTGCATCCCAGCACGCCCCTGCTTGTTGCTTTGTGCACACCTCCCAACTCTCTCACTTACATGCACTAGCATCCTCCCATCTTCATACTCTGCTGACTGCTCATTTGCCCCTAAGGGCCGAAGGCATACGGGTTGAAGTTGAACTGATGATCGGCCAGCAGCTGAGTCCAGTCGACCGGAGGTCCCCGCATATTGTTCGGAGCAATGCGCGCAGGTTGCAAAGGGAACCCAAAGCCAGTAGAGCCATCGCCTTGGAGCTGGGGCCAAAAATGAATGTCCGCAGGGGCCGTCAGCACAGTGGCGACGGGATTGGCGCTGTGAGTGGCGGTCTGCAAGTTTGAAGGTCCAGCAGTGGCTTCAGGCTGAATGCTGGCGGGTTGCAGCCGCTTCAGACTCTCTGCAACGCACCATTCTTGTGATGGTGGTAGCCTTCATGTCAGCACATGCTAAAGATTGATCTTCATTGGGCGAAGTACTTACCAGACAATGATGGGTCAGGGTGTGCATGTAGACACCTCGTAGCTTTAAATTTTGGAAGTGGTCCTCACTTGGCAAAGAGATGCCATTCAGTGCAAAAATTTTCTTGTAAGAATCAATCTGTCCAAGAGGCCGGTCCTTGAGCGCCAAGCGGGACTTAGAGACGGCGTGACATTCAGTGATTCTACTCTCTACGGCTTCCTCGCAAATGCGGGTCTCTTTTATGTATGTGTTGTGGCAATCATTGCGGTGCGTGTAGCGGTTAATGAGTGCACTGCAATGCTTACGGCACTTTTGAGACGTTTCCCACAGAGCATTGTGAGAATGTTTTGGAATGCGCGTCTTGGGCAACTCTACCTGGAGCTTCAATTGAAAGGCTCAGAATCCATTTTCTTGTCCTCTAGATTGGGTCATGCATAGCATTCAAAGGGCCATTTGGAGGTCCAGAGAATGATAGAGTGTCCAAGCTGGTCAAAGAGCTTGAGGCCTGCGGAGCCACAGAAGCAGACGTAATGGGAGCTGATGGACCAGACAGACCAGAAGCTGATGAAGCAGCTGGATCTGTGCTGGTGTGGGATCAGTTCTGATCTCACAGCCAGCGCAGTCTGAACCTATGCGCGTGCGCGTGCGGGCGGGCAAGCGTGCTTGCTTGGGTGTGGGATCAAATTTGATTTCACAGTCAGAGCCTTCACGGCGGCGCATGCGCGCGCATGGCACCCCGTATGGCGCGTATGGGAGTGTATGTTACAGCGTGAAATCCTCAACTTATACCAGTAGCCACCAGCCAAATTCACCCCACACTTGCCCTTTGGGTCTCCTCATGCAGAAATGGCTGTCGCAAATCCAAAACTATTCTGCCACAAGACACTCCTCAATGTGCTCTACAAACTGGCTATCAAACATCTCCAACCCTAATTCCAGACACCCTTGTAACCCTGCCCCTCACCAGCTCTCGCCTTAACAGGCATTCACACACACTCTGTTTCAGTGTTAACCTGTCACCCTTTCTCGACACAAGCGGCAATTTTGCGCGCAACTTAGCTGATGCTGAGGCTGATGCAGACGCTGAGGATCCGACACTGTTTGACGCGCCACGCGTGCCACGCACGATTCTTCACATTGACTACACGCAGAGAGCATGGCTCTTCATCACAAAGACTATCATCACTCTACCACACACGATCCGCACGACGCAGGCGTATAAGGTCAGCGATGCATACGTCGACTTTGTTTCT
The DNA here is from genome assembly GCA_900000165.1 of Ceraceosorus bombacis. Lineage (NCBI taxonomy): Eukaryota > Fungi > Basidiomycota > Exobasidiomycetes > Ceraceosorales > Ceraceosoraceae > Ceraceosorus > Ceraceosorus bombacis. The sequence continues at coordinate 477,462 of CCYA01000391.1, read as the reverse complement.
CGAGGTCACGACCAGGCGTAGCGCTGCGGACACCACGATATTGATGCATGAAACTGCGCTCGCCACGCCTTCGAGTGAAACCCTCAGTGTCTTATGTAGAGCCCGAGTTTGTCTGTCAGCCTCTCCAACCTACTGCGATTGCTGCGCGTACGATGCTCGTGGCGGCGGCGACGAGACGAGCTAGAAGTGTCCGCCTTTGAACTATAAGGGTGCTTCACTTCAACCACGGACGAGCCTTCATTCTCATCTGCAGACCTGCGAGCCCTCGGGTGGGTCAGAGATCCGTCCGTCGAGCGAGTCAGCCATAGCAAACAAGTGACTCACCATCGCACATCGTAACAATTGTACAGACACCCTGCTCCAATGTAGCAATCGTCTTCGTCCTGACTCTTGGTGAGATATTTCCCGGACGATGCGCAGCATTTAAAATCGTCGCCACATGCGCAGGGATCACCATCCGGAAAGTCTCCGCTGGGAAACTGCCACGTTGGAGCATCCGCGATCTGCGTGAATTGTGGATCCGCAATCAGAGCCAAGTCGGCAATGTCGGTGCAGTGATCGACGCAGCCATTAGTGGAAAGGCAGTACCACGTATCGCTTGGCAGACACATGTCCTTGCCTCCGACATTGCTGCAGCACTCGGTGGCAGAGCAATTGTTGCAGCTGGTGTGAATGGGTGGATAGCTGCAAAAAATACACGGTAGTCGGTTTACTGCTTTGCTGGATCCGAGCGCTTGCCTCGACTCACGTGTAGTTGCTGCCGATTGGGCCAGCTCCACCATCTTGACCGTCGGGTATGCTCACGCCTTGGTCGCCTTGACAATTGCCTTGACACTGGTATAGAATGGGTGCTAACATATAATCAGTCTGCGCAACGTCTCTGCCAGTCTCTGCGCCGCCACTCACGCCCTCGTCGCGCTTGCAAAAGTCGGAAGCTAGCGGAGCGCAGACGCTATATTTTGAGCAGCAATGCGTATCGTCGTTGCATTTCGAGCACAGCGGTAGATCCGTCGAGTTGCCCTGTCCTCCAGCGGGCAGCGTAGCATTGCCATGAGCTTGACAGACGATGGAGCTCAGAATCAAGGCATCGCAGTCAACGGCTTCCTTGCCATAGTCATTGACGCTGGTCCACTCCTGAAGACTCATGGAAGCATTCTGAGCCAAATCGTAGCACGTGTCGTTGTGCTTGACGATGTGCAGCTGGGGACAAAAGTTGGCATCGGGTGCAAAAGTGCAAAGCTGGTCGCCCACGCGCAGATGACTACAGTCGAGCGGATAATTCAGTCCTCGCAACTGGACAGAAGTGAGGGAAGATCGAGCAGCAATCTTCTCGCACGTGTCCGCCACTCGCACCGAAGCGAATCGAGAACAGTTCGAAGAAGCAGGCGGCTCGTCATTCGGACTGCGCTTAGCTACGCAGACGACCTCATCTGGCTGAATGTTGGAGCAATTTTCGTCGATGTTGGAATTGATATCGTAAAACTCTGCTAGGGTGAGATTGTGAGTCTGCGAGATGGCGTAGCAGCTGTCGCCCGACTGAATGGTGTAGGGCTTGCCGCAACTCCTTTTTGCACCGTCGACGCACAGCGCTTGGCCCGACTGCAGCGATGCACAAAGCTGATCGCCGCTGTTGAGCTGCTGCAGATCGTAGAGCGTGACGTGAGCGCGATTGCAAATTTCGTTGCAGCTTTCGCCGGCCTGGACGGTCGTGTAGAGGGTGCAGGCTCCGCTCTCGCCGCCGCCGCCGCCGCCGCCATCACCGCTCGTCTCGGTCGGCACGGAAGCAGAGCTGGTCGTTGTGGAGGTGTGAGAAGGACCGGCGCCGCTGGCCGGGGTGGTCTTGGACACGCAGACCGAGTAGCCTGCATAGATGGCACCGCAGTCGATGCCGGGGTTATCCGCGTAGAATTGATCCAAAGAGATGCCGTTAGCGTCTGCGATGGCATAGCAGCCATCACCAGATTTGACCTGCACGACTGGCGAGCAGTCGTACTCTTTGCTTCGAAGACACAGCTCCTGTCCGACGCTCAGGCCTGCGCAGTTCAAAGAATCTCCGTTGAGGTGAGTCAGCTGATAGTTGGAAATGCCGTTGGAGGATGCAATGGCATCGCAAGAATCGCCAGACTTGACGCTGTACCTGGAGGTGCACGTGAGCGCGACAACAGGTCGCAGCAGGCAAGCGATGGAGAGGATTGCGACGAGGGGGGTAAGCAAGTTGCGGATGATCATGATGCTGATGCGCAAGACGTGGAGCGATGGTGTTGAGGATGGAAAGTGTCTTGTCGCTCTTGCGTCGAGTGTCGGATTGGATTGTGAATGACTCCGAGTTGCTCTCAAATCCACAAAAGCCACGTCCCCGTTCATCGTTGGCATGGATGGCATGGCATAGCAGAGCACTTTGATGGGCCGTACGGCTGGCTGAGCGCGAGTTGTCTTGCGCGACTACGATGCAACCTGCTCGCCAGCTTTCGCAGTCGGTGCCCTCCGTTCGAAGCAGAGCAGCCGTGGCCCGCGGGTAGGCACGCGCACATGCACGCTCACGCTCACGCTCACGCGGATGCACCATCCTTGAGCGCACTTGGCATTTCATCCGCGATGGTTTGTGGGCGCAACATTGCATGAGCTTTGCGGCCAATCTATGCGCTTCAAGCCCCAAATCTCCGAGGTGCGACTCGCGCTGACCGGCGGCCAATCAGGCGGACGGGGCGCTTCTCGCTTTGCAAAGAAAAGAAAATCTTTTTGATTGGCATTTGTAGCTGTGAGTGCGAGTGCGAGTGCGAGTGCAGATGTGCGCGCAGTTGTGCACGGATGGGACGACTGTGGCTGTATGCACGCACACTTTGCTCTCGCCGCGGTATCGCGTCCAATGTTCCGCGCTTCAACACTCACCACTCACCACTCACCACTGCTCCGCCAAAGTTCTTGCTTTTGCGTTGCCAAGACCAGCGCACCGCGAGGTTTCGGCACATATCTGTACACCGCAATGTACCGGTCAGGTACAGCTAATGTACCCGTACATACATACCTGCCGCCCTACACTCACACTCACACGCGCACTTGGACCCTCAAAACACCGAATAAGCCGCGGCCCGCTAGGCTGGCCCGCTAGGGAGTGTGGGTGCATGCATGCATGGGTGTTGGGTGTTCCTGCAGGCAAGTCGCAGCCGCGCTCCACCTCGTGGTTTGCCCGTCCCGCGCGCCGCCGGACATTTGTGGATTGCGCGAGCGTTGGGCGGCGGGCGCTAAATTACTTTTACTTTGGTGGGACGTTTGCGCGCTTCAACTCGAACATCGCTTCTGTTGTTGTGGAGGAGCGGACATTTGATTCAGATTGCATGCACACGCACACGCTCACGCACACGCTCACTCTCACCACACCACACCACACCTTGCCTCTCCTCCCTCATCCACTCGATCGCATCGCACTCTGCTCAGACTTTGCATCCAACATTGCAGTCACGAGTCTGAATGCCCCCCACAGGGTACTTACTGCAAATCTTTGCACGTGGCAGTCATGTCGCGCACCTACGACGACAATTTGATCGGCGACATTTGTCACAACGGTGAGCCACAAAGCAAAGCGCACCTCCACCCACCCCTAACTCACGTGATTGTGTCAACCGCCTGACCCCAATGCAGACCAGCCGAGGGCCTGCGCCGGCTTGCCGTACTACGAGCGACGAGAAGCTGTGTGGGCGGCCAGCGATGATGCTGCACCACCGCTCTGGCTGTATGAACCGCGATTCGCTGGACCATTTGTACGTCGCAAGGGGTGAGAGCAGGGGGGGGCGACGGTTGTGTGCAGGTGCAGGTGTTGGCGCTGGTGCTGGTGCTGGTGCTGGTTGCTGGGTGCTGCAGGCTCACCGCGGTCTCCATTGATCAATGCGACAGGACATTCTCACGCATCACGATGCTGCCAGCTGTCTTGGCTGGAACGAGATGGCCTGGCAGCAACATCACCAGCTGCCCTTTCCCTCCAACAACTTTGGGTCCGGCAGCGCGCGACTCGTCGTAGACTCGCTGGACCACGCTCCGGGCGGTTATGGCGACTTGTCAAAGATGCAATGGCTGCAAAGACGCTTCGATGAGGTTCCCATCTGCAAGGCAGTCACTACCATGCGAGTGGACGCGGTGCAAGCGGCCATCAGCGCTGCCCAGCAGGCCATCAGTCAGAGCGACTCGTTTGGCTTGGAAGCTCAAGGTGGACTGGCATCGCTCATGCAAGGCTTTGGCGAGCAGCAAAGCCACATGGCTCAGTGCACGCTGGCAAGTCCCGTCACCGGCGAGTCTGCTCTGCACGTCGCCGCGGCTTGTGCCCAGCCCGATGTACTCGGCGCACTGCTGGAGAGCGGTCTGTACGTGGCAGACGTGCAGGACAAGTCTGGCATTACGCCCCTCATGTACCTTGCCTGGCACTCCAGCGAGCCTCACAGAGCAGGACGCGCATCGTTGCAGCAGATTCGCCACTGTCTCGAGCTCCTGCTGCAGCATGGCGCTGATCCCAACCTCGTCTGCTTTGGTGGTCACGGCGGCGAAAGGTCGCTTTCGCGCACCACGGCGCTGGGCTGGGCAGCTCGCGCATGGAACGTGGCATTCATCACCATTGCTCGTCAACACGCCTCTTTCGACTTTGAGCCTCTCAGCAAGACGCGAGCGACTTTGAGATTTGCCAGCTTGAGACCCTTGCCTCCGTGTGTCGTCGACGGAAATTTGCGGGCAGAAGAAGAGGAACATGAGAGGCAAGACATGAGTCGTGTATTCACCGAGATGGAGCAGGACGACTTTGAAGATCACTTGCGCGGCGTGCACGGCCTCGACATGCAGGAAATGGCGCGCGAGAACGAAGTGGCATATGGGATCGCACGTCGTCTCGTCGATCAGAAGTTGGAGCATGTCGGCTTGTGTTTCGTTCGAGCGGCTCACGTGCCTTTTGGACCGGGTGGCGTCGCGCTACATTCGTCGTCTGTTGTGCAAGCTCCACATTGGGCTTGGGATCATTCAGCTTCGCGATTGCTGCCTGACGGCAACACCTCTAATCGCGCTCTGGCTCGACGAGATGTGGTTCGATGGATGCAGACTGTTCGCGAGCTCGTTGCTGGTGGTGCTCGCGTCTCCTTGTTCAGGGACATTGCTGGCGTCTGCGGCAGCATGCCCCCGCCAGAAGCTCTCGCGATGCTTCTGGATCTCTATGCAGAGCAAGAGTCTCTGTCCTCCGCTGCCATCCTCAACCGCCACACCACTCTCTTTAATGGCGCCATCGGCTGTTCATGGGCGCTGATCCTCGCGGCGTACACTGCCAAGGAGTGTTCAAGCGATGATTTTCTCGCCTTGGTCTCGCTTCTCGACGCGCGTGGGGCGGACTTTGCCTCGGCCGCAAACTGCTACGTCACGCCACACGTCGTCAAAGCACATGGCCCGCTCTTCGATCTGTTGAGAGCCATCGACTTGCACCAAGCTGGAATCGAGCTGCCACTCAGGCTTCGGGATGCGTCGAGCGCAATCAAGGACCAATTCTTCAGAACGCAGCATCGAAAGAGGGTGGAAGTGCTCGAGCCAATTCCGCTACTAGGCATTTTGATCTACCTCGGTCGCAAAGAGGAGATCAATCATCTGCTCGATGTGGGTGTGCCGGCCGAGGCCTCCACAGCGCAGCGGTGGGAGTCCTTTGCGAAAACCGCAAATGACTCGACGGCAGACACCATTTACGCACACACGCGTTCGACGTAATGTTAATGATAGCATGTGATTCTTACAAACTGTTGATATAAAGAGCATTCTCACGCTACACGCACTGCGATTTGGCTTTCTGGAAAAGCATGAGACCCTTGTTGCAGTCAGCGAGATCGACAACATCCCACGTGGCATCAGACTTGCAAAGCCGCTTTTGTTGTGGGGCTGCGTCGTTCCCTAAAGCTCCTGAGCGATTCTCGCACAGCAGCGAAGCGGTGACTCCGGCGGGCGTTGGGAGCCAGTCGCCATTTTTCGGGCACGAGTTGCGACCTTCCAGCACGCTCCTGGTAAATGAATAATCCTTGGTGTCAAGGTCGACCGCCCAGATCATGCCGCCTCGTAGACCATATTGTTTGATGAGCGCGACCTTCTCCGCAACGCTGCGGGAATCGTCGAAGCCGACCCACTGATCGTCAAAGGTGGCATAAGCACCGTCACCGGGGACGTACTTGAACACCTCATCGCCAGTCGTCAGTCGATCCTTGACGTTGAGAATCTCGACGATTTCAAACCAGCCCATGTAGCCTGCGAGTCCAGTGCACCTACCAGCCGTACCTGGTCCACCCTGAGACCCTGGCGTATTGCGAGTGACGTCTTGAAGCGTCCAGACGCGTCCATAAGCGGGAAGGCCAGCATTGATCTTGGAGGCAGAGACGCCTGCATCTAGGTACAGGTGGATGGCCGAATCGAAAGACCACGTCGGCTTGAAGGTATCGTACACTGGCGCTGTGGAGTCGATGGTCGGATCCCAGTTGCCATAAAAGTCGTAGGACATTAAATTGTACCAGTCGATGTACTCTTGGCAGGCCTTGATGTCGAACAGAGCGACCTTGGCTGGGTCTGCTGGTGCTGCGACAGTGATGAGCAGCTCCGCCTTGCCGCTCGAGGAGGCTTCCGATCGGAAAGCTGCGCGCATTTCCTGCAGCAAGGTCAAGAAATTCGCTCCATCCGACGTGCTGCCACCTCGCGAAGTGTCTCCCACGTACTGAAGGCAGCGAGTGAGTGTGAGCATCGTAAAGCTAGGTGACGGTTGCTCAGCGCAGACTCACCTCCCAGTCGAGGTCGATGCCGTCAAATCCAAGCCTACGACACCAGTCGATGCAGCTGTCGATGAAAATTTCGCGATTCGATCGGGTTGAAACAAGCTGCGAGAAGACTTGGGAGTAGTCGATTCCGCCAGTGAACCTGCCAGGCCCATCGGTAAAGGTCCAGCCACCAAGAGAGAGCGAGGTGCGCGAGCGAGGGTTGTTGGACTTCATCCAATTGTTGAGGCGCTTCGAGAGGTCCTCATCATCGAGCTCGTGCGGGATGATGGTGAAGTCTGCGGCCAGAGGCGCGGTGGTTAAGGAGCAGTGAGCGGGACGCAGGAGCAGCACGACTCACTCGTGTTGGAAACAAAGGCAAAGGCGTAGTTGATGTCTGCAAGGTCATCGAGCGTCAACTAGTAGTACCGCGAAGCACGCATCTTGGAAGCACGTACGTGTAAAGAGGAAAGGGTTGATGTTTTCGGGAAGATGCTTGTCTTCCTTCTTGCACGCAGGAGTACCTGGATCTTCGCCGTAGCTAACGTTCAAAAGGCGTGAGCCAGCTTAGCGGGGCACTCGCGACGACATGGGTTCACTGCCCGATCTGACTCACTACTGTGCCCAGCTGGACCAGTAACCCACCATCTCAAACCCATTGAACACGCCATCGGGAGGTCTGTAAAGCGATCCCACATCGATGTTGGGCGGCTTTGGGCCCTTTGGAGGGGGTGGTGGCCCGTCGTCGATGCAATTCTACGATGGATACGTAGGGTGCATAGTTCGTGAGCTGACGGCCTCTCGGCTACGCTGCAAGATGTCTCACTGATTGACAATTCTTCGACGTGAGGCAGTACTCGTCGGTCGAGCCTGCAGTGAGTCGTCAGCCGTGTTGTCCTGTCCTATTGGCACGCGATGACCCGCACTCACCACAGCTGCCGTACTGGCTACAACACAAACCCTGTGAACACAGCGCGTTGCCAAAACGAGCGCCGCAATTCTCTTCAAGGCGCGCTCACGGGTCAGACGACGACAACGGCTGATCAGGCCAGCGCATGTGCCTGCCTACTCACGAGCATGAGCACCTAGCGCACAGAGAGTAGCGAGTGCCAACGACAGCGTACGCAGCAGCATGTTGGATGATAACGATCAAGAGGGTGATGAGATGGAAAGTGAAGGAGGAAGCGCGCATCGTTTGGACGAGAGCGAAGTGTTCTTCTTCTCTGCTCTGGGCGCGCCCTCAGGCCGACCTGTGAAGATGACTATGCCGCTTCAGATTTCTCCGCACGACTCTACGCATATCCCGTTCGTTGCAAGATGTCGCAGTGAAGGCGCTATTGCCAACCGTGAATGTCTGCACGGGTCTGCTAGGAAAGGCGCCCCTCCCCCCACTCTTGATATCGGGAGAGCGGGTGTTGAAGCGTCCCACCAAGTTTTAGCGTTTCAGTTTGCCCGAAGGCACCGCGCGGTGCGCCGGCATGCGCGCGCATGCATTCGGATCTGCGCCAAGGCCAATTTGCTTGCCGATTGAGCGCGATCGATCCGAAATTTCTTCCGTCCACATCAAGCGCCCACTCACATTTGCCGCCGTTGGACATATGCACCTTTGAGAGCGAGAGCGGCGGGCGGGCATTCCTGGCGCGAAGAGGTGGAGGAAGTGGACAACGAGGATGGGCGACGTGTTTCGTCCGAACAAGCGCTCTGGCTGGCCGCCTCGATGCTATGCTATGAGCATCCTGCGACTCGCCCAAAAGGCGTGCGTGCCGGTACAAGACGTACAACGTACGACGGCCGACTTGAGGCGAATGCGCAGAGGCAAAGGATCAATCAAATCATATGGCCATGATTGATTGCATCTGCGACGCACACCGCGCCACGTATCCCGCGACGTCCTTCTCGACTCGTGACTGCGACGAATAAAGTGTGGATCGATCATGGTCCGCCGATGGTCCTTGCAGGAGACCATCTCACCCAACACTCACGTCGCTCACGTCGCTTGTCGCAAAGATGCGTGCGACTGTTTGCTTTGTTGCGCTGGTCCTAGCATCGCTGGCCAGCGTCGTCAGCTCCAGGGCGGACTATCATGTTGCACATACCCCGCGGCGACACTTTGGCAGAGCGGACAGTCTACGAAAAGCCCTCGCCGAGCGCCAAGATGCAAAGAAATCCACCATCTCGCCCAACAACAGCTCTTCGCACTTCTCCAATACCAGACACGGCGCGGTGCACGGCAACGCGATGTTCAAGCTGAGCCCAAACAAGAAGCGCGAGGTTTTGAAGGATCCAGGTGCAGGCAAGCAATTCGTCACCATCTTCGATCAGGACGGCGATGGTCTCGTCTCGCTGACTGAGCTGCAGTTCGGTCTCAACTTTGCTTGGCGTGACCAGCAAGAGGCAGACACTGCGCGCCGTGTCGTCGATCTGCCGAGTCCAGAAGACGTCATCAAGCACGGCGACACGGATGGCGATGAAGCGCTGAACAGTGACGAGGTCCAATTCTTGCTTGACCAGACCAGACAAGCCAAAGACGGAACGCCGCGGGACTGCAGCGTGATCGAAGAAAAGGTAGCAAAATGCAAGTCTCGTCATGTGCTTCGTTGCGGAGGTGAGGCAAGCAACGTCGCTGAAAGGCACCACCCGAGAAGCTGTCGATTGACTTGGCTGCACTCGCTCTCCCTTAGGCTACGTCAATTTGGCGGAAAATGCGTGTCACCTAGGCTACGGGCAGCAGCGGGTCGACTTGTGCATTATGAATTCGTCGTGCGAGAATGTTTGCGCATGCATCGACGAGGTCGCCAAGAGTGTGGGAGCCGATGCCGAAGGCAACGTCACGTCTACGTCATCCATGTCGAATGCCGCAGCTTCCACCGTAAGCACAATCGCTTCTACTGCCACTTCTGAAATGAGCAGCTCGACCGCATCAGCAATCACCTCTCTTGCCACGGGCAACCACTCCATCTCGGGGACGCACCAGCACGAAAAACGTGAGTCAAAGATTCGCACCGCACTCGATGCTACTTTCAGCTGAGCACGAGAGCTGTTCTTCTTGTTGTGCAGGACTACTTCTTCCCATCTTCTTTGGCCTCGTCCTCGTCGAAATCGGCGAGCTGCTGACGTTTGCGCTCGCAGAGATTGTCCGTAGCGCGAATGAACTCGTCGCAGCGGATTCAGTCTCGCGCTTCCTAGACGTCAAAGTCTGGGACCCAGACTCTGGCAACCAACCTCCGAGCTGCGCGACGTACATCTACTGGTCGCAAGGATGCGGCGCCATTGGCTCCGGTACTGCCAAAGGTTGCAAGCCCGACGGCGGTCGGCTCTACAGCAAATCGTGCGTCACCCACTTCAACAAGGGCTCCAAGGGTGAGTGATCGCTGCATCGTGGCGAGATTCGCGCTACGAGCGAGCAGCGCAGCACAGCACAGCACAGCGCTCAAGTCACATGCTACCTGCCCAAAGGATGCGGCTTCCTGAAGCTCGGCTGCAAGTCTCTGTGTTTCGCCACCAATACGGCAGGCTGTGGTTGCGACTTGTTCGACTATGAAGAGTTTGACGATAAGCAAGTGAGTGACGCCAGCAGCAGCAGCAGCAGCAGCAGCAGCCCAGCGCCATCGCCATCGCCATCGCCATCGCGGCACAGCTCAGCATCCATCGGAGCGCTGACTGGTGCAAAACCCATGCTGCAGTTTCCAAACCACGTGTACGCTTCGTACAAGGTCGATCAAGTCAGCGAATGCGCCAAAAAGTGCACTGCAGACTCCAGATGCGTCGCATTCGAAATTCCGCCACTGCAAAAGGATATCGACACTTGCTTGCTAAAGGATGGCGGGGACGATGCCATCACGCTCAAAGGCGTCACCACCTTTGTCAAGATCGGCTTGCGAAACGGCGGAGAAGAGGACTTTTGCGACATCAAAGCCGATCGCGGCTCCGACCTGCCCTTCGGCGAAGATTGGGGCTCAGGTTTGCCCTTCAGCAAGCGACGCAACTTGTCCGATCGCGACGCGTCCTCGGTCGAGCGAGGTCTCGACGACGCCCGACCCAAGCCGCATGATTTGGCGTTTACCTATCTCATTGTGAGCCACAGTGTCCGAGCTGGGTCCGCACAAATTGTGAATGTTGCTGATGCCCCGTTTGTTTGCTTTCGTCTTGTGGCGCAACAGGTTCAAGCGCTCTGGGCAGCGTTGCAGCGAATGTACAACAATGGTGCGATGCGCGGCGACGCCTTTCTGCACTCGGATGCCGACAACATGTGGTCGACCATCCAGACGCCAGATGTGAGGCCGATCGGCGATCCCACCCTTCCGCGCAACATCAACCGCGGTGCGGCCGAGCCCATCGTCAATCGCAATGGCGGACGTTGGAGTTACCACGAGATCGTGCAGCGCATCGTCAACGTGCATCGACAGCTCATCAACGCCGGAGGTGTGCAGCCAGTGCTGGACAGCAATGCAGCTGGTTTCACCAACGTCTTTCCCGCTGCCCTGCGCAACATTCTCATGAACAATGAAAACACTGTGAGGAACGCAGTGAATGGCCAAGGCAACACCAACTGGTACCACCAGCGCACGCTGGCCAATGGCAAGTCCATCGACCCCGTGACGGGCATCGTCGTGCCTTACGACGCCAACATCAACTTCTTCCAAGGTGGCTTCGTCGGTCCCCTCACCCTCGAAGGCGCATTCATTCTGGGCACGCAATTGGCAGGCGTGGATTACGCCAGGGTGCAAAGGAGCGCCCAACGGGCCAACATGCAGCACCGCGGTCTTGGAGAGTTTAGCACCAGCTTCATCCTTGGCAGGGTGCAGAACGCCAGAGCGCTGCCAGAGGATGGCTGCATCGGTGAGTTGCGGTGGAGAAGGCTGAGCGATGCGCGCGGACGCGCAGAGTAGAGCCAGTCCATGCGAGAAGGAGTAGTAGGAGGAGAAAGAGGAGGAGATGGAGGCGATGGAGGAGATGGAGGCGATGGAGGAGATGGAGGCGATGGAGGAGGAGGCTGACGAGTCACATTCCGCCAACTGCTTCGATCACGGCCGCCACGATGCGACGTGATCGCAGGTGTGCCCATCAACACGACGACGGATCGCAATTTGGGACGAGGATCGATGAATCAACAAGTGCCCAACGATGCGTACGCTGATGCTGGAGTTCAGATTGCCCTCGAGCTGGTGAGTCGCGCGGTGCGAGAGGGGGGGAGGGGCGGAGAGGAGAGCATGGACGCGGAAGCTAGACGGAATGCTGCGCTGCCCGATGAATGTGAATGTGAATGTGAAGCTGACGCTGTGCCGATGCCGATGCCGATGCCGATACATGTGACGCGCTATATGCAGTCTCCCGATGAAGGCGATGCGCAGCAAAATGTCTTGCTCTTCGTCACGCACTGGACCGATCCCCGAAGGTGAGCTTCTGCCGCGGGCCAGATCACGTTGATGTCACGTACGCGTACGCGTACGCGTGCGCACGCGCTCGCTGACAGAGCGCGCCTTGATTGCCTTGCACGCCCCCCCTGTACACGCACGCACGCACGCACGCACGCACGCCCCTACGCCCGCCCACGCCCACGCCCACGCCCACGCCCAGCTACATTCAAACCACGCGCGGCAATCCGCTGGCCGGCCCGTCGTACGCTCGATCGTACAAATCGCAAAACATTCCCGCAGCACAGAGCGATCCGGCCACTGCAAACACCGCGGCTTGACCAGCGCGCAACACGCGAGCATTGGCGCACGCCCACGTCGCCATCCTATCGCGATCCGAGTGGCAAGCTTATCGCAACAATGGCGGCCTGCCACCCCGCTACGTCCAAGTCGGCAACTTTCACTTTTACCTCAACCCCGAAGATGCTCCTGGTCAGCTGAGGAACAACAATCAGGGCGGCGGCGCCAATGATGGTCGCGACGAGCTCAGAAGATCCTGGCCAGAGCAGGAGGAGGAGGTCGACGATGGCTTGATGCAAAGAGCAGGCGCGACCCCACATCAGCCGAAGCCAAATGATGGACCGGCGTTCGGCTTGGGCAAGCGCATGCTGAGCAGGTTCGCCAGGTATTCTCGTCCACAGTGGCCTCCCTTCTGGCGACATTGGCAACGGGGCGGCGCAGGCAGAGACGCATCATCAGCCATGCTTGGTCGCCGCGTGGATCTGTGATGCCGAGATGGGGTCGATGAGTGCGAGTGAATCAAGTGAATGCGATTGTGAATGTGAATGTGCTGCGCAACGCTTGACTTGAAGCGAGCGAGGGACACGACGAGGAATGTGATGATGCTTGGTGCTGGTGCTGGTGCTGGATGGGATGCGTGATGGAGTCGTTGGGTGCAAGTCGTGAGTGTCGCATGGCAGTCAAAGCAGTCTTGAGTGAGTCAAGTGCACAAGCGCGCAGAGCTACAAGCGCAAAGCGCAAGCGCAAGCCCCCCTCCCTCGCACTCGTGCATGCAACGCGTGCATGCAATGCAGCCCAGCCCAAAAGTGCAGTCGCGTCACGTCTTGCATCTTGCGTGATGACGAGGGAGGTGATGAAGATGCGCGGCAAAAAATGGCGTAGCTCGGAGCGGTTTCGATCCGCTGACCTTTGGGTTATGAGCCCAACGTGATAACCCCTACACTACCGAGCTGTCCGATCCAACCACGTAAATGAACTATTTATATACTCTCTATCAATGAACCGCATGCAGATCACGTGCGTTCTCAAATCCAAAATTCTTGACTCCCCACTTTCGAGTCATGAGTTGCACGTTTCGCATGGTGATTCAGACTTTGACTACAGTATTCGGCACGTGTTTGGGCCTCGTTGCACCCTTTCTTTCCCACGAACGCGTAGCTCGAGGTGCGGTCTGGTTTGCGCCACAACTTTGCAGCTCCGACGGTCAAGAGTTCGCGCCGGAATACGGGCATCAGTCAGCAGTCAGCAGTCAGCAGTCAGCAGTCACGAGTGATGCTCGTCTCGATTCACCATTCAGATTCGATTCACGTCCTCTTTCCTTCCCATTGACGCGCCATTGAGTTCGCCGCCGCGTAGCTACGTCTGTTCTGCTGCAAGGCACCACCCCTGCCTGATCGGCGTTTCGGGGTGCTGGCCTCGCGATTTTGCTTCCGCACGACGCTAAAGAGTCGCGCTGCGCTGCTCACCCGCGGACTTACGACTGACTGCATGTCATACATCCACACGATGTGTCAGGGCCAAGGCGAAGCTGCGTGGGCCTTCCTCCATTCATGCGTCTCACTTGGTCATCCCTGCTCGCCACTTACCTGACCTGACCCGTCTGTATGCGCCGCGATGATCTGCTCTCTGCGCCAAGCCAAGCAGCCTTTGTCGGCTTCCAAGACAACATTGAAGCGGGCGAGTGACCGGTTTGCGTCACTCAGACTGACATCCACCGTGCACCCAATCACAGCGACGGGCGCAGTCTAACGCTGCAGTCAAGCGTGTCGTACGTACGCAGCATCCATCACGCAAACTCACCCCGCGGCCCTGCGTCCTAACCGCTTACCGTCACCTGCCACCTGCCTCGCCCTCCCTGCTGGTCCCATCCGATGACAGATCTTCCAGCATGGCTACCCCACCTGCTCACTCCTTCACCCCCGAACAACTGGCCGCCCTGACAGTGGAAGCGGCCAGGCATGGCACGCCAATCTCCTACGTATCTTGCCTTTGCCGTGAGTCAGCTCAGCTCAGCTCAGCTCAGCTCAGCTGAGTCACGCCCGCCCGCCCGCTCGCCGACGCTTGGTAGGCGTGGGCGTGAGGCTGACGATGCCGAATGAAACACTCACACTCACACTCATGACTCACTCGCCTTGCTCTGCCGCGCGCGCCTGACAGTCGGCTTGATCCTTGGAGACTGGTTCGGTGCGCTGGATTTTGACTTTGCGCTGCTGAAAGAGTCTGGGGGCAGGACGCTGCGAAGACGCCAGGCTGCCATCGCCTACTTTGTCGCCCGATCATGCGGCGCCATCGGCGTGGGCTTCTTCGTCATCATGGTCTCTGTCGGCGATCGCAAAACCGAGGTTTGCAACGTCCTCATCCGCTTTGCTCCCGTCTTTAACGGCTTCGCCACTTCTGCCGCGCAATTCCTCTTCATCGGTCGCGTCGTCGCCCTGTGGCCAAATGCCAGCGTCAAGTGGGTCACCATGGCTGCCTGGATCATCGCTTCGCTCTCTTGGATCTCACAAGAAGTCGCTACAGAGAATCGTCAGAATCCTTTTGGACTGCTGCAGTGCTACCTTCCGCGTCTCTCAGGTGAGAGCTTGACGCTG
>CCYA01000391.1:432841-446295 GCA_900000165.1 Ceraceosorus bombacis | reverse complement strand
GGTGTGTGGGTGTGTGGGTGTGTGGGTGTGTGGGTGTGTGGGTGTGTGGGTGTGTGCGGGTGTGCAGGGAGTTGTGGTGAGTGGAGCGGAGAGCGTTGCCGGTGGGCCAAATCGCAGATCACAAATCGAGAATTTCCTGATTTCTTTTTTGGTTGCGCGTCGTTACTGAGGATCGCGGCACGTGACTGAATATTTTGCGTCTGATTCAAATCACTTTTTGGAAAAGTTTTGAGTTTGCTGCGTGTGAGATGATTCGTGATTGGTGATTGAGCGCAGCGCACCAACATTCAATGCTTTCACTCTTTCACTCTCTCGCGTTCTCACGCACTCCCACTCGTGCGCTCTCACTGCGCTGCGCTGCCATCATGGCGAAGCAGAAGAAGCAACGTGATGATCAAGCGGGCCATTCCGCCAACGACGACGCCGCGCGCCACGCCCCAGCTCAGACGGATGCGCGCTTCGCCAGGCTGCACACCGATCCCCGCTTCTTGCGCCCTGCAGCGCACACCAGCAAAGTCGTGCTGGACAATAGATTCGCCCACTTGCTCAAGCCTGACAGCCGTAGCAGCAGCAATGGCTCATCCAACAAGCACCGCGTCGACAAGTTTGGGCGCAAATTGAGTCAGCGCGATGAGCAGGAAGACTTGGCCAGATTCTACACTCTGAATGAGCGCGATGGTGATGGTGGTGGTGATGAGGAGGAAGAGCAGGAGGAGAGCGAGGAAAGCGATGGTGGTGCAGCCGTCGACTATGCTCGCGGGGAAGGCTTGCTGGACAGCAGCGAGGAAGAGGACAGCGACGAGAATGATCGAGAAGTACGAGACACGGACGATCAAGACAGCCTCAGCTCCAGCGACGACTACGATGGCGTACTCCTTGGCAGAGCAGATGCCAGGCGAAGAGCTAAGAAATTGGCAAAGCAGCAGCGACAGCAGCGGCAGCAGCGGCAGCAGCCTCAAGATGGGCAGAGCGAGAGCGATGACGAGGGGCATCACGACATTCTGGACATTGACAGCGAGGATGCCAGCCGAACTGCAGGTGCCGCCATCGCAGCCAACGCCAAACTGAGCAAAAAGGCGCTGCGCAGCATCGATCAGCTCTCCTTGGCCAATCAGCGCGCTCAACAAGAGGCAGAAGAGGAGCAAGTGAATGGTGGTGGCAACAGCAGCAGCAGCAGCAGCAGACAGCGTCCACGTGATGCTGACAATGTCCCTCGTGCAGGCTCCAAAATCCTGAGGGGCGATGCTACTCGACGATTGGCCCTCGTCAATCTCGACTGGGATCACGTCAAGGCCATTGACCTGCTCATGATCTTCACCTCCCTCGTCAGTCCAACATCCACCCGAGAGGCTGGCGTAGCCCTGCTGGCCGATGTCGCTCAGGGCGGCGACAGTGGGAAGGACGGTCGCGCTAGCAGGTCCAGCACGATGCCGGTCAAGGGCCGCATCCTCAATGTTCGCATTTATCCCAGCGAGTTCGGCCAAGAGCGCATGGAAAAGGAAAACAGAGAAGGTCCTCCTCGCGAAATCTTCAAGCAGGTTAGCGACGTTCCATCAGGCAGCAGCTCGAAAAAGTCTCGCAAGCGTGCAGAAGACGAGGACGAGGAGGAAGAGGAGGACGAAGATGACATTTGGAACGTGGACGAAGGAGGCGAATTTGACGAAGAGATGCTTCGACGCTACCAGCTGCAAAGATTGCGGTGAGTATGTCTGTGTGGCGCTGATATGGTGCACGAGACGATCTGACTCGCCATGATCATCTGCAGCTACTACTACGCGGTCGCAACCTTCTCCTCGGCTGCCGTGGCCCAACATGTATACGACGAGCTGGATGGGTCGGAAATGGAAAAGACAGCAAATGTGTTCGACTGCCGCTTTATCCCTGAAGAGTTGGATTTTCCCAATCACCAAGGTGGCGTCGACGGGTGGCGAGACGAGGCCAACGAAAACACCCATGCCTCGTTGAGCACCTACAAGGGCGTGGACTTTACCACCGCTGTGAGGACTGATCGCTTGCTCGCTCGCTGTCTTGTCCAATCCTGTGTGTGTGCTGACATGCTGCCTTGGCCACTCGCGCAGGCGCTTCGTCACTCCAAAGTCAAGCTGACGTGGGATGCTGATGACGCGTCTCGATCCAAGATCACCCGCGCCGCGCAGAGGGAGTTGAGCAAGACGGAGCTGAGAGACGAGGATTTCAAGGCGTACTTGGCTTCGGGCTCGGAAGACGAAGGCGATAGCGCGACACCGGCGCAAGAAGAGGACGCACGAGCCAAAGCTCGTTTCAGAGCACTCATGGGCCTCGATCAAGAGGATGCAGGCGGTGCGAGGCGCAAAGGACAGACGCATCAGGTGTTTGACGACTATCGGGAACCCGATACGGAGCAAGGAGACATGCAAATCACATTTATGCCTGGCTTGTCGGAAGCTGCTGCGAAAAAGGCGAGCGGGGCTAGGAAAGGGCCCGAGGACGAGACGACGTTGGACAAGTACAGGCGAAAGCAAAAGGAGAAGAAGGCCAAGAAGAAGACGGGCATGCAGGAAGAGCTGGCGGAGCAAGACGAGACGCCCGAGGATGAGGCCATCACTTTTGACGATCCTTTCTTTGCGGGCGGGGATGAGGATGATGATTTCGCTGCAGCGCTTGCTGCTGAAGAAGGGCGCGGCGTAGGCTCGTCGGAGGAGAAGAAGAAGAAGAAGAAGAAGAAGAGAGCAAATAGTAAGCGGCCAAAAGATGCAAGCGATGAGGATGGCAAAGAAGAGCAAAGGCGCAAAGCGGAGCTTCAACTCATGGTCGATTCGGATTCGGATGGCGGTGGTCAGGGTCACTTTGACATGCGCGATGTGCTGCGGGCAGAGTCGGGAAAGGACAAGAAGAAGCGAGGCAGACGAGGCAAGCGGTCCAAGGACAAGGCTGGAGATGCGCAGCCGAGCGGCAAGGTGCAGAAGGACTTTGACCTGGACGTCGCAGATGCCAGATTCAAGAACGTCTTTGAGGATCACAGGTACGCCTTGGACCCTAGTCATCCCAGCTTCATCAAGACCAAAGCCATGGACAAGCTTTTGAAAGAGAGACGCAAGCGACGCGAGGAGGGTGATGAAGCGCCACGTTTGGGGCATTCAAACGGTAGCGCGCGCGCGAGGGAAGATCAGCCTACCGATGTGCGGGACTTGGTCATGGGACTCAAGCGACGTGATCAGGGGCCGGGCAAGGAGCAGGCGAGTCGCAAGAAACACAAGAGGTAGTAGTCTAGCCGAATATACAAGATGCATGCATGCCATATTACATTTACATGATTCATGTGTGTGATTTCTTTGTGGCCTCAATCGAAAGCGCTGCCAAATGTCGTCGAGACTTTGGAAGCTACAATCGCGGTGGCCATCGTGGCTAGTAAAGCGGAGAGGTCTCCAGCAAGGAGCTGAACGGAAGCGAGCATGTATCTGGGCGTCCACAGCTTGAAGAGCATCAAGTGTCTGCGGAACCAAAAGGCGAAAAAGGTGGCGCCGAGGGAGAGGATGGTGTTGTACAGTGCGATGGCTAGGAATGCGGAAAAGAGGTGGGTAAAGGTGGGCATGCTGATCGTGCTTGTGCGCATAGCCGTATTCGAAGCGGCCTTGCTGGGCGATTTGGCAGCGGCGGCGGCAGGTTTGCCCGCATTTGCACCCGGTCCCACTCGAGGCCGCGGGCTGAGGTTCCACAGGACGAACAGAGGGAGCATCAATCCTGGTAGGAGCGCCAAGGGACCAAACGTGTTCAAGGAGACGAACAAGGGGGCGAATGGATAGGTTACGCTTTCGAAGCCCACAAAAGCTGTTCTCCATTGAATCGTGGGGAATGTGGCTTGATGACCCGTGTTGAAAAAGAGTTGAGATGCGAACAGGCCCAGCGTGGAGACTTCTAGCATTGTAGGCGCTAGGGAGAGGGGAGCATGCATAGGCTCGTCTTTGCTTGCCAAAGCCCTTTTCTCCTCCGTCCTTTTCGCATTGGCGTCCCTTAGCAACTTTTCTCGAAGCATGGTACCATCTCGCTCGCCATCGCCTAGTTCTGCGAATGCCACTACGGTCAAGAATCCCGCAGACAGGACGACTTGACCCATGGGTTGCGCAAACAAGAAGAGCAGCGCAAGCGGGACGAGACACAGCCCCAACAGGTAAGAGCTGCCTAGACTATTGGCAAAGCCCAGCACGATGATCCTTTTGGTTGGAGCGTGGGATTGAGCAGAGGAAGCCGGCCTAGCGGGTACAGTGATTTCCTCCTCTTTGAGCTCCAGGGCTAGCGGTGCGAAGGCCCAAATGGTCAAGCCTAGAATGAGCACAGCTATCAGGTCTACCCGCGCCATCGCTCTCATGAGCCATTGGAGCCATGCGATGGTGGATTGCGGCAGAGCAAGCGTCTCGGAAGTCGTTGTCCAGTCCAACAACCAGTACCCAGCTCCAAGCAATAGGGTAGGTCTGAGCAACCAGCTCTCAAAGGCGGGTGCATACCCTGCATTGCTCTTGGACAGCTCCAGCACCTTGCCGATGATGGCAGGCAAAGCCAGAGCAGATAGATAAGCTGCGCCAACGGCCAAAGGACTGTTCAGAGTGCTGCCCTTTTTCGCGTAGAATGTAGAGGCGCAGTCCGGACCTTGTTCTTCTCTGCAGACTCTGACGAGAGCCAAAAGCCTCGCAAGACCAGCCAGCGCAA
Organism: Ceraceosorus bombacis; assembly: GCA_900000165.1. Lineage (NCBI taxonomy): Eukaryota > Fungi > Basidiomycota > Exobasidiomycetes > Ceraceosorales > Ceraceosoraceae > Ceraceosorus > Ceraceosorus bombacis. The sequence goes on along the minus strand of CCYA01000391.1, from coordinate 441,612 downwards.
GCGAGAGGAAAATCTGCCGCCTCTTGAGATTTCTGGTCGGGGCGTACGCGTACGCGTAAGCTGCTCGCGAGAGCAGCGCCAGGATGAGCAAAGCGTTGGCGAATGCGTCTTCCCAAATGACGAATTTGACGCTGCCAAAGCCCGCAGCGTAGAGCAGTGGGAAGAGGAGACCGAGAAGGGCATGGATGGACCATCTGGGCGAAGCTGCCCAGGTGCTGGATTGGGAGATGAGCAGCGAGAGTTGAGAGCCGATGGACAAGCCTGCCAGAGTCAAATCTGCCAAACCCAGTCCGCCGAGAACAAAGTCGAGTTGCAAACCAGGCAGATACGCCTTGCATGCCCACACAATCACACCCACGACTGCGCCTGATCGACCACCGGCAACGATGCGGTCCAGGGAGAATTTTGCGAGCTGGGCAATACCCTGCGTGCGCTTGACGACCAGCCGACTCTTGATCCGCACGCTTCCACGGGGCTTGCCAGCCGATTGCTCCACTCTCTCGTCCATCCGCGCAAGACCAGAGATCAAACCCGAATGAGAGGCGCAACGAAGTTGCAAGAGCGTAGCAAAGCTGAGCACAAGCAGGACCAGACCGAGCGTCATCTTGTGCAGTTCGAATTGGGCCCAAACGCTTCTGGCTCTGCCCAAGGCGATGCGCGTGAATCGGAGGTAGGCAAAGGTGCATTCTTGCCGAGCAACGGCGCGCTCGGCATCGCTGCTGCCCTTGCCCTTGCCCTTGCCGACGAGCACCTGGGCGTACTGGGCATCAGCACGAATGGCGCTATGCCAAGCGCTGCTGAGCTCCTGCTGGAAAGGCTTGAGATCGTTGGATCGCGTAGAGTAGTGGGACAAGTAGTTGCGAATCTGGTTGGCGTTGATGCGAGCAGCTCTGAGGAGCACATCGTCCGACGCAGATGTTGGGGGGAACAGTTCAGGAATGATGGATCCGAGAGAGTTGTAAGGGATGGGTAGGCCGAGCAAGAGGCTGAGCGTGGGCACCAGATCGATCTGACTGACGCTCCTGTGCAGAGGAGGATGCGGCAGCGGGCTGAATGCGGTAAAGGGAGGCACAGCATGCGAAATGCTCGCATCTGCAGCCAATCGATGCAGCAGGGCTTGCACTTCGCGTGCGTGGGATGCAACGCGATCTGCCTGCTTTGCATCCCCGTCTGTGTGCCCATGCTTGGCGTAGATCCACAGCGCAGCGCCGACTTCCAGTTCACCATCTCCGCCATGATCGCCGTGATCGTCCATGCCATGATCGCCGGCGAGGATGAGCAGAGCATCGTTGGGCAAGTGCTCCACCACCTCTTTCAAGAAGCTCTGCATCTCCAGCAGCTTGTGCCTCATCTTTGGATGATGCGCACCGAAGCGATGACCCACGTGATCCACACCCAGCGTGTGCGCCACCAGCAGCCTCCAAGAAGCAGCATCGGCGGGAGGAGGTGGAGGAGCATGGGGACGCGAGCTGCTGCTGCTGCTGCTGCTGCCACTACTACTACTACTACTACTAGCACCCTGCAAGAACGGCAGCAGACGCGACTCTACGCCTCGATCGACCGTGTCCAGATCATCCACCTTGAAGCTGTCGTAGGGAAATGTCCAGTCTTTGTCGAACAGACTAGGGTACACTGCTGACCACGTATCGTCGCCCATGAATGCCAATCCGGCTCTACCGCCCGCTGCTGCTGCTGCTGCTGCTGCTGCTGCTGCTGCTGCTGCTGCTGCTGCTGCTGCTGCGCGCCCAGACTGGGAGAGGGAAGCGTTGCGAAGCTGGGAGAGCCAATTGTCCTCGTCTATTTCAGATCCTGCAAAGTTGGATCCGGCATCGATAAAGGTGGGAAGGGTGCCGGTGGTCAAGCCTTTTAGCCTCTGCAATGTGGTGGTGGGAGCATCGGCATGAAAGTGGGAGAGAAAGGAGAGGCTTTGGCCTGTGGATTGGCGATGCAGCGATGATGGCAGATTGAGGATGCCGTGATGGTATGGATTGGGGGACCACTCTGATGCGGATGCGGATGCGTTGTGTGCGGGCGTAGTGTCGGCGATAAAGTCCCACCTGAGAGCGTCGATGATGAGCAGCACTGCTCTGCGCTTGGTTGGGGGCAGGGAGCATTCGGCAAGCTTGTCCAGCTCATGCTGCCATGCGCTCACATCCAGCGAGTCATGGCCTGCTGCTGCTGCTGCAGGAGGAGGAGGAGGTGGTGGTGGTGGTGGTGACCAGGTGAGGTTACTCTGGTGAGGACAGGAGGCGACTCCATCGAGCGTGACCCTGCTGAGGAGGAAGCCGCTGAGAAAGATGCATTGGGCAATGGCGTGCAGCGCGGCGATGAAGAGGAGCAGGGCAAAGCAGCTGAATGCGGGTCTGAACACGCTTGGAGGCGCGCCACCTTGTTCGCCCAGATGAGCTTCGCGCTGAGCTGCCTCTTCTTCGGACGTGTCGGTGGAGGAGGAGCTGTGGGAAGCGATGGAGTCGTTGGAGTGGCTGCGTGGTGGTGGTGGTGGTGGTGGTGGTGGTGGTGGTGGCCTTGGACGAGGGATGGAGGCGGTGTGGAGCACTGGCGTAGGATTCAGCTTGGACTTGCGACTGAACATTCTCGTCGCTTTTGGCCGCCTTGCGAGGGGGTTGCGTGAGGGTGAGGGTGAGGGTGTGCGTAAGAGGGTGGGGTGAGTGGAGGAGGGAAGGGGGGCGTGGAGTGGAGAGCAGGCAGGGTGCTAGCCAATGTGGGCATTCACGATTGCAATCGAGTGCGCAGGAGTCGGAGTGAAGCCATGAACATCACGTGCAGCAGCATCCATCCACGCACTACTCGACTACTCGACTCACTCATACTCCCTCACCACTTCTTCTCATCGCGCCACCACGCTCGGGCCATTTCTGCGTGCGTGCGTGCGTGGGTGCGTGCGTGGGTGCGTGCGTGGGTGCGTTGCTCTGCTGCTGTTTGCATGGTTGCATGCACGTGCACCTTGCGGGCGCGCGTTTGCATGTGTGTGTGCTGCGTGCCTGCATCGAGTCAAGCACACGGTGCACAATGTCCACACGCACACGCACACGCACACGCACACGCACGCGCACACGCACACGCACGCACACACGCATACACGCACACGCACACACGCACATACGCACCCTCACCATCACCCTCACCATCACCATCACCCTCGCGCACTCCACACTGCCACCATGGCCACCTCGCTGCACGCCATCGCAACCGCGCTCTTCTACTACCTGCTGGGAGGCTTGACATTTCTGCCGCTCTGCGCCATCATCCTCCTGCTGCACTTTACCTTTACAGCTCCCGTGCACAACGTTAATGATCAGCAACAGCAACAGCAACAGCAACAGCAACAGCAACAGCAACAACCATGCAGCGACATTGCACACTCGCTCGCAGATCCATCTACAGGTGCGTTGCATGCTGACCAGAAGCGCGCAGCTCTTGCGCTGGCCAAGGACAATCACGCCAGGCAAAGGCATGCCATCGATGCAGCTCATGCTCATGCTCATGCTCATGCTGCCGGCCAACATCACACGCGCACGCCAGAGGATGCATATGGCATTGCTGCGCCAGACGGGTCGGGGGCTACGACGACTGGTGTGCCTTCATCAGCCAAGCGATTGGGTCCATGGCCCGTAGCTCATGCCAAACCTTTTAGGAACGGGTGGATCGTGGTGAGGCGCAAATTCGAGGGTCAAGCTGCAAGCGCTCTGCTGGCCAGTCAAGGCGCTTCCAATCAAGCAGCCGCGGCCAATGCTGCAAAGAAGGATGGGCATGGGCATGGGCGAGCGGGTGATCAGAGCAAGCTGGCATCGGGTGCAGGTGCAGGTGCGGGTGAGGGTGCGGGTGCAGGTGCGGGTGGACATGGTCAGCAACAGCAGCAGCAGCCCGCATCTTCTTCGGGCTACATGAGCGCAATGTACAGGGGCGTCATCAATTACAAGCAGCACAGGGCTGCAAGATCATCTCATGCTGCAGCACGTCTCGATAGCGCCTCTTCAAGTTCAGCAACGGCGTCCGCATCCAACTCGCGCGATGCTTCTCCATCAGCCAGCACCACCACTGCCACTCGCGACTCGCGCAACCCAACATCCCAAGCAGCGGCAGCAGCAGCAGCAGCAGCAGCAGCAGGCAATGCCGCCAATCGCGAATCCTTTCACGCCATCCTCAAAGGTCCCGTCCTCTACCTCTACTCTTCCAGCGATCCATCCGCACCAGACACGGAATGCCATGCGGCCATCGATCTGCGTGGCAAGCGCGTCAGCTTGTACGTCGCTCATGCAGGCGATACGGCAGGAGAGCCGCAAGAAATCTTTGACAATCTAAAGCAAGAGGAGAAATTGGGAGTGGTCAAGGCGGAACTAGATGGCGCTCATGTCGCTGCTGCTGCTGCTGCTGCTGCAGGTCTGCCTACTACAGCAAGCAGCTCGACGACGGTGACGGATGATGAGGATATCGAGGCGATCAGCGAGAGCGTCAGAGCGCGGGCCAGGTCGAATTGGAACAGGGCCAGAAGAGCTGCTGTGAGGGATGGGGAGCTATTCACCAAGCGCAATGCGGTCAGGATCGTCGCCATGCCATCGTCATCTGCGCGTGCAGATGCGTCATCGGCACAATACTCATTTTCAGCAGCATCATCATCATCATCATCGCAAGACGTCGCTTCGAGTCTTGGAGGCCGCTCCATGTCACTCGCGCAATGGTTCATCTTTGCCCGATCTGCTAGCGCTTTGGAAGATTGGTACCACGCACTGCTGCACGCCTCCATGATCCCATCGGATGTGACCGCCGCCGCAAGGCACATCAACAACGCCTCGAGCATCGACGGCTTGGCGTCAGACGCGCTCTCCGACGTCTTTTCCCCGCTAGACATGGTGCGGCTCTTGTCCAATCTGGACAGTATCCCCGATCCCATCCCACTGCGCTGGCTGAACGCTCTGCTCGGAAGGATTTTCTTCAGCATCTACAAGACCAAATGGTTGGAGGAGTACATTACGAGAAAAATCATGAAAAAGGTGTCGAGAGTCAAGACGCCGGGCTACTTGGGAGAGGTCAAGGTGAGGAGCGTAGAAGTGGGCAGCAATCCGCCTGCATTTAGCAGACCGATGCTCAGGAGCTTGACGGGCGAGGGCGAAGCTTCGATGGAGGTGAGTAGGAGCAGAAAAGGAGAAGAGCGGGCCACCGTTGTGGCTTGATGAGTGAACTTCGATGCATCCACCCTCCCTTTTTCAACCCGCGACAGGTCTCGGTGCATTACACTGGCTCCATTCGTCTCACCATCAGCACCTCTCTCACGCTATCCCTCGGCTCGCGCTTCAAACCCTACACCATCAACCTCTTGCTCGCAGTCATCATCAATAGTCTGACGGGAAATTTGCTGCTGCAGATCAAACCTCCTCCGAGCAACAGGATATGGTTTGGCTTCACAAAGTTGCCAGAGATGGACATCGATGTGGAACCGGTCGTGAGCGAGCGCAAAGTACAATGGGGAATGGTCAGGAGATTGATTGAAGGCAGAATCAGAGAATTGGTGAGCTCTCACACGTGCGGCTGCCAGCTCACACAGTTTGGCTGGCACATCGCGCGTCGCAGCAGCACGCCTGTCTTGACCGTTTTGCTTTCCCTTTTGTGCTAGATTACCGAGAGCCTCGTGTTGCCCAACATGGACGACATTCCGTTCTTTGACACGAGGGCGTACGAACATCGAGGAGGCATCTGGTCCGAAGCGGGCAAATGCGCATCGAGCGAATCAGACGTGGGCACGACCACTCAGGGTGCAGCCTCGGGCATGGAGAGCAAAAAGGGGCGAGCAAGTCAGCTTGGTGCGCCTGCTGCGGAGAGGAGGGGAAGCGCACCAGCTGCAGTCGAGCCATCTACCGAGTCTAGACTGAGCGCGCACTGCACTTCTATGGCTGCTGAACCTCAGCTCATCGACTATGGAAGCTCGAATCTGAGAAACAGAAAGGGCGCGCCGAGCTCGCAGAGCATCTTGTCAGCTGCTGGTACTTCGCCTTCCAGCCCTGCGATTGCGGGCCTGAGCAGCTTGCTCGCCAAAGATCAGGCTGCTTCGGCCGCCGCTGCAGCTGCAGCTGCCGCGGGCATCAACACTCCTACGAGCACGCCCGACGAAACGAGCGGAATAGAAGTGAGCGGCGCGAGACCGGCTTCGGTGCGATCCGTGCCTTCTGCTATTTCCACGCCCTCCAAAAGAAGATCCTGGTTCGCGCCTTCCCGTTTTGGAGTAGGTAGTGCTGTCGGAGGACTAGATGGCACCTCATCCAGTGCGAGCGTCATCAGCTCTACAGATGGCGGTAGCAGTGTGCCGAGCCAAAGCAGCAGCATTCCTCCAGGCCTGCAAAGGCTGGCAGGCTCCAAAGGACCCAAGAGCAGCCTGGCTTGGGGAAACGCTAGCCTGGCGAATGCCCCTTCGAAGGACACACTGAGCGCACGTGCGAACGAGCCATCGCTTAGAGAGGAGGAGGATGCGGAGCTTCCGCTCTCTGCTTCACTGGAATCGCAGACTTTGAGCGCCAAGTCTCGGGCTGCGCTACCTGATGCTGTCCCCTTCAAGCCTACGCACGGCCAGAATCAAGACAGTATCAGTTCCGAGCTGTCGGACGCTTCGGCCGCGAGCGGCATCAGCGCTACGACAGAAGATCTGCAATCTTTTGCTGCGGATATGCCTAGCCAGGATGAGGACAATGGGCTAGTGGAAGCGCTTCCAGCGTTACATCCAGCGGACCAAGTCTCCCCAAGCTCTGGCTCTGCTCTTTCGCTGAACACCGCTTCGTCTTGCATACCGCCTGCGGTCCAAGTCACCTCACCGCGCGACGACCACGATCCGCCCGAGACGCCGCGCGGAATAGCGTCCTCTACGGCATCAGATCTGACAAAGACGGACGTGGCTGAAGGAGACGAGCTATCCAAGCTGGCACCGAGCTTCGCACCCGTAGTAAGCAGCTCGCCCGCTGCTTCGCCGCAGAACTCGGAACCTGCTTCTCCGACCCTGTCCGACGATCGGCGTCCATCTTTGAGCCCGGTTGCCGTGCCGGAAGCCCCACCGGCGCGCGTGGATCGCAGCATGTATGGTTTTGCTCCTCCGCCGAGGAGGGCACCGCCGAGCCTCAGCACGACAGATGTGCCTGCTAGCACTTCGCCATCCGGTTCGAGCGTTCTGAGCGCCGGGACAGGCCTGAGCGCATTTCATCGTGACAGGTACAATACGACGATTGCGATGAGGGACGATGCTTCGGTTCGGTCTGCCGCTTCCACCTCTTCTTCATCTGCCACTAGCGCCTCTCCAGCAGGCGCTGGCGGCAACATGACCGCTTCTGCGCTCTTCAACAAGGCGAAAGCTAGTATGGCGGACAAGGAGTCTAGACAGGCCGCTGCCAAGGAGGCCAAAGATGCGATCAAGAGGGGCTGGTCCAATTGGAACAGCAAGAGGGCGGAAGCTGCTGCTCAAAGCAGGAGCGGCAATACCAGTCCTGCACCACTAGTACGGTCTGAGATTGCCGGTCCTGCCCAGTCCGGCTCAGGTCTCACCAGCACCCCGGCCGATTGGGTATCGGGAGGAACACCTGACCTTCCTGGTGCTGGTTTCGATGCGCGAGGATCACCAGCAGGGTTCGCACAGCCATCTTTCGAAGGGAGCTCATCTGCCGCCATGATTCGGACGGGCTCCTCGAGCTCATCCGTGGCGTCTACGTCTACCGGAGGTGGAGCTGGTGAAAAGAGGTCGTACAGGGATCACAGAGAAGCTAGGAGCAGAGCTAAAGATTCAGCTTCTCCGAACGTCAGTGGTAGGAGCACGCCTGTTGGGAATAGCTCGGCTGAACGCGAGCGAGAAAGGGTGCGCGTTGCGAAAGCTATTGCTGGGGGGCAGGTTGTCGATGTGCAGCGCACCTCTGATCAGGTTTCTGATGGCAAGATAGCTGCTTTGAGCGGCAACGGGGAGCCGAAGAGGAGCGACGTTGTATCGCCAGCGGCCACAATAGCAGAGGGTAGGAGCGATGCAAGCGATGCAAGCGATAATCCAGCGACCAGCATTATGCAGCAAACTTTGCCAGCGCCAGCGCCAGCGCCCATCTCACCCTCGTCATCACCGGCACAAGCTGCGCGCCCTTCGCTGTCCTCCCAGTCTCGGAACCCTGTCTCTGACAAGACCGAGGAGCGCAGGTCTTCGGCGCACTCTCATACTGGACAACTAGGCTCTGCCGAGCCGAGTGGTGCAGCCAGATCGACGAGCGGGGGCGCAAGCGGGAGCGGCATCAAGACGCAACCTACCCGCTCGTCCATGATGGTGGTGCCGGGCATACATTCGGCTCATCGCATGGAACCGCAATCGTTCTCTGCGCCTGCGCCGTCGCCGTCGCTGCCTGAGCTTGGCAGCGCGGATGGTGGTGTTGCTAGTGCCAATGTCAACGGATCGATGATATCGAACAGCAGCAGTCCCAAGATGGGCATGAGATTGAACCTGTTTAGAAGTCCCTTTGCTGCCACCACCACCACCACCACCAGCAGCAGCGCTTCGGCCAGCGCTTCGCCTGCTCTGTCAGAGCGGCGCCTGTCCACGCCTCTTCAGGCGCCCAGCGTCGGCGTGGGAGAGACGCCAGCGAGCGTTGCAAGTGTAGACGATGCGCAGCAGCGCGGCATTGTCCTCGATCCCGATCCCGACTCCGCCAACTCGCAAGGGATGGAGATGGATCAGGCTACGCGGACGACGGTCCAGACGAGCGCTGATGCATCAGCGCGCGATCAGCAGCCGCTCGGCG
>CCYA01000391.1:383042-425291 GCA_900000165.1 Ceraceosorus bombacis | reverse complement strand
CTTTTTTTTTTTTTTTTTTTTTTTTTTTTTTTTTTTCTGTGTCATCTATACGACTCGACGCACCCTAGTCCGTTGAGGTGGGCCTCTGCCTCGGACCCCTTCCAATTGATGCACTCTCCGACATACAGCGTTCGAGCATCTTCGTCGTTCCAAGGAAGCTCTATGTCCCTCTTGCAATCTTTGGTCCGCTCAGTGTATTTGACTCTGATTTCTTTAGCGCTGCTCATCATCGCTACCGAGGCCAGCGTGAGGATCAGCAGAGAGCGGAAGAAGAGCATTTTGATGTGATACGCTTCGAAGGCTTTGTACGGTCCGAATCTGAGGGAGAGGTGCTTTTTGCTTGCTTTCTGCTGTTGGATCGGTGTAGAAGATATGCTGTGAAAGGCAGAACGGGGGAGCTGGTCCGAGTGCTTTGATCGTCTGGTTTATATACCTACATTCCTGCCGACTGAGCCACCGTCGCTGTCTTCTCTCCAAGCTTCTAAGCTCACTGTATTTGGCGCACCTCACCGGACGCCGCAGAGTCGGAAAGTAGGAACAATATGTGACTGCTGGCAGTGTCAACCTCGGATTCAGACACTCTGGGGCGCTCATAACCATGAAGCGAGGGTGCAACGATGACTGCACCAGGTATGTGCAGCCTTTACCTTGCCTCGCCCGCGGACATCACTCTGCGCTGAATAGGAGCCGCCTGCGGAATGGCCTCTTACTTTCGAGAATCTCACTCCGGCATACTTCGGAAACGACGGCAAGGCTTGACACATCTCAAGCAGCATTAGCATTGCAGTCAAGCCGGCACTCACTGACTCGAGGTAAAGTCGTTCTCTTCTCACAACACGCGCAACGGTCATGCTTTGCACTCTCGCAACCGCTCGGACATGACCAGGCTAAGACCACCTTGAGCCCTAATCAACTCGCAAGAACCCTCTCCGAACTCTTTCGTCAGGCTACACGGCGAAGCTTGTGTCAGACACGTGACCTGATGCACATCCTTACTCGCATGCAAACCACGTCTACCAATAGATTCATATTTGAGTGTGCTATCGTGATCACTTCATAGTCTGCTTGCGAGGTGCGCTCTGCGCTTCACAACACGCCCCTGCACTCTCGCTTGAAGTTATAATCGAATAGCAAGTTTCGCGCGCGTGCGTCGCTTGGATTTCGTAGCACAACACTGCCCACGATGCCAGCTACGCTGAAGCCTTCCGGAGTTCCTCAAAGCCAGCTTTCGAAACGACCCAGACATTGCGTCAGTCATCAACTCTGCGACATTCAGGGTCTTAACAAATCTACTCACTGGATCGCCAACATGCTATTGTTGACTTATTCGACATGCTTTTGCTGACTAATTCTCATACGACCAGCAAAAGGCGTCGAAGATGAGCTTTGCGGCTTCTGCGGGACTTCCCGTCTTCGGATCAGTTACACTGAGAGCGGGAATGGGAAGGGTGTTCGTCATCCACCATTCACTCTAGGTGACATTAGTAGTGGATTCTCGACATACGTGCAAAGCCCATTGGCTTCCCCATCGCTGTTGGGAGCGTGGATGGAGTTAGCAAAAAGGTCTGGTTGCTCGAGCGTTGACGGTGTGATGGCGCCGTGCGCCTGTCGCTAAAGTCTCGACTCACACAATGCTGTTGGCCCAATGGGAAGCACCAAATATGGCGTAGCACTTGTAGGCAAACCTCTTCGCAGCATCCTCCTTGCTCGAAGCTGTCACAAACGGTGCGCAATTTGCAGCTTGCACCTTCCAATGGACGATCACCGAAACGGAAAAGCTTGGAAGAAGAAGCATAGCTGCAAGGGCTGGCACAGAGAACACCTTCATCTCGGAAGTTGGAATTTGGATGGAGTTGCGCGATGGCTCGAATTTTGCTGGACGGTCAGAGTTTTGTTCGCTGGGGACAAAAGCTGTGAGTGTTGGGTGGGCGAAGAAGACTTGGGGACAAATCACGCACTCTTATGTAGTCCGCGGTGCTGACACTCGATGGCGAGACTCGCAGCACGACCGCGCTGAGACGTTTACTTGATGCCTCCCGAATCGCACTTCGAGGTCCGCGGAGTCGCCGACGGCGGAGGTCTGACGGCTAAGCAGCAATTCAGCCTCGGGTGGACGTGTCATTTGGAATACCCCCCTTTTAGTCTGTCTGAAGTCACAATTGAGTCCACGCAGCAGCGAGCAACACTTGTGTGAACCGAATCAAGGTGCACCATCTGTAGACCCGCGGAGCATCTCACTTTGAGAAGACTTCTTGAATGAACCGGTATGGGTGCTCCGTCACTGGCCGGCCGCGGTACAGGGGGATGCTGATATGCGAAGCAAATTAGGGGTCGGCGCAAACATCAAGTGTCAAATGGAGATTCGTGATTGTCTGTCGCATGCGCTGCGCGCATTCTTCCGTGACTCCGTGCGGTCAGTGCAAACCAATTCGTAGCACAAATCGCTCAAAGCGCTCCAGTTGCCGTCACTACTCAGGAAAGACTGCCCACAAAGCAAAAGCGCGGAGGTCTTGCTCAAGACTAGTTACAATACGCGAATGCAAGAATTTGCGTGTTAGTTGCTGTACCGTCCAATGAGCTTCATCCGTGGAGTGTATCGCGGAAGAGAAAGTGATGGCGAAGCACCTGGCGTGCTTCTCGAGCTCGGGGTTTGGCGTGCCGCAAGCTGCTTCAACGCTTTACACACAATGTGAGAAGCCGCCCGGCAAGCTGACGGCTATCCCTCGGAGTCGAATGTCTTAAATTGTGGTTTTTCCAAACAAGATGCCTCTCAAGGAACTGAGTTGCAGCGTGAGAGCTTCCGCACTCCAAGCTCATGCTGATTTCCGGTCCCCGGAAGGGCAAGGCTGAGACTTGTTGTGAGAAGAGATCAAATTGGTAGCGAGTGGGGACTCGACTGAAGGAACTGGAAGAGACTTATATACATGCATAGAGAGGAGGCCCCTGCCCTACTTTGACCGTCGAGGTGCCTCATGCGGAGAAGGGGACCCTGCACTCAACAATACTTTCAAGGCGCGCTACAAAAGCGCCGTCATGCAACGCCCTTTCCGCTGATTACACTGCCCCTAGATCGCGAACTCATAAGCATTGCTGCAGAAAGAGTACGGGCGGCGTCAGAGACTCGTGGTGATTCGACGCGTTCGACAGGCAAGAAGAACCGACGGCAATTCACCTGCTTGGTGAACCCGCCAAAAGCATCATATCAGGGTCCAGCAGGCGTACGCCGCAGCATCGCGATTTGCCTTCGCCTCATTGCCTGCGCTACTCGGTCCGATCTGTATTCAGCACATGCCCAGGCTCGTCTGGATAGCGTATAGTGACTCACGGACAATTGACCGTAGCTGTTCCTTTGTTCCTATGAGATGATACGATGAGCACAGAGAGTGGCGAATGTAGAGCGATCGTCCTCCGCAAAGGCTCACCCATCGCCTACGAAAGAGGGAATAGCCTTGCTCAACTGTTGGCGACATGCTTGCCACCACTGGGATAGAGCAGCGCCGTCGTCCATGGGCGGTGCAAAGGTGGTTTGGCAGTTCGGACGTCGCGAGTTGTATCTTACGCGAATCGATGCTGAAGCCGCACATACAAGCATCAGAAGTAGAGTCAGAAAGAGAGGACTCAAAGAGCGGCCCATTCTGTCGTCTTTTGTCGGCTTGGTGTTGATGCGTGTCGAAGTCAAAAACATGTGAGTATCTCGAGCTGATGAGACCGCAATTCGTCGGCCTGTTGTTGCAGCTGACCTTTGTACTTCACCATGTGATGCGATGGCCGCTTCACGCGAAGCTTTCAGAACATCAAAGCACGTCGGCCACTTGGAGGCACAAATCTAAAATATCAATGCACGTGATTACTCGGAGAGACTAATTAGAAGCCTTCCTCATCTTGCACTGAGTGAACTCGGAGTAGCTGCATTTGAGAAGATATTCATTGAGGACCTCAATGATAAAGTCCCCACGAAGGTCCCCATTTAGCCTTTGCATTCACCGTCAGCCTCGCATATCTGACGGGGAGAATCCAATCTCACTCTGGCATGGGTAAGCTCGGCTCCGCGAAAATATTTTTGAGTAGCCTCAGAGCCTCTTATGTGAGTGGGCCGGACTAGCTTGAGAGCCCTTTCAGGTAGGTGGACGCACGGCTCACGAATCCGAATGTCGACGGACGGCTGGTGGCGTTCTCTTTGAGGTCTTCGCTTATCTTGCCTCGCCGCGGTGCATCAACACCCTTGCAGAAATCGCACTCTTCGGAATTTGGAACAGCTCGATGTCGTCAGGCGAAGCCACCACCTACGCTCTCACTCATTAGGCTGCTGAATCGATCAACGAAGCAAGCGCTAAGCAAGCCAACCTGCCAGACCACTTTTGCACGTCTTTGCGCACTCTTCTCCCTTGATCCTAATACCTGGAGCGCAGTATCAAAGCGCACAATTTATCGACGTAATTGTTGGGACGCAAAGCAGCTGGCAAGTGCCAAGCCTGGTCACATCGATAGGTGAACATAAAGTGTGCCGAAGATTCTCATTGGCTCGTCGCTTGGCGTGCTTTGAATTGGACCTATACTTGGGACGTAAAGCCGCGATTCAGAGTCTCTTCAGTGAAATCCACCAACGCTTTGGAGCATGACTTCACTGATGTTGTACTTGGTGAGGGACGTCGTCATCATTTCCCCTTGCTTTGATAGCAAGCCACCCCCTCCCCCGCAGGAGCCTGCCGACTGAATCTACCAAGGAATCTCAGTCCAGCAAAGGTTCGTTGCCACAGTGGACGCCACGCTTATCCAATTGCCCAGTTTGTCTTTTTGTGTGGAACTAGCGGGAACATCCAATCACGAAGAAAGGTGAGCAAGAGATGAGACGATGATCCACTTTTTGTAGGCAGGGTGAAGGTACAAAATAGCAAAGACTCACCGACAGTCTCCTTCAGCCCTTGACTCACTGAAAATTGGGCAGGACTCGAACAAATTAGGAGATTGGACGACTTGACCGAACGTTCTCTCCGAGGACACCTCGCTACTCACCCGACATCGGTAAACAAGGGAACTTCAGGAGGGTTTGGGACGACTTTTTTGCACGCCTCGTACCAGAAGGCCCTGGCGTCGTCGAAATCTGCTGGATTCTTAAACCCGGTGCAGCCTGGGCGGCCCTTGTGGTAGTCCACCACGGCAGATGCTAGAGTCGCGGGTAGTAGCATCAACAGTCCAGTCAGATGTATTAGCTTCGTCATTTTGATAGACTTCGGCAAGGTTTTCGTGGTCAAGTCTTGACTTGAGACTGCAATGCGTTGGCTTCGGTTTGTTGAATTTGCTCCGGAAGCTGTGAAGTCAGGTTGCTAAAATAGGCCGTAAGGCGTGAGAAGACAAGGTCCGCCTTTTCAAGATTTCGATCGTGCCTGCTTGCAGCCCCCCGGTCGCATCGCTCCAGAATGCACACGGCATGCGTTGCAGGGCACTTTGCCCCTCGCTATGTCGAACTTCAGCGCAGCCTGAATGCGTTGAGAGATGCAGCCCGATTCTTACTCGGATGTGGCAAGCACCCTCGTCTCACGAATCACACCCAAAGTACATCCGACCTGCAGTATCACTACCCTTTCGTTTTTCGTGAAGACAACGCCTGCAGCCCCCTTTTTACCGAGTAAAGAGAATTAGCTAATGACGTACCCCTGTTCGCACCGCTACCCTATTGCCAAAGTCCCCGCGGACTCGTGGAAGCCTTGTGGGAGATTCAATGCTCCTCCGTGAGAGATCACCGCCCCTCCGTAGAGCTGTGGCATCTTTGTGTGGCGAGAACAGCGGCCGCAACATTGTGGTATGGCAATGACAAGCGCTCGACGGAACAGAGAGCTGTCCGCACCTGCATCACCGGCGTTGAGCACACAGACATGTCCTCCGCATTTGTCGAGCTATCATGACAGGAACGTTGCTGCGCAGCGGATCTGGACTGATAGACCACAAAACTCATCCGCCCGCCGTTGCGCTTGGTCTTGAAGACAAGTACACACGCCCCTTTGGGCAGCGATGGCACCACCCGAGTAATTTCTAGCGACTTGCGGCGCCTTTATTGCACAAGCGTCCTTTTGGCGTTTTAATATAAATCGACGGTCCGCGCGCTGCTGGTCTCCATTCGCGCAGACACCATGCATCACTCCGTCGAGACTCTCGGATCCGCGGCGAGACAATCCTCACGCTGCGCGCACGCTGCAAAAGTCGATCGTGGCCCGCGGATGATGGCGATTCCCTAATTACTATGATGTTGCAGATGGAAAAATTTGTGGTCTTTGATTGCAATTAAAATCAAATCGTAAGACAATGTAAGGGTATTTACGAGACCACCGCGCGAATGGATGTGTCCAGAGTGATCCGGGACAGGCTCCGCGGAGTAAAGCCGGACAGAGGCTGGCTCTGCAAGTACGGTAGACCAAAGCGATGGGTGGTCCGCGATCGACACATACTGGCATCTTTATTGACGCCTTGCTGGGAGGACGAAGTGGTCAGGAGTCAAATGAAAGAACGATGATGTTCTAGCCAAGAAGGAGAGTGATTTTCACGCATACACGCATGCACGCAAGCCATGCTGTACATGTCACGTGATATGCGCTTTATCTGAGTCTGAGCTTCATGGACGACGTTTCACTAGCGTCTTCTCTCTGTCCTTCACCACGATCACCAATTACAATCGCAGCAGAAGCGCCGCTAGTGACGTCAAGACGTATTCATTGAGCTCGCGGCCACCTGATGAGGGAGGTCGATGGTGATGATGATGGAGAGGGCAAGGGGCAGAAGGAGGTAGCGATCGGAGAGGAGGCTGAAATCATGCTTTTTGGTGCTAGTCGAGTAGCGTCGTCCAATGTGCGAGACATCCGCTCGTCGATCGCCCGGAAAGGTTGCTTAGAGTCTGCGGCAGTCCGGGCGGCCGCAAGTGGTCAGGAAAGACCGGCATCGAGCGAATATGCACCCCGAGAAAGAGCGCAGACTTACACGATTCAACCAATCGTGGGCCAGCATAAATAGTCGAGAAGGGGTTGAGTCTTGCCATTGCTGTATGAACAAGAGTGACGTAGTCAGCGACAAGCCCAGCAGAGCCCAGACAAGACCGGCAATGCATTCTGGTCGTCAAGATCAAGTCTCGGACACACAAATCGTTCAACCTTACGCACGAGCACGACACATCAGCCGTAGATCCTCTGGGATTCGGGACTCGGTTGAGTCAGCAATGGCCCTGTCTGCCAGCGAAGCGCTTCGAATGCATGCAGCAAGCATTGCGCCTTTAAATCTTTTGTGTTCGCTCGATACGTACCCCTTAGCGGTGAAGGTAGGGGTACTCTCCCAAATAGCTTCGCAAAGCTCATTCCAGTCCTTGGCGGCCGATGTATCATCGTAAAAGCTGTACAGCAGGGAGCATCCACTCTTAGGATGCGCCCACGTTACCGTCGACGACGTCACAGCGGACGCAAAAACGAGCAAGATGAGCAGACATTGACTAACGCCGTGGGCGACCATTTTGCCGTGAGTGTAAAGTTGTTAGTCGTGGGAGTAGGCAGAGCGTAGTGGAGTGACTGTAGCGAGCAAAAGACGGAGTACTGGGTGGACGATTTCCTCTTGATGGGTGTCGAGGCTGGCAAGTTATACCTTTCGTCGACTGCGACAGCGGCGTGCGAACATGGGCATCATACTGTGATGGACTTCCCGCTTTCGCTCTGCCGACCTCTTCCTCTCAGTCCCACTCCAGGTGACCGCACCTTGGCTAAAGGCTTACGAGTCCGCCCCGGATTACCATGGCTGCATGGCTGCATGGCTGCGGTGTCCGCGCTGAGGCTTCACCTAGGTCAGTGCTCGATGTTGCGCTCCGCGGGCGGGACGTGTATGTATTGGCGCATAGATTGACCATACATCGATCCCGGAGCATTCGGTGTAATCAGCGCTAATTTCTGCCACGGATCACAAACGTTTGCACCTCAAATTTGCGACTCAAGACTGAACGTCAATGGTGGATACGATGTGCTGGTCAGCATTCCGCGGGGCACTCTCCGCGGACATGCAGCTATCTATACATCATAATATTTATACTCGGCACAGCCCAGCTTGCATGGATCAATCTGAGTATTTGACTGCTGCATGTATATCGGTGTATCTGCGCGGCGCCAAGCGAAGCGCGGTGTTCCCTTAATCACGACGAGACTGCATGATTTCCGAGCATCACACGCGCAGGTCGTAAAAATGTGTGTACTCACCGATTATGACTACTATCGGTGTAAATAATAAACATATCAGGCAGGAGACGCAATTTATAGGAAACGCAGAATAAAACGCGCAGTCTTGCCCTTGCATGGCGAGGTCATTTACCGCCTATACCGCCTGACTAGACGTAGACAGACAGCAGCCGCACGTTGGAAGACGTATCTTCAGCTCTTGACTTTGAAAGGTCAACACATATCTTCATTGCCGGAACCTGGACCTCAGGCAGTTCTACGCATTGACGACGGGACGAAGCACCTAGTGATTCATTGAGCTTACATCGACTCTGCTTGGCTTGATCAAATCAGGATGGTGAGGGGTGTTGGAAAGGGCAAGAGGGCGGGCAGGAGTGAGATTGCGACGGCACAGCCAGAATCTACGATGCCTTCGCGGCGGGCTTCTTGGGACTAGCTGAATAGCACCATGTGTCACTTGTACAGGCGGGTCAGCGAAGGGTCTGCTGCAGTTCAAGCAGCCAAAGATACGTAGGTGAACGTATGTCAGCTTTCAGACGAAGCACCCTCAATTGAGTGTCTGATTGGGACTGACCTATTTCTATCAGATAATCGGCCAACATAGGTAGTTGGCAACGGCTGGAATATAATCTACGACTTGTCCGTTGGCTTGCCTCTTGGTCAGGTCGCTGCGACATTAAGCGCGGGCGTAGTCAACGATGGTACGGGCAGAGTACGGGCTTAGGGTTATGCGCTCGTGAGCACCGATACAACTTTACTTACAAGCAATACACCTCGGCGGTCTGTCCTCTGCGGTTCAGGAAGACTGGGTCAGTGATCGCTGTGATTACGCACGGCATCCGAGAGATAGATAAAGTGAACTCTCCTCTCCGCTCCTGTGCGCCACGCTTCGTTCCCTTGCTTGGTTGGCACTCACCCTGTGGGATTGAACCCGGGGACACCCTTCCAGAGGTCAATGCAAGCTCCCCTCCAGTCTGTCCTGGCGGCATCATCATTCACAGGGTGGTTCAACAGGTTGCACCCCGACTTGGGGTTCGCCCACGTCACTTTGGTCGACCTTACAGCGGACGCAAGGATGAGCAAGACGAATATGTCGACAAGACTGCGCTTCAACATTGTGAACGATGGTTTTGCACAAGGGAGCGTAACGGGGTGGCTGTCGCGAGTGAGGCGATGTAGGATTTGCTTGAGATGGGTGGGGCATTGTGGCAGCTTATATACCTTTAGCTGATTCCTACAGAACGGCGCCGACTGGCCCCGTAGACCCGTGCGCCAAGCGCCTTGCTGCCAAACGCCTTCATACATCCTGCCAGCGTCCTAGAGTCCTCGTGCGAGGTGTTTCTGCTTCCTGTATTCGTGATTGACCATCCCACGAGCACCAGGCTGTCTTTCCAGCTAATGTGGCTGCTCAAGAGGGCCCTCACTCGCCCCTTCTTGTTGCCTTGGGCTGGTGGGGCGTGGTTACGCGCAGCAGTAATCAATGCTTGACCCCGGCAGCGCCTGGTTCAATCTACGGTAAATATTAGTACTCCGAGTCCGTAACTGCGCTCTCCGCAGTCGAGACGTAGACACGCGCAACCTCGTATGGGCATGCTCGCTCGCGGATTCGTGCGTATACTTGCGGGCTCGTGCGAGAGCATGCATCTGACCCGCTGAGGCCTCTTTCCACGCCTGAAACACACAAGAGATGATGATGGTATTGCAGAGCGAGTGGATGTTCAGGTGTACATGCATGTATGCGTGCGCGCACACGTGACAGCCCCTATCAGAGAGAACTGTCCTCGGAGTGTCTGTTGAGCGCACGGTGGCCTTCTCTGCATGAGGCAGCTGAACGGTCTGAATAGCGCACGGGCCTTCATTCTATGCATATGTAAGTCTCTTCCAATTCCTTCAGTTGAGCCCCCACTTGATGAGAAATTGATCTCTTCTCACAACAGGGTCAAGGTGAAGCGCGAGTACGTCGAATCCCATAAATTTGGGGGGCGCGGGTTACAATGCTGAAACTGCCCTCAACACGGTACTCCCCGTACGTGGCGCTGTTCATCTAGACTCATATCTCGGTCTTGCTCGAGCTTGAGACGTGCGTGATGCAAAGTACGCGCATACAAACTGCGCTTTGTTCGCGGAGCATGCGCCCGTGGAAACACCTTGCCAGCCCACAAGCGGCTCATTCGGTGCAGCTGAGACCCACTGACGCATGACTGGAGGACATTTAGGTCACAAGCGCAAACTCGTGATTGACAAAAGTCCACACTGGACCTGAAAGATTTCACATTGAATGATCCACTCGAGTGTAGCGGGACCGCGAGCAAGAAGTTGGGTCTGCGTGAAGCTCGACTGCTCTCAGGGCTTTCTCCTGTAGTCGACGATGTAATGTTGACGTTATGGGCGCATCCTTGTACACTCATCGACTGGAGGTGAACAGGTTGGACGCTCGTGAGCAACATCATAAGGTCTGCAATGATTGACTGATCGACGCACACACACTGGAGTGACTGTGGCAGGTCTCGCAGTCGGTGCAAGACTGACTAGTCGTGTGACCAGCAGAGCTGATCGGCAATCTTACGAGCACCGCTGATCTCAGTAGGGATGCCGTTGATACCCTCCACGTATCTGTGATGAATGTGTGCGTCATTAACGTGAGCTTCGAGCCTCGTTATGCGCACACATCTGTAGGGCAGCCGTCTCACGTGCATTCCACAGTAGCACTGACCGCACTGCCACTGCGGCGTAGAGTCGGCCGTTAGCAGTGAATCAGGGCGCAGGAGGCCAGAAAACTCACGAGATGGGTTGGAAGTCGGGCAACGCTGTATTGCTGTATGCACGACACTTCTCTCCCCATACCGTTTTTGCCGTAAGTGCGTTGATAGGCTGACTGTAGCCAGCACAACGTGCCTGCTTGAGTGACCAGTTCACATTGCAGCCGGCAATGACTAGTCCAGCCAGGCTGCTTATGAGCATCATCTGTAAGAGCTTCATGCTGTCAGTTGAGACGGGTCGTGATTGATTTGTGCCAGAAAAAGAGAAACAGTGGAGAAACGAGGGTTGGTGGTGCACAAGATGATGATTCTTTGCGGATCAGAGAGAGCATCAACTTGCAGAGCACGCCGCGTAATCGGTCTCGTTGATGATTCTAATACAAGGTCGTCTCAGAGGCTCCAGCTCAGCGATTTGGAAGTACGGCACGGTCCCCGGGACAATGGCGCCTGGACTCATTTACGAGCCGACGTGGCCTGAGCGACTTTGGTGTTCAGCACGCTTCCGCAGACACTGGCGCCTCAATTGGTCAACGGGTCGATGTGACTAGACTGTTCAATATTCAATTCATCACTAACGACGTCCCCATTAGACTTGTACGGATTTGGTCACCTGTTCGATTGACCGGCATGAGCCGCAGACGTCTCGTCTTCTCACATTCTCACACCCCTGAGCTGCTGCACGCGCAGGTAGAACGCTCGGCCCGTATGTCTCAGCGGTCGAACACCTGCACGCTGTCGCGCACGCGTTCATGCATGCATATGTACATCAGATCACAAGCACGCACTTGCAATAGAACACCATCATCCCTCTGTAGGACATCGGCGACAACGCTTGTTTTGCTTTCTGGTCCACTCGAGGCGTTTTTAGCCTTCCGGTTCAACTAAATGTAGCACAAATTGTATCACGCATTCATTCGAGGGCTGTCGTATGAGCTCAGGCGCACGTTGCCACCTTTTAACGCAACCAAATGCGGTTGTCGTGCAATCCCGTCTCCCATCCTTCTCCCCCACTCTTCTCTGGCTGGTTCGTTGAAGTGAGCTTGGCTCCGATCGCCTTGTGCAGATCCTAGCTACCGTTGACCCAGCACAGGGCCCTGGCCACGTCGAAGGTGATGTCTGCAGTGCCGAGGTTAGACTGCAGCCTATTGGGCGACGAAGATAAAAGTCAACAAGGTCAGATATAAATGAGTTTTCTCTGTTCTGTCCAATTCAGCCAGCTCCAGTGGTAAGCTTCCGTGGTGTTTGAGTGACACTTCACGAGAAAAATGTTGCCACAGGCTGCGTCGAATACCTACGTGCATGAGACTGTGGCAGTGCCAGCTCTACGAGGGTCGGCGCAGCATAAGGAGGTCAGTAATTGAGTTGAGTGCCCTCGCTTCGTCCTGCTCCCTCGCATAGCTATCCCTATCCCTCCACAGCCTCAGGGACTCACGCGTTCGTCGGACTGAAAGTAGGAACGGCAGCCCCAGCAGCCGATTTGCACTCAGTAAGTAGACCACTGTTGTGACGCCTCTTGAGAAGTGCCTGGATTTTTGTACTCGATGCACGGCCAGTGAATTTTGCCCCAAGTGACCGTCAACCCGGCGTGGGCTAGTTGAAACATGCACGCGATGGCAACCGCAGATAGGAGCCTCATGTGGTCTTTCCCAAGTGTGCGGGGCTTTGCTTTATAGGAGGTGAAACAGTAGCTTGGAGATGGTGTGCTTATGCTTTGCTTCGGTGAAGTCGGCAGTAACAAGTAGAACGGAAGAACGGAGTGGGAAAATCCACCCGTACTTATAGTTGTTGGTCGACGAATTGCTCTGTTGCTGACTTGGATGCACGAAAAACGTTGTATTGAGCCTACGTTGCTGTTGGTCTAGTCCTAGTCTGGGCCAATGGTTTCCCCAAGACTCTCCGAGCGCACAGTGCTCGCGTGCCGCAAGCTCGTCAGGATGCGCTATTTTTGTCATCGTTGAGGGCCTGCGAAAGGCTAGCGTGTCATACAGCACTGAAGGCACTGCAACACTCTTGCCGGCAAACCCGCTCGGAAATGTCCTCGCTGCCGATTGCCAATTGAGCGACGCAGACTTGTCGCTGGGTCTGCGTCAGACGTTCGGAAGCCCGGAGCCGGGCTGAACCTTGGAAGCCAAGGTGTGACTTCTTCGGGTTTGTAGAGCAATCTCTACATCGAGTGTCAACACACGGCGTGAATTGTCTGCATCGCTCGACGCACTTGACCCCGGACCATTGCACTCTCCAACCGTGTTCGTCTCCCCGAACAATTGTGCGGGCCTCCGCGCCTGCAGCGGTGATGCGCTACGTGTTCGCTGCGTGTGGTCGCGACTCTTACGAGGGCTGGCTTGGTAATGTTTTGACGCGAGACCCGCGGTAGAGCTCAGGTCAGATAGTGAAAGTGCAACATCGAGGGGTTGCGCCCCATTTGTCTTCCTGCCGGCAGCCTCTGCTTAGGGCTTGATTTCTCGGATGGTCCCTCGAGTCAAATTGCCCTACCACCGATCAGAACTTGGCTGAAGGCGTTGACACGTCGGCATTGGACTTTGCACCTCCCGACGCGATGTCGGGCGCACACAGCTGCTCTTCGAGGGTCCAATAACGATCGAAAGCTCCCCGAAAGAGCGGATGCGCGTCTGCGGGTGCGTTGACTGCTTTCCTATCTTCAGGTTTGCCGTGTCCACCTCTCGGACTTTCGGAAAAGTGCAGGATGTACGTCCTTTGAGCAAGCTGGTCCACCGTCGCACCAGGCACGAAAGAGAGTTGAGCGCCTGGCTGTTTGAAATCGCCATTGAGGACGACGAATGAGGAAGGCAAAATTGCGGTCGTGTTGCGAAAATACGAGTTGAGCAGGTCCATGTCGAAGCCCGCTTGCTTCTTAGAGAGCTGCAAGAGACCTTCAAAAGTGCTATTGCTAGGTTGCAAAACGAGCAATGTGGATTGAAAGAAGGGTTGCGGTAACCAATAAGCTCTGGGCGCATACAAAGCCAATCTTCCAGCTCGAACAAGTTGTCCAGGTTGCGTAGAATCCAAGCGTCGCTATCAAAGTATACTACGCGATCGTAGATTCCTTCGAGCTGAAAAGATGCTCAGTTTTGTAAGTGAGTGGGACCAAGTAGAGAAGGAAGAGCGAGCGAGAAGGTCATGTCTGTGTACGTTGACTCCGAGCTGTTCAAGTCCTTGCTGATACCGCCCGAGCGGCAAAGTCGTTGGCACAATCACCACTCGGTCGATATCTGCGCGTGGACTGGTCTGTAGAAGCGTGTCGTGTGCTATGAGCGTGTTGCAGAGTGCGTTCGCATCCGTGGCATACGTGACGTAGGCGTTGCGAGAGGAAATTGAAAGCTTTACATGGTCTTCCCCCTCATCTTTGGCGAATGACGAGTCGTCCAAGCCAGCTTTGGACGACATCGTCGACGAGCGCGTAGGCGAAGGAATCCAAAGGACGTACGCAGTGCTGATGACTGAGACGAGGATAAGGATGACAATGACTGGCAGCGCCCGAGTCCCCCCGCACATTCGGCTATGCCACCGATAAGTCTTGTTGTGCCTTCCCTCGACATCTTCATTGTCCAGCCGTTCGTAGCTAGCTGCGAGTAATTCGTGGGAGCGCAGCATATCTCGCATTGACGGCAGCTGAAAAGCAAGAGGCGGGACTGATGTGAAGGAGCTGTGCACCAGCATTGCTCGCTTTTTTCTGCGGCGGACTCAAAGTAAGGGGGACTTTTAGGCGTGTCTATACATATTCGTGTGCCCATCTCTGAACCGACCTGAGTGCGCTGCCCAGTCAGCTAAGCTTCAACGAGTTGACGGCTTTGTTGGCCCAGCAATCCTTCTGAAACCAGCTCTTGACAAGGCACATGCCTGCCGCTTGCTTTTGCGCCTGTTCGCGAATGTATTGCACACTTGCTTCGGACAACTCGAGTGCGGAGCCAGCCGAATTACTCCCTTTCAAGACGCCCGCAAGTGTCTCGGGCCCCGTAGAGCTCGGAAGCATAGTCGAGCTATCCCTTTGTTCGTGGCTGTGGCTTGCCGCAAGCAAAGCTGCGCAGGGCTGGCCTAAAAAGAAGCACTTCTGCAGGAGACGTGTGACGACTGCTTCATCTTGAGCTATTTTTGTTGCCCAGAGAGCAGGTTTCAGAGCTGACTTTCGACGTGAATGGACTCCTTGACTGACGGAGAAGAGAGGTAGTTTTTTACGATACTCGCGACTCGTCACATTTCGAGGCGAGACCTGCAGCCTTGAGCGCTTTGTGTAGGTACTGACGTCTTTAGTCAAGAGCAGCAGCAAGTTGGATGATGTTAGTTGGTGCGCTGCGTGCGCCCTGTCCCTGCGGTCTCGCGGATAAGCGCTGCCCCATGTATATCCGGACCACCGGTGTCCATGCAAGCCATCGGTCCAACTCTCTTCGACATTTACATACTCAAGACTCCGTCTCGAACTTCGTGGGTGGAAGGTGAAGAGGCTGATAGGTGTGCTTCGGACATTTCTCGCCCTTGTCGAACCGCGGGATGACTCTCCTCGCTTCCAAGTACCGCTGTTGGACATCTACAAATCAGATGCAGGATCACCGATGCAGCCTAGGCACTCTTGATCCACAACTCTGTGATTTCATGGAGAAGCCGATAGATGACCTGTCCGCGTGATGCCAACCGTGCCTCAACGTCTTGTCTCCATTGCAATCACGAATGCTGCACTCTCGACTGTCGCGAAGAGCAAGACTCGTCGCTGCACGCTCGAGAGGTGCCGCGGACTCCCCGCGCGCATCGCCAAGCGCGCCCAAAACTTCCGCCGCGGGCTGAGCACAGCCACCAACTGTCGCCAATAGCGGCGAATGGAATCTACTTCTTTTCTGCAGATTGCACAGAGAAGACGAGTGAAACGGTTCATGGTCGATGCGGAAAGGCTTGATTGACGCTATTCGAGCGGAAATAAAAAGCTCTCCTTAGCTGCGTGCACATGCACGTGTTCGGAAAAGACGGCATGCTTACCGCGTATCACGTGATGACTCAGTACCGTCGATTTCTCGTGACGTGTTGCCATTGATGACTCTCTGCTCCCTGAATGGAAGGAAGTTGAAGATTAACCAAGCTCTCAAGAGTGAGAAGCCACGGTCTCCAATTGGTGAACGCGATTTCTAAACTCGACCATCGGGAACGGTTTGCAAGCTCGCAGGCCGCCGTATTCAGAGGCCCTACCACTTTCGGCGGATGGTGCTCAAGCGACTGAACATCTTTACTCGAATCCCGAAAGGAAAACGACCTTGAGCGATTGATGATGTCTTGCTGCAACGTAATCCGTCGCGCCCTGGGCGTCAAAGTCGGTGACTGCACATTCTGGACAGCGAGCGTCTACACTGCGCGAGGCTGGCGTCGATTGACGGCTACCTCGTGGCTATCGTTTGATTGCACATACCTCAGACGACAAGTTCCTGCTGGCTTGCGTGTCTGAGACCGATGCTGGCCGCTTTGAATTTTGCCCTGATACAAAGCTAGCCAGTCGGCAGAGGAAAGACTCCTCAAGACCATCATCTCCTATCTTGAAAGAAATGCTTCACCAGCCTTTGCCATCACGATGGCAAAAAGTGTTCTGCCCCTCGCGCATTTGTGCGTGATCTTTCTGTTCATGCAAAGTTCAGCTGTCCGTGGACTGGACAAGACTTGGAAGCCACATGCGCTGAAAGGGGATCCAGTAGCGGCTCTAACCGTCAGCTATACTCGACCTCCAGAGAAATGCGCGGGCTACTTTTGGCCTGCAGCAACTTACAATGATGCGTGTGACATCTGGAAACAAATCTGCTTGTCGTTCGATGCCAAAGCGGTCCCCTTCATCAGGGAAGACACAGAGGCAGAGGTTGCCAAAAACGATCGGGCTTATGCGAAGGTCGACTGCTAGTGAGTGCACTTCTGCGCAGGGGAGCAGTCCAGCAGCTCTACTCAGCAGCTTTAATCTCTTGTCTCTTCGTTGCAAAGCCTGCCTAAGGCCGACATTTCGTACGTCAAACAAGCGCGCGAATTGATCTGCTGGGCTGAGTACTCTACGCTTAAAGATTGGTAAGCTAGCTCAAAGCGGACCGTCAACTTGTTGTGATGGTGCCCCTGGGCCCTGGCTGATCCTGACCCGAGTTCCGGTTGCAGAACGTTCCTGAAGGACGACAATGAAGCCAAGAGATACTCACCAATTCAGGATTGCCAATTACTTCAGGCGCCCATGTTTGCTCTGCGACGGGTGCAGCGTATCTCTGGGTGCAGCCGCACTCCTCGAGCAAATGTATCGAACGTCAGGCTGCGTACATGTCGAAGGCCGCAGACGAAGAATGTCCATTTCGGCTGGGCGTAGTGACGCAATTTGACTTTGCTATTGTGCAGAGATCCATCCCGTTCGATCTCTGTCGCGGTGCACTCTGCACTGCTCGGCACCGCGATGTCCGGACTTGACACACAAACAAATTGAGCAAGGCCTTGACGCTGCCCAGTCTGCGTGATTGGCACTTTGTCGTAGGGTGCTTGACACTCGCTGACAGTGGTGCACAAGTCTCTAGAGATGGCGGCGTGTCTCTATCGTCTGAGAACTACAAAAAGCACACGGTGCTCCTACTTCCTTCGCACCTCCTCATCAGCTCGATTGCTCACCGAACGTCGCCCAATCGCTCTTGTAAACATCCTTGCCACAATGCATTCCTCTTTTACGCGCTCGATGCTCTTCTGCGTCGCCCTAGCGACCGCACCAAGCCTTCTCGTGCAAGCTGCCTACAATTCCGACGACCTTCCGGGTCTTGTGGGGGAGCCCGGCTACGAAGACTATTCTAAAGGCCCTTGGAAGCCTTATCTGGCTCATGGGGATCCGAATGCCGCAGTGACGGTAAGCTGGGCCCTCTCTCAGATCGGTTGTCCTGGCACTTTTCAAAAGGCGTCAGATTTTGCCAGCGCCAAGACCATGTGGCAAGACGAGTGCCACAAGCTGGATGCGAGCGCTGTGGCATTCATTCGACAAGATACTGAAGCTCAAACGGTCAAGAATAACCCAAATTGGGCAAAGGTCGATTGCTAGTGAGTTGTCTCAAACCGTCCATTTGGCCGCTATCGTGTCCGCCTGAAGGGCAACGTGACATTCGTCCGTTCCAAACTGCCCATGCTGAGATGTCCTACATTTGCAATGCATCGGATGCGTCTTGCAGTATCGGCGACCCTAACACCGGTACGTCCATCAGCGCCGACGTGCTTAATAAAATCTGCTGGTCATACTACTTCTGGTAGTACGCGTAGAGAATCGCAAGGTAAGGGGAGAGTGCAAAGGTCCCTCTGATATTTGTACCGAGTGCTGACAGGTGAACCCCAGATTTAGTTCGCAATAATGGCGTCACCTCGGAAAGGTACATCAGTCGAGTACTTCGTTGCCGGTTCGTGTGAGCTTCGCCTTGCAGGCCAATTGCAGTTGATTTTACGATGCGTGTTTCGTTGAAGTCTGATCGTGCATGAAGGTGTTCGAGCGCGCGACCTCCAGCGAGCGCATGTTCGAACCGCATAACGTCGACTGTGAGCGGCGGCATGCACCACCTACGAAAGTGCTGTTCTGTGCCCACATCAGCGTAAGCAATGCGCCGCCGTTGTCGAGGCTACGCGCCAAGGTTCATATGCTGAGACCATGCCCCTAGAAGTGTGAAGCCGCCGCGTATTCCTTTATTCACATTATTGTACCTGCGATTGGCTGCGCAGGGCACTCTATGCGTCTTGACTTGCTGGCCAAGCGGCCGGCAGCTGCTGCGTCTCGACCCGACTCGTTCGATGTCGGTACTCTCGCGACCGCAAGCCGGCGCCAAAGGCAATTTTGGAAGCGGCGGTGGCGGTCGATCGTCGGCCGCCAAATATCAGTCTGGCCCGTCTTCAAATGGCTCATTTGTGAAATGTCGATGCATGCCGCTGATGAGTGTCTACCGATGGCCGACAGGCACGAGCCGATTCTTGAGACTGTTGCAACTCCTATTGTGCTTCCAAAGTCTTCTTTTCAACTGAGCCTCGAGTACCCGTGTGTGACGCTGTTTCATTTGCGCAGACGTTGCCTTTGGGGCGAGGTGACCTGTGTCCCCACTCAAACCCCCCTCCCACGGGTCCCTAGAAGCGTTTCTTTGTTTACGTAGGGGAAGCGCGTATATAAGGGCTTCGATCTGGTCAGTGATCAGCTCGGTTTGGATTCCCCCACACAAACAACCCGCATCGCTCAAATTCGCGACGATTGCCCGAGCTCAACTCACAAAAGTAGCTATCATCATGCGAGGCTCTTGTTTGCGCTCGGTATTGCTCCTGGTCGTCTCGATCACGACGAAAAGCCTCTTGGTTCAGGCTTTCCGCATGCCCAAAGAACCTGAAGAGCCTTGGAAGCCCTATGTGCGAGATGGAGATCCCGTCAACGCTTTGACCGTCAGCTATGTCCGTGGGGCAGAATATTGCCCAGGCAAGTTTCACGGCGCCTCGAATTTTGTCGCAGCTCAGGCGCTCTGGGCGGCTACCTGCAGCAAGATGAATTCTCAGGCAAAGCCTTTCTTCAGGCGGGATGGCGAAGCTAGTCAGCACAAAGATGGTCCATGGGCAAAGGCCGATTGCTCGTGAGTATCGCCCCTGCACCTGACTGCCGATTGCCCTGCCCTGCCCTGCCCTGCTTTGCTTTGCTTTGCTTTGCTTTGCTTTGCTTTGCTTTTGAGAAATCTCGCCTCGACGCTCTGTAATGTTGACATGCATGACGCATCGCGCTTTCAATCTGCAAAATGCTTCCGTAGCGTCGGCGATCCCGACGACGGCAACTCCTTCAACAACGAAATCCTCGACACTATCTGCTGGGAAATTTACACGTGGAAGTGAGCGCTGCACAGTGCAAGTGCATGTGCATGTGAGTGAGGCTGATCGCGTGTGCAGTCTTCCAATGTCGGTCGGCTGACTTGTATAGCGCACCTACCTAGGACGCCACGCAGCGCAGCGCAGCGCCTCTTCCCAGGTCCATTGCTTCGCAACAAGAGCCTGCGCGGCCCAAGCCAAGTTTACCTTGGCGTCTACGAGTGGCCTTTCACCAATTCCTCGCGCTACTCCGAAATGTTTCACATGCTCTTTTATGCCCATGTCGAGGTGACCATGAGAATCTGGTCAAGCTCCTCTCGTTTCGCGATCAATGTCCAATCTCTCGCGATGCTGAAGTAAAGCTCTCATTGCACTTCATCTAATGTCGACGCTTCCAAAATCTCTCCTCCTGACCCTTGCAAGAGCCTCTGTCCTGTAGCCAGTCAGGCCGAGACCGACATCTTGAGCTTCTCTACTCGGTGCCGTACGCCTCTGATTCTGGCCGATCACAAAATTTCCGCGTGCGCCTTTTTGCTCCACGCTCGTCTCATCATCTTCATCCGTCCCACTCTGCTCCTGCTCTTCTTCATCCATCAAGCTCTCCAGATCCCCATCTCGAATCTCGTGCCTATCCAGCAGATCAAGCGCCTCTTTTGCTCTATCCCTCAACCTCCTTCTATCCAAAGACTGAGCGTTCATAGCTCTCCTTTTCGCATCCGAAGGGGTGGATGTGGAAGTAGCGGCGTGCGGCTCTCCGCCCCGAAGTTGATCATACGTTCTGCTCGACTCTACCATGTTTGAAAAGGCTGAACTGCGAAAGCCCATGCCTGTATCTTGACCCGTGCGCAGGGATCGGAGACCAGTAGTCGAAGTCGAGTGATTGCCTGATTTGGATGTGATTTTGGTAGAAGCTGAAGCTGGTCCCCACACTTTTAGGCCTCGTACATGCGTGTCTTTGCCGTTCAGATGACACTGCTGAATGCACACCTGCAGCAGGTACGCTTGTATGGGCTGCCGAAGCACGATATGATGGTGAGCAATGCACAAGCTGAATTGAGCTGGTCCCTCTCACCACCACAGCTGACTAGCCATCGTTCTTCCCCAATCGTCACTCACCTCTGGTCGATTCGCTCTAACCTCACTGGGCAGATTGCGTCCTCTCCAGCTCTTTCCTTCTCGCTCCTCTCGGCTTGCCCTACCTCCACCTTTCTGAGCTTTATCTTTTCTCACCACAGCATCTAGCTGCGCATCCTCCTTCTCATCATCCGTCTCTTCGCTATGCGTCGCAGAAGGCTTGGACAAGGCAAAGTGATACCAGCCTACCGGCTTGTCGAGTGTTCTGATGATGAGATCAGACAGTGCGATGCGGATGCGAGACGAGAAGCATGATCGAGGTGAGCTTGCGACCTGAACTTGGGGAGGTGTGATGCGCTTCGGACTGACCGAGTACGAACGTCGACTAGATCGTGGTAGTGCGTGCCAGCCCTGACAAGGATCTTGCTAGGCGTATAGCTGTCGTCCAGCGAGTGATTCAGGTGCAAAGAGATGTGCTGCGATGCAGCCGCATACGTGCCGTGCATACTGTTCAGCGCTCTGTCCAGTGGCGACGAGCACACGACCTTCTGTGTCCCGCTTCTTTGCAGACTCACGGTGAGCAATGTGCTCTTTGAGAATTGGATATTGATGAGATGAGGTTGCGTGCCGTCGGAGCTGTAGGGCATTGGCGCGACAAGCAGACGACGTAGTATTCAGACAGTGCCACATGTTGCAGCGAGTGATTCAAGTGCACCAGCACAGCGCGCGCGCGCAACTCACTGCCAGCTCGTCTCGACATCATCGCTCCTCAGGGCTTGCACACCGCATCCAGGCTTGTAAGAGGACAAGCTCCACATCGTGCCAGCTTGACATCCCACCTCTTTCTTCTCCGACGTGTCTTGGAAATACGGAGCATCAGCGGAGCACTTTTGTCATACTTCCCCCTTGCTTACCACATTCAGCTCCTCAAAAGACTCACTTTGGACGTCATAGTAGCCCATGTTGGAATGTGCTCGCGCCAGCTCAGAGCTTCACTCGGGCTTTCCTCTTGAGCGCAGCAGGCACGTGTCAACAAATGGTCGACCTGACATTGAAGATGTTGTTTGATCGCGTGACTTATTTTCAGTTGCCGCAAGGGACTTGGATCTAGGCGTTTTGAGTTCGAAGCTGAAAGAATGCAGAAAAGCGGGCATGATGGTGGCAGTGGGGAGTGTAGGACGAGGAGGGTGTGCATGCATGCATGCTGCCTGCGTGCGTGCATAGGATGGATGCTCTACAACGCCGGGCGCGCGCGCGTGCAACGCGGGGTGGTGCTGAGGTCACGTGGGCCTTTTCACCTGACAGACCCGCCGGCCCAAAAAGGCCCAAAAAGCCATTCACATGTATTGGGTGCGAAGTGGTGAGTGCTGCACGTATGTTATGGGCCATGCATGTACTCACGCCTGTACGGCACACAGTGTGAGTAGTCAGGAGTGGTGAGTGTGAGTGTGAGTGGAGCACAAGGCAGGAATCAAGAATCAAGAATGGCGTGGTTGCGCATCTTGCATACCAAACGCTCCACAGGATCACAGCATGCGCCGACAGATCTCGCCTCGCTATAGGACTGCACTTGAAGCGCCTCGTGACACGACTCATCAACTTCGCTCCACAGTCTCACTGCATACACCAGCGACCATCTCGCCAAGCACA
The DNA here is from genome assembly GCA_900000165.1 of Ceraceosorus bombacis. Taxonomy (NCBI): domain Eukaryota; kingdom Fungi; phylum Basidiomycota; class Exobasidiomycetes; order Ceraceosorales; family Ceraceosoraceae; genus Ceraceosorus; species Ceraceosorus bombacis. The sequence continues at coordinate 402,784 of CCYA01000391.1, read as the reverse complement.
TCTTTGCCAGGCTTCCACCCTTCTCCCTCTCTCCCTCTCTCCCTCTCTCCCTCTCTCCCTCTCTCACTCCGCCACACACACTGCCCATCGATATCATGTCCGCTCCATCGCTACTGACGCGTCTCAACTCCACGCTGACCACTCGCAAATCGGAATTGGAGAGCAGGAGCAAAGAACCTGGGCTCAAGAATGATCTCATCATTCGTGCTGCTCGTGGTGAGGAGACGGAGAGGGCGCCTGTGTGGGTGATGAGGCAAGCAGGAAGATATCTGCCCGGTGAGTTCCCAATCTCTTGCCTCCCTTTTTCGAGGAGGCGGTGGGATTGGCATGCCTCATCGTATGCTTATGCTTCTTCTTTCTCTTTCCCCCACTCGCCGCTGGTCGCCGCCCGCAAAGAGTTTCGAGCGTTGAGGGAAAAGCACGAATTCTTCGAGTGTTGCAGGACTCCAGAGTTGGCCGCAGAGATTACGCTGCAGCCCATCCGTCGCTACTCGGGTCTCTTGGACGCGGCCATCATCTTTTCCGACATTCTAGTCATTCCTCAAGCCATGGGATTGCAGGTGGAGATGCTGCCAGCACGCGGACCTCACTTTCCCAATCCTCTCAACGAACCATCGGACATGTCTCGTTTGAGCAAAAAGGTGGATGTGCAAAAGGAGTTGGGTTACGTTTATGAGGCTATCAAGTTGACCAAACAGGGATTGGATGGCGAAGTGCCGCTGATCGGATTTTGCGGGGCGCCTTGGACTCTCATGGCTTATATGGTTGAAGGTGGTGGAAGCAAGACGTTCGAAAAGGCCAAGAGATGGCTCTTCAAGTATCCAGAGGAGAGCAAGGAACTGTTGCAAAGAGTCGCCGACCTCTGCGTCGAGTTCTTGGTCGGTCAAGTCAAAGCTGGTGCTCAGGTGAGTGGGTAGGGTAGTAGGAGGCAGCACCAAAGACGCTCTCATGTATGCTCATGCCGCCTTTTCCCGCACGCCTCGTCGATGTTGCATCGCATCCGTAGTTGGTGCAAGTCTTTGATTCCTGGGCCGGCGAGCTCTCTCCGCACGATTTCAGGACCTTTTCGCTCCCCTATCTCAAGTACATAGCATCCGGCGTGCGAGATTCCCTCTCGTGCACATCCTGCAAATCCGTCCCCATGATCGTCTTTGCCAAAGGAGCATTGGGTCATTCTTTGCCCGATATTGCCAAAGCTGGCTACGATGTCGTGGGACTGGATTGGACCGTGGAGCCGGCTGTGGCTAGACATATCGTGCAACAAGCTGCGCCTGGCGTCGTCTTTAACAAGAAGGCGGTGGGCGCAGAGGCGGGCCATCGGTGAGTGGAGCATCAATAAGCGCAGAGCGAACGCTGCATCGCATCAAAACTTTGCGCGCATCCGAGAAACGTCTGCTGACCGTATTGCGACAAACACCTTGTTGCTTCTCCGAATGCCGAATGGCGCAGCGTCGCTCTGCAAGGCAACATGGACCCCGCAGTGCTCTATGCTGGTAAAACGGCCATCGAGAGAGAAGTGGAGAGGCTGTGCAGGGCCAAGAAGGGCGGCTTTGGAGGATCGGGCGCTTGGATTGCCAACTTGGGTCACGGAATCACACCTGGTGAGTTTGCTCTTTCACTCAAGAGGTGCTAGCCTGAAGCATGCATGCGAGAGAGCAGCTCCTGGTCTGGGTCTCGACTCTCGACGCGAATGCTGTGCCCCCCTCGTGTAAGATCGATCCCGCTGGGATGTCAGCCGTTCTCGCTCGGCTTGGCTCCATCTCATCTCAAGACAGCCAGCAAGCGCGACCCTACTAAATCCACACAGCCGGGAAAAGGCACTGACACGTCCTCACACTTTCCTTTCATTTCGCCAGGCGTCGACCCGGAAATGCTGGGTCATTTTCTCAAGACGCTCAAGCGCGTATCTAGCGAGGTGGCGGGTGCCAAGGATGAAGAGTAAAGGGTGTTGCTTTTGCCCTGCAGGGGAAGGAGAATTCGTTGAGTTGGTGTCACAGGGATTTTAAAGTTGCTCCTGGTGGGTCGGGAACAAGGAGATCGACCACAAACGAAAGGCGGTACGAGTGTGAAAGGGGGGGACGATCGCCTTGTGCCTTGGCACAATTGTGGCAATAGACAATCGTGCCAGCACAGGACGTCTCGGCTGTCGGAGAGCGCTTACAGATTGGCTCGGGTCAAATTCCTCGCACACATTTGATCGGAGCATTTACGAATTCGAGTGATTCGTGAGCAGCGCGAAGTACCTGCACGACTGATGCGCAAGTGACGGCTTGCTTGTCTATGCTTTGGATTTGGGGTCTGTCGATCGCTCGAGATGGAGTGGGACGGGAACGCTCTCGGAAGCTTCCGAAAAGCTGCGCGAGCTTGCTGATGTCTGGAAACGAGCCATCTCAACAAGCGTTGAGAAATTCAGGCGTGATCCGCGCCTTCATGAACAAGATTGACGCGCATCGGATGGCAGATCAGGCAATGAGTCTAGGATCTCCTAAGCTCTAGGGAAAATCAAACGGTGCTGTTGACACCGTCACCAATAAGCCAGTAGACTCGGGGCCATTTCACAACGTGCAGACAGGGGGCAGTGCTGGGATGTCGCATTTTGAACTTGCAAGAAGAAACAAAATGGGGTCTACCTCGGCATGGGAGGAGACAGGAGCGCGTTGGGTGCCTTGCCATCGCATCACTTTTCACTCTCACCATCCAGCCCTTCGCACTTGGCAGCTCGGGAATGGACATGTGTGCGTACGCATTGGCAGCAGAATTTCGCTTCAAGCCTTTTCTATGTCGCTTCGCATCGATTTTGCATTCACCAACGGCCGAGATGAGCGAGAGAGCGCGCGCACGCAAGGCGTGAGGGCAGCTCGCACAAGCCATTTTTGGCATCATCTATTGCAAGTTTGCAATGTGTCTCACTCGTCCGAACCCCCTCGGTCGCTAGCACTCGACTATATGCCTCCCCGCGCACGCTGCCTTTCTTTCCCCAGACGGAGCGAGTGAAGCGCCATCGCGTTTCCTATTGACGCCCTTGCAGATCTTCGCCCTCAAACTTGCGCAGTCGCTTCGTAAGTAGCAGCGATGTAAAGTCTGCCACGACAATCGATTTGCATAGCTCACCGTCCTTGCGGCGTTTGAATGTGCCGGGGGCGCAAGCAAGCCGTAAAGAGTCCTTTCGAACGCTCATCTTCGTAGACTTTATCGGTCTGCAACGATTCCATGATTTATGATATTCTCTACGATCCTCTATCAGTCGGACATGGAGTGCTGCGCACAAGGCTCAAGCGAGGCTGGTCTCGTCGCGCAAAGGCGAGACAAGCTTGCTGGGCTGAGAAACAGACTGCCCAACCGAATGGCAGTCACGCATGTTTTGACAAGGAGATCATCTCATTTTTGTTGTCATCGAGTCGTTCGACATCACGGTAAAGGGTAAAGCGCAGGTGACGTTTCGGATCTATATGCAGGTGAAAGCGGAGCGGAGCTGGGGGGGAGATGTACATGACGTGTTGACCAGAGAGGATCGATCCGGGTGAAGAACAATTGCGAGCAAAGCTGGGCAAGCCTTTTGCAGGGCGACCCCTCAGACGCGGCCGAATTGAGGAGCGTTGAGGATGATGCCCATGGGGATACCACCGAGCAGACCAGCGATGGGAATGGTGACGACCCAAGAGAGGAAGAGGAGACCGACACGTTGCCAGTTGACAGCTTGGAGCTTGCCGTTCATGAGACCGACACCGACAGTAGCACCAGTGATGCACATGCTGGTGCTAACTGGCAGCTTGTACTGAGAGAAGATGACGATGGTGATGGCGGCTGCGAGCTCCATGGAAGTTCCACGAGAAGGACTGTGGTAGGTCAACTTGGAACCCATGACCCGCATGATGTTGTATCCGTAGGTGACGAAACCAAGGACCAAGACGAGTGCGAGCACGGCAATCTGCCAGAGAGGAACTGGAAGCTTGGATGCCGCTGCGTCTCCAGTGGACCATGCAGAGTAGATGACAGCCCAGGGAGCAACAGCATTACCGACATCGTTGGCACCGTGAGCGAAAGAAGCAGTGCATGCGGTGATCAGTTGGATGAAGCTGTAAGTATGCTCGACCTCGTTGGGGTACTTTGTGGCTGCGTTGTAGACCTTCTCCATGCGGGCGCCTTCGGGTGTTCCGGCCGTTCCCATCTGGGCAGCGTGAATGTCGTAGTTCATACCGTACAGAGCACCAACGACGATCATAGCGGGAACGCGCCTGACTGCAGTGACCAGGTTGTGCCTCTCGTAGATCATGCCGGCACCCATGGGGTTGTTGTGCAAGAAGCGCATGGCCCATGCCAGAGGTCCCTTGCCAGCGCGGAGCTTGGCGTGGAAGCGCTCGGTGGCCTCAGCCTCGAGCTCCTTGTACGACTTTTGAGGAGCAACGAGTTCGTTGACGGCGGGGTTGGAGTTCTCATCGATGGCGATCTTCTCATCATTGTAAGCAGCACCAGAGTGACCGTCGACGGAAGAGGTGGCAGACTCGTCGCCGTGCTGGACGACGGCGTAGTTGGGCACGTTGGCAGCGGCGGACTCCGAAGCGTGCGAGGGGCGGCTCCAAAGCAGAGGGCCCTTGATGACTTCCCAAGCCTTGAGCTCCTGGTCCTTCTTGATGACTTTGGCGTGGAGCCATGGGACAAAGAACAGACCGGCAAGGAAGAAAAGACCGAAGCCAACGCCAAGAGTGACCGAGGCGATGAACCAGGGTGGACGAGCGTTGAGCTTGAGGTTGGGAGAGCCCTTGTAGACAATGGAGAGAGCGCAAACGGTACCAGCAACGAGGAAGAAGAATGGCGACGTGTAGACGGCCCATGGGACTGGGTTGCGGCGGATGTGCACGGTGAACTTGATCAGGGAGAAGATGATCATGCCGAAGACTGCTGAGGCGAAGGGAGCCATCGCAAGACCGGAGAAGATGGCACCAAGACCTGAACCGTTGTTCCAACCCCATTGCTGTGTGAATAGGAGCGATAGAAGCGTGAGCGAAAGTGCGCTGCCTAGTGCGCCGGGGATGTGTACTCACAACGTTGCGAGCACCAGCAGTGGCAACACCAACACCAGCGACAGCCGAGATCAAAGAGTAAGTTGAGGAAACGTGGGCAGAGTGACGAGTGCACCACATGACCCAGGTAGAGGCACCAGCAAGAGCGCAAGTAAAAGCGAGCATTTGAACACCGGCATTGCCCTGGAAAGCGGCATTGGGAATGATACCGTTCTTGATGGTGTCGGCGGTACGTGCGCCCACTGTCAGAGCACCGAGAAGCTCAAAGACCAAGGCGCAGACCATTGCAGCTCTGTACGAGATACTGCGACTGGAGACAGAAGTAGCCCAAGCGTTGGCAACATCGTTGGCACCATTGTTGAACGCATCCAACATGGCAAAGAAGGTGCCGATGACGAACACATAGGTGTACTGAGTGAGGACTGGCATCTTGACTGTAGGGTGGGGTGAGGTGTAGTCGGGAGCGAGAGCCAGGAGGGGAAGTGGAAGCTGAGTTTGGCTTGTCGACCTGGGAGGATCATTATCCAAGGACCGAGGATGCCTCTTCTTAAGGCTTTCAGATGGCAACAGATGCTTGCTACACGCGATTGAAGAAGATGCTGACTGACTGATCTCTGTGTCGTCCGAACTGCCATTCTACCAATTTGCAACACCAACAGCAGCCACACCTGTGTCGCCACACTTTGAAAATGTGTGCCTGAAAGCGCCGTTGACTCTGCACGTCTGCGATAGGGCGAGCGCTGCGGTATCGGCGCTCGCAATAGCTGCCCCCGCCCGAGCTCGATCAGTTGCCCGATGGCGTTCATTTTGCGAACGTGTACACTCGTGCAGAGGTCCACGAGCAAGGTCTGGATTTCCTGGTATCACTTTGATCTGCACGTCCAGGCTGTAGAAGCGAGTCTTTCATGTTTCGGACCTGCGGCACGGAAGAGCGGGCGGTTGCGGCTGTCGTCGGCTGCCTCTGTCCACTCGTAGTCGCATCGCACCGTATCTGCAAATGGAGCGAAAGGCCGGAGAAGAGGAACCAATTTCGGTACACTCGCATGGTGGCGCTTGCGGGGAGAAGCACTCTATAGGCAGACCACCTTGCCAAGACATGCGACCTCCTGCAAGGTTCGAACGCCGCAAGAAGAATCCATCCAGGCGCCCGCTGTATACTGAGCCGGTGAACGGCGCTACGCCTGACGCATTGGTCGTGATCAATGGCATCTTTAGCGTACCTGTACGATGTTTGAGTAGGGCAAACTCCTTTGGCGTCCCTACCTCGTGCCCAAATCTTCTTGGCGAGAGTTGGCCGAGTCTGGCCTTTGCAGCGCGAAACATGCGCTAATGAGCTGACACACTTTTATTGCTGTCGCAACCGAAATTAGAAGGGCTTCGGAGATCGGTCCTCTTTCAACATGTGGACATTTACTTCAAACTCAGCCTAATCGCTTGCGGCCTAACGAGAGGGACACAGACCATGAATCAAACATCCTCCGGGGCTGCAAAGGTGCTGCAGAAGCCATGCCGCAACGGAATCTGGTGCTCGGCTCCGGTCGTCAAAGAGAGCGGTGCAGCTCAGAGCGTACCGAGGCTCTCCATTCCTTTCCCCTCGGAGACAGCCGACTTGTGAGCGGAATTGCCAGCAGCGGCTGTCGTCGAGTCAATTCACAGCGACTCCTCCTTCACGAAGCACTCGCCGGCGCAGCGGTACACCTTCCTGACGATGTTGCAGTGTCGTGTCGTGTGAGGAAGGGCGTAGGAGCTTGAAAAGGTGCGCTGATCAGTCTGCGCGTCACGCACCAGCAGGGCACGTTCTGCTAGCTTGGCGCGCGAAGATGCGCGTCCGGAAGCGTGGGAGCAAAGCTGGACGCACAGAGCGGTAGTAGGACAGGGTCATCGTGGTCAAGCAGCAAGAGCGTCAAAGAGGCCCCGGAATCGTGAGTGCGGCCCTCACGCCCCCGCCGACACTTTTGACTCATGCAAGAGCGAACGTGCGCTCAACGCCTCTTCCATTGGCGGAGTCTGGAATGCCAGATCGAGCAGACCCGCATGCAGCGTGCAGCTCTTGGCATCCGCGAAAGCGCGACGCGTGATTGCAGCTGCAGCTGGAGGGGGGGACGCTTGCTCGTCGCAGAGTATGTGCTCTCGCCATTCTTTTTCGTTGTCCCCTTCAAAACTGCTCAGGGCTACGAGCAGACGGCGTGATGGTCCGGTCTGTCACGTGTGTGAAATGGAATGACATGGTAGGGATAGGCTGCGATAGATGCGATGACCCAACGAACAAGGAGCATCGTAGCGTACGCTGGGTCTTTGGATGGCCGTCACGTTACGTTCCGAGCTTGAAGCTACTCTTTGCGAGCAGGCGTGTTTGTACGAACATTGACAGTCTCAGATGTGCCAATCGGCCCGGGACACGATCCGCGTGCACTGATGCTCAGAAGTGCTCGCCACTGTCACAACTCGAGAAGCAATCACGGCTGAATGAAGGGGGCTGGAACGCCAAGAAGAGCGGAGCTCCAGGCACGTGTCAAAGTACAACCTGTACCACAAGTCGAGAGGCATATTCTTGATTGGCCACTTTTCCCTATCGACGATTTGACCGTGTATTACGACCGTGGTCCTTCGGCATTGTACAAGCGCCATTTTGGTAAGCTAGGCGGTGCTTGTATTGTGGATGCACCCGTCCAACTACTCGCGAAATTTGAAATCATACCTCAACGATAATGCAGTGCACGATTGAGACCAGGTTCACCAGGGGCGAATTTCGAAAGCGTCCTGCTCTATGACATTGAGGCCTCGTCCGGCTCGATACCATTGCCGAGCAATTTGCTAGCGTGAGGGATAGTGTCGTGCAAGGTCGACTTAGCCGCAGGCTACAAATCCCCGAAGGTCCAGCCCCTAGGTCCCGGTTTGTGGCAACATCTATACCCGGCAGCTTACGAATGGTCCGATGCGAGTCAGCTCAGTAGGCCAGCGAATGACTCTTGCTTCAGACGACTCGCGCACGTGCTGTTGCCACCAACCTACCGCTAGCTTGATACGAGGGGCCGAATTGTGGCGATTAGGTCTAGCCCTCCATGATCAAAGAGCCTCAATCTAGACGAGCCGGTCAAACATTGCCAACGATATCTGCAGTGTGAACCATCCCACGTCCGTGCACGAAAATAAGATAGCCTCGATTGGTTGCCCACCTTAGCGTCAAAGTCCGAGCCACGCACAGGAATCCAAAATCCGACAGCTTTGAATGATTGGAGTGTAGCTTGACCGTCAAAGTACAAGTCGGAGCATCTCTCATCTTGTTGGAACTCTGTGCTGATCGAGTGAGAGCCCGGTCGACGGACAGCAGACCAAATTCGGTGGCACGTGTGAGCCTTGCAGCGGTCAACTCGCCTAACCCATTGCAACAATTCAAATTGACCAAGTGCGTGATCTCAAAGACGAGAAGCGGACTAGCACTCACGCTAAGCTTTCCTCGTCATGTCCAATTGCCTCACGCCACCGTCGCGATCGATCAGTGCAAAGCATCGCCCCTATCAAAGCGGCCTCGATCGTGAATGGCGAAGAGCGCGATCAACGACAAAGCTCCCTTCGATCTCACCCACTGAACTCGGATCGAGCAACGAGCGGTCCCCTCAGAAAATCCTCTTGAGATGTGAAATGCACGTGGCCTTCACGAAAGTTGCACGTTCGACTCGGCTGTCAAGCTCTCGAGACTTTTGTACAATCCCCACGACCAACGACGGTGCGACTCTTACGGCGACCAACGACAATGCGGCTCTTCAAGTCATTCCGTCAAAATCTGGGGTTCGAAATACCCAGGCGTTCGCTTGCGAGGCGCCCATGGGAGCGTCTTACAGAGGTATGAATGGATTGCAGCGGACGAGGGGCGAAGAAGCGCGGATGCCGCCTTGATGACTCGAATAGGCAAGATGAATTGGAGGATCAGGGCGGTCCAGGGAGAGGGCTGAGCAAGAGCGCTCAAACTCGTGAGGATGCCAGAGCCATGCTGCGTGTAGCTACGCCTGGCATCCTCACGATCAAGATGCGCAGGCCATCATCCACTTTCTCATCCTTCAAAACGCATCAGCGTCCCTAATCTTCGCCGCAACACCTTTGGCTTTCCCACCTGGCATTTTGCGTCCAGTGTTGGGTCCCCTCTTGCTCTTGCCATGATGCTTCAACTCTTTTCTCTGCCTCCTCTCCCTCTCCGCCGCAATCCTGAGCTGAATCAATCGATCGTCTCCCTCTTTCAGCGCCTTTTCTGCTGCCCCCCGAGAAGGTAGCGAGGCGTCGCGTGCGGAAGCTGGTCCAGAATGCGTAGATGCGCCATGATGACTACCTGGGCGCCTTTGACGTGGTCGACGAGACATGCTCGGAATGTCCGGCCCTTGCATATCGGGGGGCCTGTCTTCGAGAACGGCTGTCCGACGTCCATAAGGATTCTCATCTTCTCCTTCCTGGTCTTCGTCGTCTGTCTCTGACGTTTGCTCCCTTTTGTCTTCGTCCTCACTCTGATCCGCTTCTTCGCCTGGAGCTCCTTCGTCTTTGACGTTTAGTCGAGACGTGTACTGCGGCAAGATGGGGATGAAAAAGTAAGTGAGTATGTCGCGTTGTGGCGTCGTCTCGAAGTTGTCCCTCGACATATTCGGACAACATGCAATCATCGGCACCCACCTCTTCCAGCTCCCGGCTTTTGATGAGTCCTGCAAGACCGCTCGCATCCGTGATGACATCCAGCATCAGGTCGTCCTCATCTTCCGCTGGCAGTGCATTACCGTTGCCGTCTTCGACGTCTGAACTTCGCCTCGAAGCTCTCTCTCGCTCCTTCTGGGCTCGCCTGAACGCTCTGTCGGACGAGACGTAATCGCCGAATTTTGGACAGTCCTCTCGCGATACTTGATATCTGAACCTCTTGTGAAAGAACCGAATGACGCAATCGATGTCGCGATCGAAGAAGCTGGCAGGAAACAAGGGAGACGTCTTAGCTGGGCGTATTTGGTGCTCCCAGACAAGTCTCGAACGGCGCTTACAATTCGGCATTTAGATGTTCAACGGACACCATCTGAGGGAAGTCGATGAGGACAGCGGAGAGCGTCGTGCCATCTTGCAAGTGTATCTCAGTCTCGTCTATTTCTTCTTCCGAATCATCCACGTCCGAGTCTTCATCTCCGGCATCTTGCTTCTCATGCTCATCATCGTCCCCGCAGACACGTCCGTCCGCCTCAGACGGGGTGCGAGATGCGTTTCGCAATACAATCCTTTCGAACCCGTTACCCTTCTCCACTACCCCGTCCGCTGTCATATTCTCTTCTCGCTCATCGCGTAGCCTCTCGTCCTTCGTCTCTTCTCTGTAGGTTCTGTTCTCCGCATCCACCTCATCCTCCGACTGCTTTTCCAAGACCAAAAGATTGTACTCGTTAAAGTCTCCATGAACCAGGCCTGCCTTGGCCAATCTGACAATGAGATTCATCAGCTGATCGAAGAGCAAAGGAATGGCTTCCTGTGGCAGCGTCGCGATTTGGCGCAGTGGATAGGCGGGGATGCGCGTCATCAGGACGGCGTGACGTGAGTAGGCCAAAGGTCGAGGCACAGGGAATGAATGAGCGTAGAGCGCCTACGAGATCGAGCAGTGACGTGTAGCGTCAGCGGCGCGAATAAATACGGTGTGCATGCAGCTAGTGTGTGTGTGTGTCAAGTCCTTTGCCGCACTTGCGCTTCACCACCATGCCTTGGTCCCCAGCGTGCCCCCTACACTCCCCCCTCGCTCCTCTACAGCACGTCAACTCACATTCATGAATTCCCACTCCTTCTTGGCAGCCAACTTGGAGAGATACATCCAGCTCGCATTCTGCCGCTTGCCCAGATAGTCCCTCTTCTCCTTTACAGCTCTGAACGATATCCTGCCCAATCGGTGGACCTTGAGGATAGCTTCTGGATGATCTTCGAACGATGTCGAGACGCTGTAGATGTCTGCAATGCAACGTCAAAGGGAGGCATGCATGCTCAGTCGCGACGGAAATCCGGTATTCGGAGGGTCTGCTTGCCTACGCACCACTCTCTTTGCCCACGCCTACTCTTGGTCCTGTACCCTCCAGGCCCTTTTCCCTCAGCGCTTTCACAGCCAACCAATCCGCGCCACCATAAGTGATTCTGAAGCCATCATAGCTCGCATTCTTCACCCTAGCCACGAGATTACGCTTGGCTAGTCCGCCTGCTATCCTAGCCAATGACGAAGAGTTGAGGCATCCGACGGCAGAGGAGAGAGCAGAGGTGGGGACTACTTCATAGTGAGCTGAGAGCGTCTCGAATGCCCGCAGCACGCGCCATTCGTCCGACGTCAGATAACGCAAATCGGTCGCGTCAAGCTTCATGGTGGCGTGTATGCTACGTTTCAATACAGCTGCGCGTGTAGTGAACGAACCACCTCGTTTCTGATCGACCTGTTGTAGTTGCACGTAGAAGGTGAGAGTAAGATGGTATGCTGCCGCTACAGCTAATCATCAATGCTGCAAATTTGGATCTCGGCGGATGCGGAGAACGCGCCTTTTTTTGCACCGCCACTCACGTGACCGTGGCGTATGCACCATGGCCTTCTGCAGACCTCGAAGCGCGAGGACGCGTGAATCGAAGCGGTGATACTCAAACTGATCACGTATCGAGACAAACTCAGAGGGTCGATTTGTCTCGTGGAGCTTGACTCACAATCACATTGAGTCGTACATAGCAGTCAAAATCTCTCAAAACTCGTCTCTGTGACTCCCTCCACTCTGACGCGGTAAATTGTGCAGCAAAAATGCGACATTTCTCAGTGCAGTCGAGTGCAAAGGGGCACCACTGGCGACGAGTAAGAGGGTAAACAGAAGCGGAAGCTACCAAGAGCGAAGCAACAGCGCTATGCTACAGTGTGGGACCATTCCTCCTTTTGCAACAGATTTGCAGATCTGATCATCAGCTCTACCTGCAGATCAAGCTCTGACCAACCGTCTTGCATCTTCTGCACAAAGCTCTTCACTTGCGCAACCTTCTCCGCCGGCAGTCTAACTTTGACGAGCACCTCTGACCAGTCGATCAGTCTGTCCATGATGAATTGGCGGGCGGCTTCGTCTGGATGTCGACGAGCATGTGCTATCAGACGCTGCATAAGTCCCAGACGCGCATGCCATCCTTTGTTGTCCGTGCCATGATCAAACAAATGTCCAGCATGGCCCGTCTGGAATTCGAACAGCTTGAACGCGCGACGAAAGGCCGCTGCTCCCGCATAGCCTTGCGCGACCTTGACGAAGCGCTCAAAGAGGTCGATTGTCGTTGCAGCTTGTTCCGAAATGCTGACGCAGCCCAACAAACTCCATTCCATAGCGTAGACTCCCGCATGCAATTCTAGATCGAGCTTGGTTGAGGTCGAGTAGCGAGCAGCCTTTTGAGTTTGCGAGAGGATGCACCGGGCAGCTTTGAGCACCTCTCCGCGCTCGGCAGGTTTGGCGAGGTGCAGATGCACAAGCTCCCGCACGATTGTGATCGGCGTATTTCTCTCGCTTTGCTCGATGTAGGGACCCGCAATCTGCACGAGCAGATTGATGAGTCTATCCGAGGCGCTGGAAGAAGCTCTTCTGAGCGTCTCGTCTTCCAAAGTGGAGCGCAAAGCTCGACAAATCGTTTGCACCATCCCTGCTCTCATCCATCGTCTGCTGTTCACACACCTCAGACGGTCCAGACCATGCTTTTGTTCCGCTGACAGGTCCTCGTCCTTGATCTGATCGACTTGCCGCTGCATCGTGCGGATGCACCTGCTTGCTTGATACAGCAAGCCCAAGAAAGCCTCTGCACCGTCGCCTCCTGCTCGAGCGATCGCCGCAATCAGATGCGGTCTTGTGCCTTGATTGAGCGCTTCTATGGGTGTTTTGTAGACTCTCAGGATATGTTGGAGTTCACTCGACGAATCTTGATGTATCAACGGTACCAGCTCTGCTTGATACGCTTCCGAAATCGCTTCGAGCGATGGCAGATACATGGTGCTGTTGTATTGTACGATTGCGCGGTCGCTCAAATCCAGCTGAGACCGTGTCGCGTTGCAAAAAAGACTGGTGACCTCCTTTTGTTGGTCGGGTGGACAAGGCTGAAGGTTGAAGGTCTTGTCAAAGAGACCGCTCCGATGCTCCATCGGCTGGCGTCGAATGAGCAATGCAACCAGAACGCTAGATCGCTCCAATGCGATACCCTTGAGTGACAATTGCACAAAGAGGTTTGCCACAAGCAAGTAGACGTCTATGTGTGGCATCATCTCCAACACAAGGAGCGCAAAGTCGATCGTCTCGTCCGGATCGAAGATGCCCGAGTCCCGCGCTCGCTCTACCAATGCTTTGGCCGTGCTGACCTTGACGGGAGGCGGAGCACTCTTGTCCTTTTCGCTCAGCCGATGGTACTGCATCGCATGTTGGCAAGCCTTGTAGAGCGTCAACATCCACCCTCTTGCCACTGGGCGGCGCAACTTCTTCAAAATGGAAAGGTTGAGGCACAGGCTTCGGTGCCATGCCGAAAGGTCCGTATCGAGCAGGATTGCCTTGGACTCGGGCAACAAGAGTGCGGGGTTCGAAGCTCGGGCTAGAATGGCTAGAATTTTGAGCTTGAGCATAGGCACGAGGGTCTCGTGGAAATTTGTGATTTTGCTCGCTGCAAAGAGAACCTGCTCCACTTCGATGTGTCCCAGAGCAACCATCTCTTCCAAATCTTCTTGCCAATTCCCTCCCTGCTTCACGTCCATATCGTCCTCCGTTTCAGGCGCAGCTACAAAGAGCTCCGAGCCCAATCGCGTAGCGTCCTGCCACTGCTGCGGTACCTCGGGATGGTCCGAAGCATGCACGTCGAGTCGTATGAGATCCGTCAATCTCGACAGGCTTTGAGCCGAAGTACGATATCTTGGTCTTCTTGCGTCTAGCCAAAGATCACGTGCGCGGACTCGCAGAGTGGTGAAGACCTGGGGGTCGATCTCGAGCTCGTCAACATAGAGCTGTCTGGCGCTATACCGACCCAGTATAGGATGCAGCGCTCTTCGTAGCAAGCCACTTTGCAGGGCCAAGCTACGAAGAGGTTGTATGACGCGACAAATGATGATTCAGTAAGAGCACGCGAGCGGCACGAGAAGCCAGAATATTCGGACTCACAGACTGATAAGGCGGCGTTTTTGACCCGGCGTACCGTGCTCCCACCTCCTACGAATCTCTTGCGCATTCGTCTCCTCGCTCAAGCCCCACTTCCAAAGCCTCACTTCGGCCTGCTCATCGATCACCTCGCTCTCTCCTCCATCAGCATCCTCGAGAGCCGCAGAGGCATTGGCGTACTGACGAGCGAAAGTGTAGAGCGACATGAAGTTCTCACTCGGCTCCACGATCCTAGTGACGAGCGTCCGAAATACTGATGGATTCTTCTGAGACTGTATGAAAGCCCTTCGATTAGAGCTGCACATGTTCCATTCCTTTTTGGTCAGGCAATCAAGCCAACTGCCAATCAGGGGCAGACGAGCAGCATCGTGAGGCGTCACTGTGACGCCACGACAGTGTCGCTAGCCACGAAGCAAGATAAAGCTTCAACTTTCGTGCCCTTTCATTCATACGCATTCTGTGGACGAGGACTTACCATGGACTTGTCGACGTTTTGCAAAGGTGCGAGCAACCCATCCAAAATCACGGCATCATCACCTTCCAGCACGGCCTCGATGCGTCTCTTGAGTACTTCCGAGAGGAAGTGTTCCCAAGCCATCGTCTCTTGCTCATTGAAATCCGGCTCTTTCTGCCGAGAAGCAGCGTACGCGACGAGTTTATCCAAGCACGCATCTCCAATGACCGGAAAGATGATCGCCAATCCTTCGCTGAGACCTCCAGGAACGTGGATGACAGAGCTTAGAGCCAGTCTGGCATCTGCATCTCGCCTGCATCGATCCAACAAGGCTCCAAAAGTCTTGAGCACCATTTCTGCATCCCCAGAGACGAGGGCCAAGCACAATGCAACGACGCAGTGATGTCCTCTTCGTTCGCCCGATTTGGCCCTTTTCACGAGCAACTCTTCAATATAGGCATGATGCTTTGCTCCTCGAAGAAAAGACTCGACGATAGCTTTGCCAGCTCTCAAAGCTGGGTCTTTCTCAGTGTACGTATCTTTTCGTTTTGCTACTTCGCTCCACGGCTCGTCCGAGGCGCTCCCAGCAGCCGTGATGACGAGTCGTGCACAGCTCAGAACGAATCGGCCTTTAGCTCGAAGAGAGAGTTGATCCAGCTTCGTGACTCTCGTCCGTCCGAGGGTGATTCGCTTTGGAGCCCATGATCCTGCGCATCTCACGGGCCACGTACCACCTTTGCTCTGCAAGGCATCGACCAGCTCCAGCGCATGCGCGGTGTCCAACATCCTCAAAAGATCAAGTCTCACCATCGTCCCTTCGTCCACGCTTTCCAACAGGTCTTGCCACGTTGCCTTGGGACCTTTGTTCAGTATGGCAATGAGGCGCGGTCTCAATGGTCGAGGAAACCGTAGCAGACGGTCTTCGGTCAAGTTCTTCAGGTAAGTTGAGGATGGAGTGCTAGGAAGACACTCGAGCAGCCTAGAAGCAGCTCTTGCATCTTCTGCTTCGTCACGCGCAAAGAGCAGCTTGATGACACGAACGGCACGCTTGAGCAGCGTCTTGTTGAGCGAACCTTTGGTCTGCAAGACTGCAGTCTCCTGGGAAAGACTTGAAGCGAAGTAGGCATTGCAAAGATCCAATTGATGTTTTGTTGAGCCTTGACGTTGGGAGCCGACAGCTTTGAGTATCGTTTCTACGCTCAACTGGTCCACCTTTGCTTCCGCAACCTGACCCTTGATGAGCCTCATCGTGAACGCAAGACCTATGGATGCATTTTCGCTCCTGAAAGAACTTTGCGCGACGCACACTTTGGCTATCAAGTTTTGACGAAATGATGCCCTCTCTGGAGTGCGTTTAGAATCCGTGGACTCGATCCATCCTATGATTGCGTGCGGCTGAGCTTCGACGAGCAGAACCAAGCAAATCTGATCCAATCTGAGCAAGATTTCATCGTCAAGTGTCCATAGCAGGTTCTCAATCGACGAAGCGGTGCAAACGGGTAAGAGCTTGCTGAGCGCATCAACTTGAAGCACATCCTGTGCTAGGCGGACGACGAGGAGCTCAATGGCTGGGATCCTAGTGTCTTCAGCCCGATGGACTGCATACTTGATCTTTGAAAGACCCTTGACGAGGAGAGATGCAGATCTTGCGCTCAGTGCACGATACAGAGCGAACAGCAAAGACTCGTGTGGATCAAGTTCGAGTCGAGCAGCAATGCCACGCATCAGATCCTCAGCTTGATTGCGCTTCTTCCAGATGTCAACAAAGGTCTTTACTGCCGCCTCATCCACGCGCGAATCCAGTGCCCTTTGCCTGGAGACGAGTAGCGCATCCAAGCACCAATCCACTTGCTTGAAAGCGCGCAGGCAGAAAGCCACGCCGCTTGCTGAAGAGATCCTAAGAAGAAGGTCATCGAAGAGAAGCGGACTGTGCCCTGAGATGTTGTTGAGGAGATTCTTGGTGTAGCGCACGAGTACTTGATGCCTCTGGCGAAGCGTCACGTGGGCCAAGTCTTCTTTCAGTTGCACATCCATGACGGCAAACCCAATGGAGGGAGCTTGGTGGATTTGGGGCAAAACTTCGGGAAGTTGCACGGGGAGCAATCAATATCGAAAGCTGTTTCTCTTTGTACCTCACTGGCGCCCAATCCTTGGCCAGCTTCTGCCAGCGTTGGTGCTAGTTGACGTCAAAGACGAGTCACCTGCTCTCAGAAATTGCCACAAAGACGCATTTCCCTACATCTTGAACCTTCTCGCACCCATTTCCATCATTAAAGAGGGGCGCAACTCCGCTTGCTGGCTGAAGCACGGCTTAGCGTGGATGTGAAGAGGAAGGGCGAAGCGCTGAGCGCTGAGCGGTGCTGAGCATCTAGCCCCCGCCATTCGAGTCATACAGACAGGGCACACATCAGGCACCGCGCACCGCCACTTTGCGGGCAGATCAAACCCGATCACAAGACTCGAAACTTGAATCAGCCAAGATCGGGCGCTCATGCTGCTGCAACTAGGGTAGCACTCGTGACTCACACTAACCATGCGAGAATGGCACGACTCGCGCTCGTAACTGCCGCAACTCGGCATCCACGTGAGCGCTGGATGCGTGGTTGCATGTGCCGCACCGTCGCAGTGCCGAACCGCCGCACTCAAAAAAGCCCGCTGTGTGATGATGAGCATCATAAAAGACAGTGACAGTCGTCGGTGCTCGATCCGGACGCAGTAGGTACCTCCATCATCCACTCACGACTTGTGATTACTCGGCCATTCTCGCAGGCAACGTGAATCGTGACCTGTGACTTGAGCCGTCGAAAAGCGGAGCGATGAGAGCCTCCTGCGCGTGTGGGTGCGCGCCTCGGCAGGACTGCGCTCGGAGAGGTCACGTGTTTGTCAGAAAAGTCTCGTGCGATAGATGCGTGCCCGCGCGCACAGCTTGGATTTTTCGTGTGTGCATGCATGGCACGCGACCGTTTTGGGCGCTGCATGTTGCTCGACGTCTGCGTTACCCTTCATACCGTACCTTCCTCAAGACCCCATCGCGCCGGCACACCGCTCGTGAAATCCTCTTGCGACTCCAGCACATGATCCATCGATATCGCCCGGACCAACGATCATCTTTGCTGCGCATACACTGGAAGCGCTGCGCAAGATTGTAAAAGTCAAAGCTCTCCAAAGCCCATCTTGACTCCCACCCAAGCCTTGCACTTCTGCTGCCATCCTTTCTCCTCCTGGCCTCTGAAATCGCACGCATACGCCAAGCCCGACAGCCTCTGCAAAGATGCGTCTGTTGACTCACAACTTGTTGGCCTGTCACGCCAAATCCTGCGTATCCACCTCCAACAATTTCCCACTCTCTTTCAAAGAAGTTCAGCTGGAACTGATCGAGGCTGATTTCAACGAGGCTTTCTTACGAGGATTTCTGAACAAGGTAGATTGGAATGCGTTGGTTGTCGCTTCGAGACAGGTGAGTTCCGCAGGCTGGCCGACATGCGTTCGGAAATTGATCTGGCGACTGGAGGCTGAGATGAGCGAATAGCGCTTGGATGACTCAATTGCCCTGCACTTTGCAATGCTTCTCTTGCATGGTAGTTGGGCGATGCGAGCTTGCCTGAAAAAGGTCCGGATCCGACGGACCCAATGCTCGATGATGGGACGCTCAAAGCGCTGCACCACGTGCTGCTCGAGGTGAGTGAATCTACGGTGAGGGTTGCGGGTGCATGTATGCGGTGGCACAGGGCACATGAGCAGAATGATGAGAAACATCAATACAAAAACAAATATCAACTAGAAGCTGTTGCTGAGCCTTTTGCGGCAATGCTTATAAAGATCTCTCTGATAAGCTCAAGTGGACGCGGGAGGCGCGACAGAAAGCATAGGGAGCATGTTGAGATGGTGGTGCTCACCGGTCCATCCCTCATTCTCGTACAGATCC
Source organism: Ceraceosorus bombacis (assembly GCA_900000165.1). Taxonomy (NCBI): domain Eukaryota; kingdom Fungi; phylum Basidiomycota; class Exobasidiomycetes; order Ceraceosorales; family Ceraceosoraceae; genus Ceraceosorus; species Ceraceosorus bombacis. Next base: position 384,244 of record CCYA01000391.1, on the reverse strand, counting down.
ACGTCATCGAGGGCCAAATGGTGTGTCCCAACTGCGCCCACATCTTTCAGATCAGGAATGGCATTCCAAATATGGTGAGCGCGAGCGCGAAGTGGTAAGCCTAGCAGTCGCCGGATCAGCATCGAGGCGCTTCATTACAAGTGCTGCGCACTTCTGACATGCCAAACCCTTCAATTCCCGTCCCCTCGCAGCTTCTAGCAGAGCATGAAGTCCCCAAGTGATCCCGAACGTATCTGCCTACTCTCGATGAGCACGAGGCAGATGTGGATTTGAAGATCATTGAAACCCGAGGGAAAGGCATCACGCACGTCGTACCGAGCCCGAGCCGAGGCGAAGCGGGCGATGGAACGAGGAACGACGTCGTGGCATCCACGATTTGCACGCCCCTCTCAATTCCTTGACGGGCTGCAGACAGGCCATTTAAGGACATATCCAAGCTCTTCGCTGCGCAAACGCGACAACAAATAGCAAGGCAGTCTGACCGTCGCGTCTCGCAGCGCGAGCTGCGGGGAGGAAGGCGTGGTCCGGCTTCTCGTCCACTTGAAAATTTCTCAACACTGTTGCGCATTCCCCGATACGAGTTCAAACCTGCCAGCCAGATTGTGGGATGTTGAAAGAAGTCACAGTGAGCAGTGTAGATCCGTCCAACACGCTGGCACTTTGCAAATCCCAGATCGGGCGCAAGCAAGAAGGCGCGCACGAGATCGAAGCGCTTCGTGCGGACTTTGAGCTCCGCACGACGAGCCATGTTGTCGATGGGCTCGATAGATTTGCACATGTACGATAGATGCGCGCGCTGAGGAGGTCCCATGCCATTCCATACCAACTTGTCGGACCACGCTCCAGAGTGTTGCGAGGAAGCGTGGTCTAATTGTCTAGGCGTCAAGCAAGCCCCTCTCCTCAGAAACAGTGGTAACGTTAATGACTTGGCTCGGTCTGGGAGGCGAGGGAGACGCGCACAGCTTCAATATCGGCCTTGCGTAAGCAGACGAATGAGATGGAAGCATGCGTGTGGTTTACAGATGAGTATGCAAAAAGTCAAATGTTGGGACAGTGGCTTGGAGTGTGAATCAAGATGGGAACGGTAGAGGTGTGCCCTTTTGTTTCAGCTAGGAAACGACGTTGTTGAGGTGATTGGTGTATCGACTAGTCAAGTCCGCACCTAACGTGCCCGTTCCAAACTCTTTCAAAATCTGGCGCGC
>CCYA01000391.1:364726-376613 GCA_900000165.1 Ceraceosorus bombacis | reverse complement strand
GGGGGGGACGCGCGCCTCAAACTCGACGGGAACGCAACTGTATGAAAGGATGTTGGCATTGCAAATTGATCTTTCGGACGCGACGTTTGCATTTGGGGCAGGAGGAGGGGAGGGGATTGCATTCGTTCTGGGCTATTCAAATCATAGGTGTTTTCCTTTCGAACAGCTCACGTTGCACGAAGCTCGCTAGTCAAGCCATGCTAGAAGATCGCAAGATCATCACGACTCCGTGGACCTGAATAGCGGGCAAGATATCAGACACATGAGAACATCCCTCTGAATCGTTGAGAATCCACAAAGGTTGAATTACGCTGTCGAAGCTTTGCGGTCCTGTGCTGTGAGCTGGCTAGCTGGCAGCAGCAGCAGCAGCAGCAGCAAGCAAGCAAGCAAGCAAGCTCTCGCTTTTACTTCTGTACCGATCATTCGCCTGGTAGTCTTCCGAAGCAAACGCCAGGAGGAAGCCTCTCATCACCCCGCATTCGTATCGAGAAGCGCAAGATTTGCTCGCTGGCCCTCCTTCCCCACCCCCCCAAAAAAAAAAGGCTGTCGCGGTCAAAATCACATGTTTCATTTGCCCCGCCCTAGGCTCCCAATGCGGGCGCCCAAAAGTGGTAGACTTTTGAAGCCAGGGGAACATTGGCAAGTCTTCAGAGGAATTTGCCTCCTTGTCCGCTCGTCAATGACCTCGCGCTCCTCCTCGCATCGATGAACAACGTGTTGGCTTCCTGAACATCTCCCACCCCAATCTCTGTCCTCGTCGAGACCTTTGCCAAGATGGAAGCTGGGGAGAGGAGTTGCAGGGCGAATCTGTGGTTGCGAGGGCATAGTGGGACACGTGTGCATTTGTACGGGTGTGTGAGGAGGAGGAGGAGTTGATTGGCAGGTAGCTCGGCACAACAACTCACCGCAAGGAGCTCTTGACACCTTCTTCGGTGAGCAAATCTAAGGCGTCTTCGTTGAGATTCAGATTCTCGATCCTAGCCCTCAGTTTGAGCACCTCTTTGATCTCTTCCTTGGTGTATGGCAAAGTCCTGACGATCATACACCTATCCAAGAGGTCAAGTGGGATACCATGAGGAGAGACGATTCCTTCTCCCCCCGAAACCGCATCGTACTCCGTTCCTCGCACGACGCATTTGCCTCGATTAGTAGCCAAAATGACGTGCGGCGAGATGGAGCTCTCCAACGCTCGGTTGAGGTAGGTGAAGCACTCGAGATCCAGCATGTGCACCTGCAGGCACACACACACATACAGAGAGAGGAGTTTAGCGAGCTCGCGAAAGCACAATGCGCACTGATTCGACGCTTGGCGCATGCTCACCTCGTCGATGAAGAGCACACCCGGTACCAACTCTGCAATTCCTCGCTCAATGTACCCATCCACCACTTTGTTAATCTCTCCCCTGAGCTTGTCCGTGATCTCCGTTCTTCTTCCCTTGACCAATTGTCCCACGACGCTCATGATATCCTGACCACCTTGAGGCTTGGCATTCGCGATGTCAAGATCGTGCAGCGTTACGTCTTGCACCACTTCTTTACGCTTGTGCACCTCCCCCTTTGGCAAAGCGACGTACTCCTCCGCTTCCAGATCGTATTCTGTCGCATAAGCGTCTGATCGACCGACTCTCTGAGACATTGGCACGACACGTGTTAAAACCAAAGCTCGACGTACGCTCGACAGTCCCACAATCTCACCTTGACAGCTCCGGTGTTGGCCTCAATGTAGATTACATCGCCCACCGACACCCTCTCTTTCATGATGCTCTCGTATATGCTGGGATCCAGACGAAGTTGCTTGGTACCCTTGACAGTCTTGAGCCCGATGACGACGTGCGAAATCGTCTTTCCGTAGCCCGACAAGGGATTGTCCGCCTCGGTCGGTGTTAATTCCGTGATTTCGCCTTCGTAGACTTCCTTTGTCTCCCGCACGCGCAGACCTGGAGCAAGCACATGGTAGAGTCTGCATTCAGCATCCACAGGACGAGCGCGTGACCTGCAGCATACCAGCCTCTGCTCGTGCGAGTGACACTTTAGCTCCAACTCACCGATGGCCCTCCTAAAGTTCTCCATCAGCACTTCGGTCTTTTTGACTTCGCTGCTGAACACCTCGCTGCCGACCATTGGGCAAAAAGGTACCTTTTGTCCAAGTTCGTGTGCGATGCCCAGCGCCAGTGCCGTTTTGCCAGTGCCGGGCGCTCCCGTCAATAGCAGAGCTCTTCCGGCAAACTTTTTGGATCTGATCAGATCGAGAATCAATGCGCAAGCTTCTCGAGCTGATTTTTGACCGACGAAACCTTGGGAGAGCGGTAAGGCGGTGCCATCCTCTGTCAGACCCAAACCTTTGATGTGAGAGTGAGAGGCTATGCGCGCCTCGCGTGATGAACCTGAACCGCTCGCGTTACCCGTCACCTTCATCTTTGCCAGTCGCAGAGCTTTCGAGATGGAAAAGTGAAGGACGGGCGGGCGGGCGCGTCAGGGGAGCAGGATGGAGATTCGGGGGTGTGCGCTTGGGCCAGCGCGACAAGCCTTGTGTGAAGTTGAAGGTGATCGCTGGTAATTGTGTGTTGTGCGCTGCAAGTCACAAGTCAAGCGTAGGGAGGTGAGCAAAGCAGCATTCACATTCACGATTCACACTCGTGACTTACTTGGCATCAACGAAAGAAGGACGGCGGGCTGCGTGAACGCATATCCGCGACATCTGCCTTCTTCGCTTCCATACGTGTGCGAGCGCGAGCGCGAGCGCGAGCAGCGCGGCCGCGTTGGGGACACGTGACCCTCACCAGTCCACAAGCAAACAAGGTGCAGCTTGCGCGTTGCGTCGTCGACGCTCGAGCCACTGTGACTGTGACTGCAGGCAAGCGCGTCAGTCAGCACCTCGCCATCCCCCATCCTACGTCAGACCCCACTGCACCACCATCATCCGACGCGAACCAAACGCTGCATGCAAGCAGAACAGCGTACTTTCCTCTCTCATCTCTCGTTGTCAAAGCGTCCTCATCATGGCTTCGCAAGCCACTTCCGATTCAAAGCCTTCGGGCAACGCTACAGAATCAAGATCGACAGCTTCCTTGATCCCCACCCTCTCCTCGGAGGAGCAATTTCTTCACCTCTTGCGACACAACTTGACGCTCATCACTAGAGGTGTGACGCACTTGGAGCCTCGCTTTACCGCCAGAGCTCTTCGAAGCTTGACTTCTACTCGACGCAAAGCTGCTGCTCATCCGGATGTGCTCGCCACCATAATCGAAGAGGGAGACGCGGATGGTGAGTGTGGAATGCGCAGCGCGATCGCTTTGGCCCTGCACGTCATGCTGACGCTCTCCATGTGTATGCTTGTGTCGTAGAATCATCTCGTGCTGCGATGCTCAAGTTCTTGCCCAAGTCTTATGTTCCTCAGCCTGTCAAGCTGCCCACCGCGACGAGCGCAAACGCTGCCTCGGACGCCATGGACGTAGACGAATCTGCGCCAGCCACAGAGGGAACAAAAAAGGAATCGAAAGACGGCAAGTCCGACGACAAGGATTCGGAAAAGGAGAAAGAAAAGGAAAAGGAGGCTCAAAAGGAGAAAGAAAGGGCTGCATTTATCGAAAAGTTCAATCAACCTTTTAAAGCGAGACCAGAAGCAGCTGCTGAAGTTCAAGCGTATCTGCGTCTTCTGTTGGTGGTCTACCTGCTGGATGGAGGAAAGGTAGAAGAAGGGCAGACGCTGGCCAGGTCTTCGATTGATGCTGTCGTTGCTCAAAATAAGAGATCGCAGGATTTGCTAAGTGCTAGGCTTATCTTTTACCTCTCTAGGAGCATAGAATTGCTCAGCAAGGACAAATCAGCCGAGGGTCTCGCCGGCGAGCGTCCTTACCTCTTGAGTCTGTACAGGACCTCCTCCCTCAGACACGATCCCGAGACGCAAGCGACCCTCATCAACCTCCTGCTCAGGAGCTACATTGAAGGAAAGGCGAACCTGTACGACCAAGCAGACAAGCTCGTCGCCAGAGCTCCTTTTCCTCGAAGCAAGGCTGGCAATGGCCAAGTGGCGAGGTACGAGTACTACGTAGGAAGAATTCGAGCTGTTCAACTGAACTACTCGGAAGCTCATACGCACCTTCAACAAGCCATCAGGAGAGCTCCAGCGGCTGTGCAACCGGCAGGAGCCAACAAGGGTGCGGCGGACAAGGAAAAGGCGGACGGTCCGCTTGCTGCCAAATTTGGCAAACCTTCTGTGCCTGCCGCTGGGTTCTTGCAGACGGCTCACAAATTCCTGGTCGTCGTGGAGCTGCTCATGGGCGACATTCCTGAACGAAGCATTTTCCGCGCCGAAGTGCTCAAGAAGGCCCTTGCGCCTTATATGGAGATTGTCCAAGGTGAGCAGGGCTTTTGATGCGTGCCAGTGCGAAGCAAGCTGACGCGTTTTGGCTCTCTGCAGCGGTCCGAGTGGGCGATTTGTCCCTCTTTCAAAAGACGCTGTCCACGCACGAAGCGCTCTTTCAAGCCGACCGCACGCGTTCTCTGATCGTGCGTCTGCGCCACAATGTCATCAAGACGGGTATCCGCACCATCTCCCTAGCATACAGTCGGATCTCGCTGGCAGACATCACGCGCAAGCTTCATTTGGAGAGCGAAGAAGATGCGGAGTACATTGTGGCCAAGGCTGTCAGGGATGGGGTCATCGAAGCTAGGGTGGACCACGAGAGGGGAGAAATGAAGTCGGCAGACATGGGAGAGATTTACAAGACCAACGAACCTCAGACGCAATTTAGACAGAGGATCGACTTTTGCTTGCAATTGCACAACGAGAGCGTAAAGGTGAGTTGATTGAGCACAGTCACAGTGCTCGCATGTTCACGAGCTCTCTGCTGATACTGAACCAATGGCTGCAACTTGACTCAGGCCATGCGTTACCCGCTCAACAATCACAAGGCAGAACTCGACAGCGCTGTCGCAGCGCGCGAAAGAGAGAGGGAATTGGCCAACGAGATCGCCGACGGTGACATTAGCGAAGACGACGAGGATTGGGTTTGAGCGCTGGGCTCTCCAGGGCTGACGAGCAGTCGATGCGCTGGGTGGACGCACAAGCAGCTCCACGAACAAAGTGCTCCTCTGTCACCTGCCCATCCTGGAGCAGAGAGACGGTGCAAGAATTTGATCGGTCTTCTTGATGCATGTGATCCCTTTGAGCGTGGCAGGGGGCGGGCCTGGTCAGGTTGACGCCTTTGCGTCATTCACAATCTGTATCCAGGTGCTCGCTCTGACCGAGCGGCTTTTTTAAAGCGTGACTCGCGTCTTGTGTGCCAGATCGAGTAGGCAAGTCGAGAGACGAGTGATCGGGGTAGCGCTTGCGTGTTGCGAGTCACCCGGGCGGTCCTTGAACCGTCGGTAATGAGGAGATCTCAGCAATCTCAATACCGAAGAAAACGTGTGACTGAATGCGGCTCGGCTCGGCTCGGCTCGAAAGAGCTTTTGTGGGGGCTGCAAAATCCAGATGCGAGAAGGACGAATGTTGTGTTGTTTTGTGCTTTTGAGCAAAAAATGTGCAGTCAGAGTGGCATGCGACACGACCTGCGGGGCAAAGAGGGGGTCCATCACGTTGGACGGACGGCATTGCGCGCTTAATCACAATCGTGAATGTTCGTACGTGATCTGCTTCGGCCCGCATTCATCACGTCAAAAGCAAGCACGTCTCATTGGCCGCTATCATATCACACATCCACCATCAACGACGTCGGCAAAAAAAGGTCTCCATCAATCCGCCGCGATACGAACAAACGTCCCAAGCAAACCACTCGCAGCTGGACGAAAGCGCCACTGCGCCCAGCGACATCGTCGCAGCTTTCGCAGCACCAACGAGCAGGCTCGAAGCGGACGAGGACAAGAGTGCGAAAGCAAGGGCGTTTGTTTCAAGGTGTAATCTCGATTGCCATGTTGAGCATATGGGGATGAAAGTGTTTGCGTAAAGGAACTCTTTGGGGGTGGATGTAGTACAAGCTTTCAAGCTGGTGGATGAGAGAGAGACTTCTGCTCCCAGTATTCTTTTCGGTTGTTTGCGAGGCGAGAGTTTCCAACGCAGAGATGCAGCTGAAAATGCCCCTTGGCACGTACGTGTCGATGCGAGACCCGCAACCTCTACCCATGACGCTTCACAGCAAGCAGTTACAAAAAGTCGTTCATCTGTAAGACTTTTGCCTGCGTGCACGGGCACCGCGACCACCGTACTTCTTGGGCTCCATGCGACGAGGGTCGGCGACAAGCAGAGTGCGGTCGTAGGCTACAAATTGCTGACGCAGCTCGAGAGAGGAAGCAGCATCTTGCTGTGGATTGCGAGGACAGTGTGAAGTCAGCTTCTGATTTTCTCGTGAGGAATCGTATGGCTCCACGGGGCCGATGTTCAGTGCTTCGACATCCATTGCCTGTGGACCCCAAATAACGCCTTCTACTCAAACCCTTTCCCTCAGCTGGCATTCCGCAACCCTCGCCCCGCCCAGCTCAACCATGAATCTCATGTAGTCTCTGTTGCATCTATACGCACGTGCTTGGCATAGTAGGCAACGAGAGCCTTGGCAATAGCCTGGCGGATGGCGTAAACCTGAGAGACGTGACCACCACCGGAGACCTTGATGCGGAGGTCGACGTTGCTAGAAGCGAAGGGTAGGTGTGCACAGCGTTAGCGTAATACGCGACGAAGTGTCAGCTGTACGAAGCCAGACTAGGCGAATGAAGCAATCGAACATCTTCAATCGAATATCTTGACCGATTCCACCTCCCGCAACGGTTTGTCCCACCATGTGACCTCGGGAGACACTCACGCGAACTTGTCCTCTCCAACAATGAGGATGGGCTCGTAAGCCTTGAGGCGCAAAGTCTCTGGCTCGATCAAGTGGATAGGTTGGGAGTTGATGCGAATCAATCCCTTGCCAGCCTTGATCGAGGCGACGGCGGTCGAGTTCTTCTTCTTTCCGAAAGTTTGAACCAGCGACATTTTCTACACGAGGAGGATATCAAAGAGGTCAGCGAAAGCCGAGCGATCGAGGACCCTGAAAGCTGCGGAAGCCACGTTGAGCTTTTCTGCACCTCGCTACAGAAGGCAGCGCATGCTGATGCTTGCGAATCTGGCGAGCTCGCAGCAGAAGCCATCCCGGAGCTCCATCGTGATCGCGCCTCCTACTGCCAAAGAGCACGCTGCAGTCTGCCCAGCTACTGAATTTCCCTGTTCCACGCCAGCGGAGCATCCCCATCGAATGTCGCAACACGTGTTATACATGCTATACGGCACTCGACGATGCTACTCGCTGTTCCATGACCAAGACTGTTCATTCCGCCCTTCGAGCCCACGATCCCTTTCGCAGCGCTTGCGACGACGGCCCTTCCACGCTACGCATGATATGCAGAGAAAGGATGAAGCAATCGAGAGATACTAACGGCGCAAAAGTCCAGCAAGGATCTTGAGGATGGATGATTGGGGTACAGAAGATGGGACGCGACTCTATTCAAGCGGCGTTCGTGATTGTGAGTCGTGAGTCGTGAGTGCATGGCCGCAGACGGCCCCTCAGCCCGGCAGCCGCGCTCGGGCGCGCGCAAGTCTTCTTGTTACGCTGCAGGCAGCTCGGCCGAGCGTGTATGTACGATGCACTCCCATGTAAACCACGTGGCAAACGACTGCACCTCTTCGCAGCGCGCAGCTGCAGCGCGCGCGCGGGCTGGTGATGTACCACGTGGTGATCTCACAAAATTGGTGAGAAGGATCCCAAGCGCAAGCGCTCATCCTGTGCCCACTTTGACCTGCTCATCGCGGCCACTGCTGACTGCAGCGTCTCCTCGATCACCCTCAAGACCGACGCTCTCGACAATACCGATTCCACTCTTCTTTGCATCATAAAGGAGACAGTGCCCCATCATGGTTAGTATTTCCGCGACGTAATGCTGAGCCAGGCTGGATTGGCAGGGAAGGTGACTTGCAAAGGACCACGAAGCAAATTGGGGAATGCATCCGAGAGACCCAGCGATACGGACGGCTGTCATTGATGTGGCTCTCGAAATCCAACCACGGGCCGTGTCGCAGCTCGAGTGGTTGAGGCGGAAGGCTAAAGGCGAAGAAACAGCGGAGGAGGCGGCCAGAGAGGGGCAATCCGTTCAGCACGTCTTTTCCCGCAACGGCGCAGGATGTTGGAAGTTGTCATTGAGATGTTGCAGAGATAACGTGGCCAATGAGAACGCGATTTGCAGCCTCGTCAACCGGGCTGGACAGGACGAACAGGCGACTCAATGCTGCAAAGGCGGCGTCTGCTCCGTGCACAGCCCATGTCTTGGCTGCGAAATCTTGCTTCTACTGGCCACCGTGCACATCGCCGAGACATAGTCAGGCGTGCTGCCTGCCACCGGACGCGAGATGTACAGCCGCTTCATACCCGGTCGAGACTTGGGTCGCAGTGACGTGCTCGCATCCTCCTCCGAGGGCTGGTCCACGCAGTACGCTAACATTCGCGCCTTCTGTCCCATCCCAGGTCGACGCAACTTCACCCGTTACTCTGCGCACGCGCAAATTCATCACCAATCGTCTGTTGCAACGCAGACAGATGGTTTTGGACGTGATTCACCCTGCACGCGCCAACGTTAGCAAGGCTGAGCTGAGCGAGAAGCTGGCCACGATGTACAAGGCGAACAAGGAGCAATGCGTCATTTTTGGTTTGAGGACCCACTTTGGTGGTGGAAGATCTACCGGTTTCGCCCTCATCTACGACTCTCGCGAGAGCATGAACTTTGAACCTCGTCACCGTCTTGTCAAGGTGAGTAGTGTTCGTACGGCTGGGTTGGGAGGCGCAAGTAGTGGAAGCGTGCTGGTGAAAGCCGTCGTGGAAGTGTCTAAAGAAGATGGCACCCGCGCACACACGGGATTGGAGCTGACTATTCATCACGCTCTAACGCAAACAGGCTGGCCTTGCCACCAAGGTTGAGAAGCCCTCTCGCAAGTTGCGAAAGGAGCGCAAGAACCGTCAAAAGAAGCTGCGTGGTACTCAAAAGAAGAAGGTGAGTTGGGAGGCGCGTCGCTTGAAGCGATTGTTACGGTGTGCTCACACGGTCGACTCATCCTTTAGGGTGCCGAGGCCAAGAAGAAGTAAACGACACGCTGTTCACGTTCATACACCGTCTGGCTTTACACTGGCCCAAAATCGCTTCGACACTTCTACGCACTCGACCAACACCTCACGCAAAACATGCCTTGATTCTCTTGTCATCATCAGCCCATGCTTCCAGCTCCTGTCCTGCTCCATCGCTCATCGCGCGTCGCGCGTCGAAAGGGGACTGCGAAAGACAACAACCACAAAAGCAATGACTTTCATTACTTTGTACAATGTCCAGGCTCGGCATGATGGATGCGTGCGGCAGCGTGATCGGAGATGGACTTGTGGAACGATTGAGATTGAGCGGAGATGATCTTGCTGCTGAGTGCAGGTCCGAGCGGGACGTGTGACGTCATGCCCAGTCAGGCTTGGCGTGTCTGGTGAGGCCTTGCTAGTGAGGGACCATGCAGGCTTCACGAGATCGAGTCACGAGTCACGAGTGGCAAGCGGCTCGTCGGGGGCCATGGCAGAGGCGCAAACCGCGTGCGTGGTTTGAGGGTTGAAGATGGGCATTACGAATGTGTTGCGCGCGCGCGCGCGTATTGTGGGCGCTTTGATTTGATGGGTCCCGCGCAGGCGCGCAGGCGCGCAGGCGCGCATCCATCCCCTCGCCATCATGCACCTCGCACAACAGGCTGGACTCTTGCGCACACGCCTCATTTTTGGGCGAGGTTTGAAAGACGCAAAGTTCCGACTTTTGATTCGGGACTCAAGACTGTGACTCCAAATTCACGATTTGATTGTCAATCACGAATTTTGAATTTGAACGGATGCTTGCTGCATGGCTGCGCGATGCATGGGTCGGGAAATGATGAGTTGTGCAGCATCACGTGAGACGTTGTCAGTCAGAGTGAACCGCGGGGGAGTGTGAGTTGAGTGAGCGTGCTGATTGCGAAAAGATTCAATTCGTGACTCTCGACTTGATTGAGATGGAGCGAGCGCATCGCAGCAAGTACCGTACCCGTACCCGTGCCCGTACCTCACTCATCCTCACTGCGACTCAAGACTCTGACTCGCGCTCCGTCCCTCTCTTCTCTCCATCTAGCCCCGAGTCGTTCCCTTTCGAATCGACTCACAGGCACGGCACGGCACGGCACGGCACGGCACGAGCACAACTGCTTGGCGATTTGGGGGGGGGAAAGGGGGCAACAGTCTTGGTTGATCTGGTGTCTATTCTGCTCTGCTCTGCTCTGCTCGGGCATTCTGCTTCAGTGGGACGAATAAGCCACATGCAAGTTGTCTTGCTCCGCTTTCTTCGCACATTCACACTCATTCTGAGGGCAGTCCAGCGTTTGCCGGCTGGGCACGCTCCCCCGCGCGCCATCCTGCTCCTCCTGCTCCTGCGGCGCAAGCGCTTCTCCTTCATTCCTCCTCGCCCTTCAGCATGTCGCGATTGACGTTTCGACCACCATCGCAGCAAGTACGAGCGTGGATCACTTCGTTCATGCTGCTGCTCGATCTCAAAGTGGGATGCACAGTAATCACCTTTTTCGCACTGTTCAACAAGATTGCCGGCATATTCGGCATCATTGCCGTCTTTAGCGGAGGGACCTTTGCGCAAATCACGCTCTACATTTACAGCATCGGCACGATCGGATTGCTGTTGTGGGCACTGAGGGGCATTTCGGATGAAAATGCGTGCAAAACCTTGAGATTCGCTCACCTCTTCCTCGCCGATCATCTCGTCTCTTCCTTTTGGACATTGCACTTTGCCATGCATTGGTACACTCTGCAACCTCATGATGGATCCAAACCTCAATTGGCGCCTCATCAAGCAGGTCTGATGGATCTCATCGAAAAGATTGAGAATAGCTACGAGATTCCTGGAAGCATCAAACATCACGTGCCCCTGGCTGGACAGGAGAGGGTGGATGCTGCTCAGCAAGTGTGGAAGGAGGAGAGGAGCTTTTCAGCTGCTGTGCTCGCAGCTGGGTGGGTGCTCAAGGTGAGGCGCAAGATGCATCCGCAGTCACGTGTGAGACGGGCCGCTCAATACAGAAAAGTCACACCGTTTTTCCTTCCCCTTGCCCCGCAGGTGTACTTTGCCCTCATCCTCTATTCGTACGCCCTTCATCTGCGCCACGGCACCTACCACTCGCTCTGGCAATCCAAATCAGGCACGCCAGGTACGGGCCATTTGAGGATGCGCTCTAGGGGCTATCAACAAGTGCCCGCAGAAGCTCACGATCTGCTGCCACGCTCTCAATCGACCCATGCACGTGCTGCTGGCGATGCGAATGGAGGGGTGGATGAACTGCCTGCTTGGAGCGAAGAGGAGGATGAGGTTCAAGAAGAGGAGGATGAGAATGAGGGAAGAGCAAGGATACCGGCAGTTCGGCTTGACCGGCCTGCGGAGGATGCGAAGGGGTATGCGGGCGCGGGCCAGAAGGCTTCGAATGCCCGCATGACGCGCACTGCCTCTAGCTCTAGCACGAGGGAATCCTGAATTGCGTCTTTTCGAGAGCATCGCAATAGACATGACACGCGTGTGCCAGCTCAGTCCATCACGTTCGGATTCGTCGTGTGCGGGGGAGGGACGCGTGAGAAACGGCGCAAGAAGCTTGCTTTTGGAGGAAAGCGGGGCACGGGAGCAGGAACATGGCTTCATTGATCAAATGTCCCGGCTGGCTGCGTGGGATGGAGCACAGCATAGCAAGCCTGCACACAAGTCCTGCGCGTTAGGATCCGCTCACACGAGTCGTGAGTGCGCGTGCCGACTCGACGAGATGAGGTGGTGGAGTCCAGCATGCGCGTACTGTGAGCTTCCTGACGGGCGC
>CCYA01000391.1:287688-356962 GCA_900000165.1 Ceraceosorus bombacis | reverse complement strand
CCCCCCCCCCCCCCCCCTGCAAACGTAATCAGAATGCCCAAAGTCTTGCGCAAATGTCTCGCTGATCGGCTGCTAATGCTTTGCGCTCAGCTTCCCGCATTTTGGCTTGGCGTTGCACATCCCACACCGCCTCTCGCGCTTCTCGATCTTCGTCATCCTCTCCTTGGCCAGCTTCGGGCACGCTCTCCTGCATGAGCTGCTCGACTTCTTTTCGCGCTTTTGCAGCAGCTTCGTCGATCTTTTGATGAGCCTTGAGCGAGGGAAAGATGTGAGCGACGGGCAAGAGCTTGTGCGATAGCGCTGGCACGGCTTGAGGGCGAGGCCGTGCCCTGTGGTCGTCCTGCGATGCCGTCGGTCGAAGTGTGCGAGCGATTTCCGACTCGAAGAGCTGCGAGGGCATGGCGCGCGACGGGATTCGTGAGCTTGCGGCGATGCCCCTGCCTGCGATGCTTTTTTCAAGAATCGTGGCGACTCACAGTGGCGTACGTCATGTCCAAAAAGTCTTCCAGATTCCACCTGTCTTTGAGAAAGGGCTCGGCGAGGATGTGCGAGAGGGTGGTTACGCCTTGCAGGTAGTGCGATTGACCTCCAGCCTCGTCTGCAAAAGTGGCCCCTGACAATCCGCCGCCTTGCTTCTCGCGCGCCGATAAAGAGGCTCCTAGAGCTGCAAGCTCCCACAACGAAGAGTCTAGCGCACGAGTCTTGAGCGGGTCTGTTTCGAGCGCGTCGTACGGGTCTGGGAAGGGGGCGGGCGCAGCCTCAGAAGGGGAATTTTGCCGAGCCGAACGCACGAGCTGAACGCACCTTCGATGCCCTTGGGTCCCAGATCGAAGCGATCGTCGTTAAAGACGCGATGTATCAGTCCAAGGCAGCCCTTGTGCCTCTTGAGCAGGTTCCAGACAAACGGAATGACGCTGACGGCCGCAGCTGGTGGAGCTCTCAAGCTGGCTCTGGCCATGCGCTTCGCAAACGAAGCGATGAGCGCTTCGGGAAGGTGCGAGGAGGCAAGAAAATTATCTAGGAGACGCAAGAAGCGTGCTCGGTAGCGCACGTGCAGGAACGGTGGGTCGGAGATCAGGAGCGAGTAAAGCTTGTTGTAAAAGGATGGGTACTGAAGGTTGTGCGAGAGCATAAGAGTGTAGAGCGAGTTCAATGCGAGCAGAGAGGTCGCTCCACCTAATTTCCGGAGAGGCGTGTAAGCAGAGCACGGAAACAAGGACCCTACTAGCACTCACCAGCTTCGAGGCAATCTACGAGCCAGTCCACAACGAGTCTCGGCTTGGACAGATTCGGCAAGATTTGATTGTGGAAGCGTAGCAGCACTTGGTGATTGACGTGCTGCGGAATGGGGCCGCCTGCTATGCGACCCTCTTCATCGCGTCGAGGCAGCAACACTGCGTACCACGCCGCACTAAAAGCGGCCTTGTGCGCAGCCAGGTTGTGCACACACACGTGAAACGGTGGCACCCTACGGCTCCTCTTTCGGCCCATCGATGACCATGAGCCCGGTGTGGGGGTGTGATTGCCGGCGCGAATCTGTTCTGGCTCATCGCGGCGAGGCCCGGGTCCTCCCTTGAAGCCTTTGCCCTTGCCAGCGCGTGTCTTTTCCTGCTCCTCGTCATCCGAGTCGGAGAACCATGCCTGCATGTCCTCCTCCTCCGCTTCATCGTCGCTCTCATTCTCGCTCCCACCTGCGTCGACGACTTTTTGCTTTTTGGATGCACGCGAGGCGCCTGCGAGCGACTTTTTGCGTTTGCCGCCCTTGGCATCGGGTGCGTCTGACGAAGGGGGAGGGTGTTGCAGCTGCGGCACGATAAAGGTGTTGAGATCCTGGACGACCTTTGGAATTTCGGTCAAGCGGAGCAGCAGCTCGGTGCCATTCTCTCGCAGCCGCGACTCTGCAAGCGATGGCGGAATGGCGTGCAAGATGGTTCTGTGGGGGGGCGGAGATCAAGGCGTGAATGGGGGCGCTCCTTATCGAAGCTCGACACGCCACGCACCTGACTTCCCTGCACACCGCCAGGCGAACATCGTCGTACTCCTCCAAATACTCTTTGACGAAAGCGTCTCTCACATCCGCTGCGAGTGCGGATGCCTTGGGACCAGCGAGCAAAACGAGCATGAGCGCCCTAAAAGGCGCAGACGCCCATTGACCCAGAGACGTGTGTGCATCGGAAGTAGCATTTGCGTTGGGCTTGCTGCGTATATGAGTAAGAGAGGCCGAACTGCTGACTTGGAGCGCCACAAGGTACTTGAGGGCGAGCAGCTGCGGAAGACAGAGTCAACAGGAGCGTCAAATGCAATCGACGGCTGCTCTCGACTCACCCGCACATGCTCAGCTTCGTGTCCAAGAAGCGCGCAAAAGCATTGCACGCTCTCGTTGAAGCGCTCAGAGATCCACTTTTTGACCATCAAGCTCGCGTCCTGCTGTTCGTTGTGCGCATGCACTTGGAGCTTTCCTTCTGCGTCTACAAATGCGTCCAACGGGACCTTGTCTGCTCGCACCAAAGCAGAAATCGAGTGCATGAGCAGCGACATGCTCTTGGGCAGCAGCGTAGAGGCGGCATCTGGTATTGCTGAGAGTTCGCTGATCAGCGCTAGCAGATCGCTTAGAGGATTAAGATCTGTGGAGCCGGACAGGGACGCCTGCAACGCAATCAGACGAGACGTGTGCGGTGAGGCCGCCGCCACCTCCACCGTTGCCCTGTCCTTCTTGGTGATGCGTGAGCTCGCCATGGCGATGTTGTAGAAAGTCGCTTTGCGTGATGGGCGGCAAGATGGAGGGCCTGTCGCGCTCTCCAGCTCGCTCGGGGGTGAGCACGCCAAAGCACCCTTTCCAAACAAATTTCTTGGGCATTCACGCACGTGATCAGCGCGACCACAAAAGCGACCACAAAAAAGGAAGTTTCCGCGCTAATGAGAGCTGCGCCGCGATTTGAGGGCCAAGCCCACCAGCCTCAGCATGATTCCCCTCACATCAGTCCGCAGAGCGGCGAAGGTGCGCTGCGGTGTTGACCACCCTGGCGCTGTGTGTGCGCGAAGCACACGACTGACCTCCGCGTTGAAGCAGTGTGAGCACATGCGTTTGCACGCCGCGTCACGAAGCTGCGACTCCGCGTTGCGATGGGCTGCTAAGACTACATTGGCTGCGCGGGCGCAGTACACGGATCCCTCGAAAACCCATGACAGGTGAGCACGACGCGGCATTCATCTGACGGTCCTACGCGTTCTTTTGTGTATATGCTAGTCGAGTGACGCAAATGTCGCGCATAACAAGCCACGTGCGCGAGAATGTCCTTAGGCGGGCTCACGCGCATTCCATTGATTCGCGATTTCGACATCTTCCTTTACCGCGACGCGAGAGCACATCATCTCTCGCACACACAGCCACTATCCCCCACCAATCTCGTTGCGAAGCTGTACCAGCCCCCAACATTCCAACATGGTGCGTCTGCCAGTCTCGCCGTCGCTGTCACGCAACCTACTGACCCTTTCGAGCCCGCTCGCAGCGTCCGCTCTTGTTGTCCGGACACGAGAGAGCGCTGAACCAGATCAAGTTCAACAGAGAAGGCGATTTGCTCTTTTCCTGCTCCAAGGATCAGGTGGTCAATGTCTGGTACTCTCACAATGGAGAGAGACTAGGAACGTACGAGGGAAACAATGGTAGCGTATGGAGCATCGACCCAGATTGTGAGTATGCGCCTGTGGGCTTGGCATTCCTCCCCCCCACCCTTGCCTGACACCAGCGTCGCCACTACAGACTCTTCATCCTTGCTGGTGACGGGATCAGCGGCCAACCAGATGAAGTTGTACGAGGTTTCCACTGGCAAATGTCTCTATACGTGGGAGTTTGACACTGCCGTCAAGTGCGTCGCATTTTCAGAGGACGGCACGCAGGTGCTAGCAATCACAGAGCAGAGGATGGGTTTCCGGGCAACTTTGAAAGTTTTTCGCATCAACCGAGATGCAGAGACGTGGACGCAGCAATCGTCGGAGCCGATCAGGAACATTACGTTCAGCGGTCCCAAAGCAACCGTGGCTGCTTGGGCGCCTGCTGATCAGTACATCATCACTGGGCACGAGAATGGAAAGGTGGCAGCGTATTATCACGATGAAAAGGAGCCAGAGAGCGGCATGGATGCAGAGTTGGAGGAGAATAGCGTGAATGCGCACCCAGATGCGCAGGTGACGGATCTGCAGCTGAGCGCCGACGGCACGTATCTGATCACTAGCAGCAAAGACAAGACTGCCAAGCTGATCGATACAAAGTCGCTCGCCATCCTCAAGACCTACACCACCTCTACGCCTCTCAACAGCGCTGCCATCCATCCGACTCGACCGTACGTCATCATCGGGGGAGGGCAGGATGCGATGAATGTCACAACAACGAGCGCGAGGCAAGGTCGTTTCGAAGCTCGATTCTGGCACAAGGTGTTCGAGGAGGAATGCTCCACCATCGCTCAGCACTTTGGACCCATTCACTCCATCATCATCCACCCCAGCGGCAAGTGCTTTGCGTCGGGCGGAGAAGATGGCTATGTGAGGGTGAATTGGTTCGACCAGGCATTTTTCACGGTCAAGCCTTATGGCCCTGCGCTCGACTTGTCGCCCGAGGATAACTAGACGTTGTATTCTGAGCATCTCCCCCCCATCAAAAATGTCATCGACGATCGCGCTAGACTGATAGTGATACAAAGAGGGGCGCGAGCACAGCTAAGAGAGGCAATGTGGGGCGAGCGCGAGTGCGAGCGCATCCCGCATTGCGTCTGGTGGAGCCTTTGGAAGTGCTGCCTCCTCGATTACCTCTGCTTCCATTCGAATCGAGTACCAATTGTCTGTTGTTGGTGCCTTGCGGCTCAAAGGCCGAAGCGCTGACAGAGGCCTTGCTCTGCGCTTGTTGCGTGAGAAAGACGAGGATGACGCTCGGAGCAGGCACTCGCAACGTGCATCGTTGGGAAGGGCACGCTAGCGTCTGGACGTCCTCGGTGCCGATCAAAGTTCCGTCCGAGTAGTAGGAGAGCGTTTGACCTGCCCAGGTCTGGCGTGGAATGGACGTCAGCGTGCGGCGCATAAGCTAGCGCAGGCACGTGCGGCTCACAATATTGGCCTTTTCATCGACGCTCGCGGCGGTCAGCGTCTTGAATGATACAGCAGCGTTACCATTCGCAGGCAGATCGAATTCGACATTCATGACCTGGGTCTGATCGTTTGAGGAGGCCATGTTGACCAGGACGAGCTTGACTGGAGTCTCCTCTTCATACACACCATAAGCTGCCGCCATCGTCTCGTTCAGACCGAGATTTCGAACGCGTGACCGCTCGCTCGACGTGGAGCGAAGGGCTTCAGCTAACACGATCAGCGAGTAGTAGATTGGCGCTGTGCGCCACGCAGTCGTGGTCGTGTTGCGCGTCGGCGGATGAAAGACGTTGTACAGGACGCTGTGGGAGAGTCACGAGTGTGAGCGCGGACGTGCATAGGCTCGAGACTGCTTGCTCTCGCTCACTTTGCGCCTCCGTTGTGAAGCAGCACGGCGGAATGGTTGCGGTAAGCAAGTTCCAAAGAGGCAGTGATCGCCCAGAGGGCGCTCGTGAACGTATCGCTGACTCCAGCGACTCCCACGCACGACGCGGTGTTCTGCGGTGAGAAGAGGAGAGGGGAGAGAGATTCACAAAAAGTCGTGAGTGAGAATTGATGGGCAGAGAGGTGACGGTGTGTACGCACCGTTTCGGCAAGCACATACGGGAGGCCCATTTCGACTGCTGTGCTGACGGCAGCAACATCGTACATGGCAAACTGCAAACGTGGTGCGAGAGTCAGACACGAGCGCAGACTTGGAGACCGTAGCGCCACTAACGTCGACAATGTTTGTCATGTTGAGGTATCCCGCATGCCCATACACTGCATCCGATTGGCACAGGCTTTGCGGGTCTGCGGGATGAAACGTGTGAGCGCGGGCGACTTGGCACGTCCAAACTTTAGCGCTCCCTCACACTTTATGGCGCTGATGGCTGCAAGGCATTGTCGGGCGTGTGAGCATGCGCACACACTCGAGGATGCTCGTGCGCCTCACCTTTGAGCCGATCAGAGAAGCGCGATCGCATCCCAGCGTCAAGAACTGCGGGGTTGTGCGAGCGTCAGCATGAGGGGCCGAATGCGCGACGTCACGCGCGCTCGCTCACTCTGACTAGTCGTCCACGAGCAGCAGACGCTCGGAGCGCTGAACTGGCGCATATCATCCGCATAAGCGGCGTTGATGATGCTCTGCGTGAGGGCTCCCAATTCGTCCAGATACGTGTCGATGCTGTATGACGCAGGTCTGTTGCCTGTGAGAGCATATCGATCGGGCTCGTTGCCGACCTACGCGCGAGAGGCGGCGTCAGCTTCATTGCGGCAACATTGAGACGCACACGCTCACCAGTAAATGCTCGAGCGAGTCTCCCACGCTCTTTTGGAGATGCTCGACCATGTCGAGCGTAAAGTCAGCAGTGTTGTTGACCATGTTGACGCCCCAGACGATGCGCGCGTCCGTAAGATTGACCAATGTCTTGAGAGACTGAAAGATGACGTCGCTATAGACGAGGTGGGGCGTGATGGGTATGCCAGCTGCGTTGAGCCCTCCGCCGACTTTGCGTATGATGCCATCCAAGTTGCTGGCATATTCGGCAGTGTCTTGCGTGTTGCCTGGTTGCGAGACTCTGATGTCAGGAAAGAGTGGGCACAGAGTCCATCACTTTGGCCCCCCCTCAGCGCTCGCCTTCCGCGCTCGCCTCCCGCGCTCACCTCCGATGCGTACGATTGGACCTACTCCGGCACGTGCCCGTATGTTTGCCAGATAATTTAGAAATTGAAACGAGGGTGTTTGCGGGTCGCTGCCGACTGGGGGGCGTGAAGCGCGTGCGGGGTCAGCGATTGTCGCTCCACAACAATCACGTCAGCGCTCACGGTACTCGTCGGCGACGCTGAGCTCGATGCTGATGCCGAGCAAGTTGGCAGGGATTGGAATACTGGGGGCGACGTTTGCAGGTGCGAGATCCAGTAGGAATGAGGTGCTTCCAAGGGCGGGGTTTGGATTGGACGGCAAGGGCTGTGCAGTTCGATTGGGAGCAGCAGGAGGAGGGCCGGATGGTATGGATGCGCTGTAGGGCGTCAGAGGCGCTTGAAGAACCAGCATGGGTGCGTTGCTTGGAATTTGAATGTCGATCTGGGCGAATGCTGCGGAGAAGCACCCGAGCAGCAGCAGCAGCAGCAGTGCAAAGCGTTGCTGCACACCGCTCGTCCACCATGTCCTCCGCAAACGGGGCGTCAGTTTGCACCGCATCGAGTCCTTGCACTCGTCAATGATGACCTCTCATCCATCAGCGCAGCGCAGCGCGCTCCTTCAATCAGCTTGACGTGAATCCACCTGTTGTGGTCATCAAGGTGGTAGTCACGAGTCACGAGTGTAGCGTGCGTGCGTGCGTGCACCCGCCGCCTCCAAGAGTCGTGCACGAGTACCGCCGGCTCCGCGGACCTCCATCGCGATGCGCGCATGCAGCATGCGCTGCAATAACTAGCAGGCGGCGTTTACGATCATTCACCATCGCAGTTGTGAGTCCACGTGGTGACCAAACAAGGAAACCGACGACGGGGTGCGGGGACATTGAATCACAGCAGCCACCAGCCACCAACAGCGATGCAATCACGAATGAAGGGCCTTTGTTGCAACGATCAGCACGCTCTTACACCCGCGCACATACGCACGCACGCACCCCTCCCTCACGCATTGCCACGCACTCTCAACTCTCAGCGACAAGCAACGCCGCCCACGCATCTCCCCCACGGCGCACCTCACGCGCCGCAAACCCCTTTCAACATCCTTCGCCCAAGCTCCAACCCTCGCTTCGGTTCAGGCCATAAATCCGGCAAATCCAGCTTAGATCTGCTGCGAGCAGAGGCAGGTAGCAGCAGCACCAGCAGTGGCAGCAGCTCCTATCCGCCAAACGGCGGGGGAGGGCCAAGCCCATCATTACCGACCAGCAGGATGGCTCGCTCCCGCCTTGCCCTCTCTCCTCGCAAATTCATCTTCCTCGCAGTCAGCTTGACTTTTCTGGGCATCGTATTGCTCTCTCCCTCGAGAAGATATGTTGCGGAAAGAGGTAAAGCAGCTTGGGCGTCGGCAGGCGAACGATTGGAAGAGGTGGATCTGTCGGGCTTGCACTTTGACTGGCCTCAGAATCCTTGGATGGGAGGCGACGTGTTGGGAAATATCAGGACACCACCAGAGAAGCATGCAGATCCGCTCAGAACTAGGCGCTGCGAGAGCAATGGAGGTAGGATCGTGGACGCAAAGGGGCATCTCAGACCGACGGTGCAGTACGGCATCATGATCGACGCGGGCAGCACTGGCAGCAGAGTGCACGTCTACAAGGTGGGTGTGACTTTCGATTGCCGTGCGATCGCTTTGCTGACCTCCACGCCATCGCTGCAGTTCAACTACTGCAGCTCCTCGCCCGAGCTGGAATCGGAAGTGTTTGAAATGATCAGAGGAGGACTTTCTTCGTACGGCTCCAACGCGCAAGGTGCTGCAGATTCTCTGCGCCCGCTACTTCAGACAGCATACAAGTCCGTGCCGCCAAGCTTGAGGAGGTGCACGCCCATCTCTGTCAAGGCGACTGCTGGTCTTCGATTGTTGGGAGCAAAGCAGAGCAAGGATATTCTCAATGCCGTAAGGTATATGCTTGAGCACGAGTATCCCTTTCCCATCGCGGATGGGCCCGATGGACGTGGCAAAGGCGTCGAGATCATGGAGGGCAGAGATGAAGGTGGGTGGGACAGTGCGGCAGAGACGTTTGCGAGGACTGCTCTCGAGGCCTCTGCGCTGACGCACGCACGCACGCACGCACGCCACAGGCGTCTTTGCATGGATCACTGTCAATTATCTCCTCAATCGGATCGGCGTGCAGGGCACCAATGTCGCACCCAAGACGGCAGCAGTCATGGATCTAGGGGGCGCCTCGACGCAGATCGTATTCGAGCCCACACCGGGTAGCGGGCCCATGCCTCCCGGTGCGCACGTCTACACGCTCGAGGGTGAGCAAAGAGTGAATGCGTGCAATATTGATTCCAGGCGCTGACCACATTGTCTGCAGGCTTTGGAGGAAGGAACTACACGCTGTACCAGAACTCCTACCTCGGTTATGGTCTGATGCAGGCGCGCAAGTCTATCAATGCTTTGGCGACGTTCAGCCATGCCCTCTCCCACCCATCTGCCGTCAAATTCGGCCCCTCGACTGGCACGGCGGTGATCGGCGTCACTGCGGGTGCAGACGCTGCGCGCATCCCTAGTCCGTGCTTTGCTCCGGGCACGGAAAAAAAGGCCAAGGTGGTGCTGCCGGGACGTGATGGCGAGGTGGAGGTGATGCTGACAGGCGCTCCTGGTGGATTTGCGGGCTGCAAGAGGCTCGTCGAGGTCATGATGAACAAGGATGCGTGAGTTGGCTGCAGAGATTCGCCGTTGGCATGCAGACACTCGCTGATGCCTCGTCACGTATCGTCTCAAGTGCATGCGCGACCTCACCATGCTCGTTTGCAGGCGTCTACCAACCTTCGCTGATGAACAGCTTTGCCGACTCGCCCATCGTCGCGCTGTCCTACTTTTACGACAGGCTTGAACCGTTGGGTGTGAATGGGACATTCAGCATCTCTCTCCTCGAGTCGCTAGCCAAGGATGTCTGTGCGGGCCCAGCCCGATGGAGCGTGCGCTTCCCGCCAAGCAAGTACCCGGAAGCGCTCAAGGAATTGCGCGATAGACCCGAAACGTGCTTGGACCTGACTTTTCAGCACGCCCTGTTGAGTCTAGGATACGATCTGGGCGCCAACAGACAAGTCACGGTGGCCAAGAAATTGGCGGGAAGCGAGTTGGGTTGGTGCGCTGGTGCGCAATTGATGACGGTGAGTCGAAGCGTGGTGTACCCATGCGCTGCACGGCTGACCGTCTTTGCCCTCCCCCCTCTCGTGCGCGCACAGCTGGACGAGGAAGGCGTTCTTTGCAAGGCTTAGAATGCAGCAACGATGACATGCATGCTCGTCGAAATGCCATTCTGTGCCTCACTAATCGTGAATGTGTGTTGACGGCTGTGACTGCGGTCGAGGTAATCTCAGCCGCGCTTCTTGATGTTGACGTGATGATTTGTGGAGGCTCATGCATCTCCATCGACGCGTGCGCAACTGCCGCGCGCGAAGAACAACACCGCCGCGTCCGTGAACCGCTGTTGTCGGTGCGGTGGTGGTGCGTGCTGCACGCTGCATGCATGCGCACCGAGGAGGTGTCCCCTCGAATAGAGACGCCTTCATTTCCTCACCACGATGACGATCACCATCGTCGAAATTGCGCCTCCCCAATAGCAGCTGCCTACTCACCCGCAAGGCACACAGCACCGGCACCGCTTGCGACGTCCGACACCATGGCGTATGCCAGAGCAAAAGGGTTGCCGGATCAGGATCGAGGTTGGGAAGAGGTGCAGGTGCGTCAGCGTCGCGGCGGGATGGAAGAGGTTGGCAGCTAGTTGATGGATCGCGTTCCCCACCCGCAGGCCAAGACGTTTTGCAAATGGTTGAATCTCAAATTGGAGGCGAGGGATATCCCTCCTATGACTTCGTTGGCGACGGACCTTTGCAACGGAGTCAGGCTGGTAGAGTTGATGGAGATCATGGGCGATTGTTCGTTGGGCAGGTACTACAGAACACCCCGGATGAGGGTGCAGATGGCCGAAAATGTCAATTTGGCATTGGACTTTATCAGGGCGAGAGGAGTGGTGCTCACCAATGTCGGAGCTGAAGGTGAGTGGCGCAAAAGTCAGCAGCAAGACACGAGGCTCACGTTGGCGCCCCTGTATAGATATCATCGACGGCAATCTCAAGCTGATTTTGGGCATGATATGGACGCTGATTCTACGCTTCACCATCGCCGACATTAGCGCCGAGGGTCTGTCTGCGAGAGAGGGTCTGCTGCTGTGGTGTCAGCGCAAGACCGCGCCATACGACGACGTCGACGTCAAAGACTTTACGTATTCTTGGCAGTCCGGCAGAGCTCTTTGTGCGCTCATACATCGACATCGGCCAGATTTGCTTTCCTACGCCGACCTGCCAGGCTCTTCGCACGAATGTACCAGGATAGCATTCGACATTGCCGCCAAGCACCTCGGCATTCCTCAATTGCTCGACGTGGAAGATTTGTGCGACGCAAAGAAACCAGACGAGAGGAGCGTCATGACGTATGTCGCACAGTACTTTCACGCTTTCAGCTCGATGGAACAGGCAGAAGTGGTCAGCAGGAGGGTGGCCACGTTTGCAGACGTCATGCAGAGCGCTTGGATCATGCAGCAGGACTACGAACGGAGGGCTCGAGAGGTGAGTGGTGGGGTGGGGAGAAGCGTGACACGACGCGCGAGCAGGGAACTGAACAGCGAGCTCACACGCACACGCACACGCACACGCACACGCACACGCACACGCACACGCACACGCACACGCACACGCACACGCACACAGCTACTGGCTGCCATGTCTGCAGAGGAGGAGACGTGGAACAGGGCGACTTTTGCAGGCAGCTACGCGGATGCTCGGTTGCAGTTGAGCGCCTTTAACGCCTACAAGGCGGGCACGAAGCGCGTTTGGGTTCGCGAGAGGACGGACCTCGCGGCGCTCTTGGGCAACATTCAGACCAAGCTGAGGACGTACCATCTACGGCCCTGGTCGCCCAGCGAGAGTCTGCACACTGCCGAAATCGACCTCTCATGGACGCAATTAGCGACTTTCGAAGCAGCGCGATCTCGGCGCATCAATGCCGAGATACGTCGAGCCAAGGAAGCGCTGAGGATCAGGTTTGCGGAGCAGGCCAACGGTATCGAGGCGGCGCTGAGAGACATTGCAGCGGGCGTGGCGCGACTTTCTGGCGAATTGGAAGATCAAAAAGCCAAGGTGCGCGCTCTGCACGAAGGTTTGGGGCCTTTCGAGGAGAGGCTGCGCGCGCTGGCAGAGACGGAAAGGGAGTGCCAAGAGGCGAATGTGGAGGAGAATGACCATACGGTCTTTTCGAGAGATGATCTCGTCTTTGAGCTGGAGCTCGTGGCCACCAGCGTCACCAAGAAGCTCGCCTTTATCGAGAATCAAGTGAGTCTCGTTCGAATGCGGTGTTGCACGGCACGACTGCTGATCGACCACGCTGCCGCAGATCGTCTCGAGGCAGCATACGAATCTCACCCCTGCCCAGCTGGAGGAGTTCGAATCCACTTTTAGATATTTTGACAAGGATGCGACGAACACGCTAGCTATTCCGGAATTGGGCGCTGCACTCGCATCTCTAGGCATCATCTACACCGTGAGCCAACGTCCGAGTCACCGCTTGACTTGCGAGCGACTTGCGCCGCTCACGCTTTTGCTCTTGCAGGACGAAGATGTTGAGACGATCCACCAGCAGCTCACTGTAGATTATGGTGCAGTCGACTACGTGAGTGGTGGCAGTGCATCAGAGCAACACGCACGCGTGCTCATCTCAAGGCTCCCGCCACAGTCTGCTTTCTTGACCTTTTTGGTGAGCTGCGGTCGGACCGAAAAAAAAGATGCATTAGCATGCTCACCCGATCATATTCCTGCAGCGCGAGATCACAGAAGACACGACTTCACCAGATCAGCTCCTCGAAGCGTTTCAGGGTCTGGCATCGGACAAGGTGAGTCCCGAGCGACGCGTGGCCTTGAGCATGCACTCACACCTCCCCACTCTGGCGTCAGCCCTACACGACAGAGTTGGACCTCCGACAAGCGCTTCTTCCTCAGGGCGCCATCGACTATCTCAAAGCGTCCATGCCACGAGTCGACGTGCCGGATGTGCAAGGCGAAGCGTACGATTACGAAGCTTACTTGTCGCAGGTGAGTGACACTGCGGTGCGCGTCGTGTCGAAGCCAAGCTAATGGCCTTGCGCTCTTGCTGGCGCGCAGCTCTTTGGCGCTGGAGACTTGTCCGCCGTCAGCGGCAATTGAGCCGTTCAGCTCAGCTGTGCACGCCGCGCTTGTAGAAATACATGCGGCGCTATGCACAACCCTGTGTGTCAGTCTGCATACCAAACGTGAAGGAGTCAAGCGGAGCAGCTTTGACGAAGTACAAGCTGCTCTCTCTGAGCGCTCGCGTGACTTTCGTCGGGGTGCTCCAGATCGTGTCCGTGGCATCACTTCATGACCCGACAGTGACCAGGTGAATGCGGGCGGGGAAAGAAATGGCGCGTCGGAGGACCACACGTGAATTCTTTTCGCGCTCAACAAACATATGTTTGGCGGGCGCCTTGTGCTGGCTTTGCCATGCCTACACCCCTCCGCTCTTCTCCAAGCTTTGTCAATCCTCAGGCGGCAGAATGCAGCGCTTTCTAGCCACTCTTTGTTCAACATTGAGCATGTGCAAATTTTCACACCAGACATACGCATGTCTTGTACTTGTAACGTGCTCATGGCGGGTTTTCATCTCTATCACTCCTAGCCCTTTGTCCGACGATTTGGACAGTGAATTTACATGATCGTGTTGGCAAGGTGTGGCCAAAGATCGCAAAGGAGTTTGACGGACATGCAACCAGCACGTTATACTGCTACTGCATGACATGGAACGAACTGGGGCTACACCAAGCCCATGCGGGTGCTTGAACACTTTGTGCTTGTGTGCAGATTGCGAGCCTGTCATAGCACGTGACCGCGACTACAAGTAGATAAATCGTCGCACATGCGTCCATAGAAATGACCACGCTTTCTACCACCACTTCTTGTGTGACAGGGCCTCGCTGTGCTGTGGCGCAGCCTGAACAAAGGCAGCAATGCACATGGAACAGAGGATTGGGATCGCATCCTCTGGTGGACATGTGCACACCTCTCGTTCGTCAATGCCACTTGGCAAGCAGCAAATGGGCAACCTTGAAATACCTGAAGCATCACTGGCAGTAAGCGGCGCAAGCTAAAAATGTGGAACTGCTGAATGTTGCTTGCGTTTAGCACATGGTGCATTTGGAAGAGTGTTGCTACAGCCTGGCATCTCAGTTCTCCTGGTTGCAAAAATGCAAAAGGCAAATTCTCATCACAATAGAGGTTGTGCGGTTTTCAGGTCTTACTAACATGATAGTACAGCAGCGATGCTGAGCGATTTAGCAGCCAGGGTCAAGCTTGGCAGCAGCACATACAGACGATTGTCCAGGTCAAGTCTACTCGCTGACAAGCGACCCTGCTCTGGCCCTTTTTGGGCGCAAGCAGCTGGAGCTGGTAATCTCTTCTCTCTCTCTCTTACCTGTCCTCATAGCACCTGGGATGTGTAACACATCTTTGCAATCACAAAAGCTTGGCCGCACATTGCAGCACAAGGGGTGTGTAAATTTATGAACCTGACTCTGGTTGCGTTCGATTATTTTGGAGTGCCATCTGATCCACCATGAACTACTTCCGCCTGGTCTGTGGGGCAATAGCGTGCTGAAGGGCTTGTGCACACTGGATGTCACTCAAGGGACTCTGTGAAAGGTCTTCAAGAACTTGAGCCAAACTTGTGTAGAGGGTCTGCGCCAGTGCATCCACTTCCTTGCTTTCATGCTCAGCTGCAGCAGCGACCTTGGCCATCAATTTCTTGAACTTGAGCCCAACATCACAAACAACGTGTCTTGACTCAGCATCTTGAGCTCATTAACATGTTGGTGCCTATCACTTGGCATCCTCCAATTGCAACTTCAAAGGGTCCATCCAAATGAGCCTGAGGCAAGGTCTGGTGGCCAGGCAAAGAGGCGTGGAGCATTTACCAAGGCCAGAGCAGACCCAGAGTGCCGCAAAGTTGGACAGGGGGACCAACCACAGCAAGGAAAGACAGTCAGCAGGAAAAAAAAGTGACAAGCTGTTGCAACACTCAGCAGAACTAGGTCAGAGTACACCTTTGCAGCATGCGGATTTGCAGAGGCTCACAACATGCAAGGTAGGCCAGCTCTTGCAAGATATGGGTGCTCTCCCCAAGCTTATGCGCATCAGCATGATCACTCCTGCCTTCCTCCCTGCTTGGACTTACCTTTTCCCTGAAAGACGAGCTCATATCTTGCTGGAGAGATTCAACTTCACGAAAGAGATTCAGCCTCACTCAATCAGCCTTCAAGATGCCTTGTGAAGGGTGCGTGCACCTCCAGCGCGCTACAGAGGCGCATTCATCCACTCATTCTGCCCTTTGCTGTCCCAAACAGAAGCTCCTGCCTACCTTTCAGTGACCTGACCAACCACAGAGCCAAGCGTGCGGTGGAAAGCAACTCTTGCCAGCCCACCGTGGCAAAGAAGTTGAGGACCGCCCAGTCTAGCGTCGCTGGCTCACTGTATGCGACGTCTTTGCACACGCCGTGGGGAACGGAGGGGGCCGAGCCAGACTCTGAAGACGACAATGTGGGCATCGACTACCCGTACGACGTATTCTCCGAGTCTGACTCCGAACCCGATGAGCGTCCCAATTACTATGAGCAAGAGTTCCTTGACTGGGCGTCTTCCGATGATGAAGGCAAGCTGGGCTATGACCTGTACAGCTCTGATGACGAGGCAGGGAATGACAAGAGCACAGCAGCAGCAGCAGCAACAGTACTGTGACTGATCAGCAAGGCAGCATCAGCCGTAGTGCCGCAGCATCAGACAGCAGCAGCAGCAGCAGCGCAGACAGAGACACTGCTGACCACCAAGCCCAGCCTGGTAAGGGAGGCAATGCTGATTTCATTTGGCAGGACCAAGACCTGTATGCAGACAAACAATCACTGGAGGATGCCGTCGACTGGGTGGCACTGCTCTCGTGAGTGAGGCTGTCAAGGGCCAGGGCCAGCACTAGTTGCTAACCCAGCATCACTCACAACTTGGCAGGGACCACCAGCCTGTTGGGCTGCAGAGCACGATGGAGCCCCAAGCTTCGAGGAGGCATGCTAGGAAGCGGCACGCAGCAGCCCTGGCCTACCCCTCAGGACCAAAGGCTATTGAGCACCTTTCGAGCCTTGAGGAAGCCTTGGTAGCTGCTCAGAGGGTTGCCAACCAGCTGCGCATACGCAGTGATGTCAAAGCAATGGTCAACAGCAAGGGTTTCCTTCAGAAGTTTGTCCAGAGCTCCACTGCCCACAGCAAGCTCTGCTGTTTGAGGATTGCTGACCAATCCTGCAGGGTGAAGGCTATTGGCTTGCAAGATGGGAGAAGCATGGTGGAGGAAGATGGCGGCAGGGTCTACAAAGGCACTTTCTTTGATGAAGAAGGAGAGCCAACCCACCGCTACACGGGCATGACTACCAACTTTGCTCGCCGTTACCGAGAGCATGTTGTTGCTCGCCTGTACTCACCATTGGTCCACTATGATGCTGCTCAAGAGGCAAAGCACTGCTCTTACAGAGCACTTGCCATTGTCAGCAAGGCACAGTACAACAACTCCGAGTATGCCCACCTACTTGGCTGTCTAGAGTTCATATGGACCATTGTACTTGGAACCTGGCAGGGCGACAAGGAGTACAACAAGATTCAAGGTGAAGAATTTCCTTCCCCTGGAATCTTTGGCGTCAGTAGCAGCAACTGCTCCGGTGCACAGCGTGTGGTGCCCACTGGCCACAAGCAAGAAGCTGCCAGAGCTTCTGCACTCAACCCTTTGCTCTCCCCTCACTTTGCAGCACTTGTTGATGCAGAGTATGACCGGCTCAGGGCTACCTCACCTGCTGACCTCGAGCTTGTCAAAGGAAGAATGTTGGTGGCAAAGGTCGCCTATAGAGGTGCCGTTGCGACTTTGCTGCGGGCAGGCAGATACGACCTGCGCTTGTGCTGCAGCGGAGAGCACAACCGCATCCAAGCCAGCAATCTTTATGGACTTGTGGTGCCAGCCCATTTGCGCCGCATCCTCCTCAAGAAGCTCCCGGAACTGCAAGACAGTGGCGTCGCAGTTGTGAAGCTCAAGCTGGTTCTGCCATCGGCGCAGAAAGCCAGCCCTACGGACTTCTTTGCTGGCAGTTCGCTCCGTCGAGCCCACCTCTTTGCCGGCATACAGCTGCAGCTGCAGCTCCCCGACCTGGCCCAACCCATCTTTCGCATGGAGATGGACCGTGCTGAGCTTGGTCAGGCGAACCTGAAGCTCTTTTGGATCGTCCGAGCGGCCCTTGGCAGCACCTTCATGGCCAGAAGAGCTGCAACAAACGCGTGCATTGGGCTTCCAGTCTTGCAAGCTCAGTGCAAGGATACCCGATGCATGGAGCTCCTCAATGGGCTGCCTGTGATCATCCAGAGAATGAAGGTCTCAGGAAGCTCAAGGCCAAGTGATGAGCACTTTGATGTAAGGTGGCAGTTCTTCTTTGCCGAGGTTTCCAACAGAGGCATCAAGCTGCATCATCGGGAGAGGATGGCAGTTCCAAAGTCTCTCCTCGCCAACAATCCAGACGCCAAGGCTGCAGTTCAAGCAGGCGTGCCCGTCTACTTGCGAGCGGTTCAGGGTAGGTGTCTCTTGGGTTTTCCTGGAAATGCCCCCTCAGACCGCTGCAGGGTTGGTAACATCTCCCTTGAGTTTGGCACGGTGGCCAAGGGCTGGAAGGCAGCATCTGGAGAGCTCAAGTCAGGAAAAGGTGGCCAACTGCTGAGGCTCTTGGTAGGCTGTGCGGATGCTCTTGGCTGCAAAGATGGGGGTGACTTGGAGGCCCCTGGAGATTGGGTACGCTCTGCTCAGCTGCCCATCTTTCCTTGTGGATGTGCCATCTTCCAGTTGGTCAGCAAGGTCTTTGGCCCCAAACCTACTCTCACCCTCAAATTGACAAGCCAGAGATCAAAGGGAGCCTTCCTTTACCTAGGAAACCCCTTCTGTCGAGAGTGGGGATATGGACTGCCCTCTGGCAGAGTCAATCTTGGCGCTCAAGTCGAGGCAGTGGTGGCTGCTCAGGAGAGCTCTGAAGATGTGCAAGTCTGGCTCAGGGTTGCTGGGCCCCCAGAGAACTGCGGGCGAAGCTCAGAGTGGATCAGGCTCAGCACTCTGGCGCCTCAGTTCATTCGCAAGGTCAAAGAATGGCTGAAGTCTTTGCCATAGGTGTGACTTCTGTGCTCAAGGTGAGTCATGCACAGGCGCTAAACTTGAGTGTAGGTGCTCATGCTTGTGCTTCTGCAGACCATCAGGAACCAACATTGCCTCTTGTGGAGAGTGTATAAGCTGTCTGCCATCTCTTGTCTGGATATCTCCAAGCCAAGCTTCCTTCTCCTGTCCCTGCGCCGCGCCCTTCATTTCTTCATGACCTCCATGCCTTATCTTCTCTTGCTTTTGGTAGACATGACTTCACTTGTTGTTGTTTCCTCCCACTGCGTCGACTCAGCATCTTCATTGCCCACCTCATGATCCACACCTTTTTCGGTGTTCACCTTCTTGCTCTCAATCTCTCTATTTGTGATGTGGATGCATTGCTTTCCTTGCTTCCAGTACACCCTTGATTTGGCAGCTTCAGACAACACATCTCTTCAGATGGTCTTTGATGGTCTTTGGAGCTACCTCTAGACCATCGATGGGGCTCCTACTTGCGCTTGAGAGGTCACCCAAGCTATCAAACGCTAGGCACAGAGGTAACATCCCTCCTCAAGCATTGGTTCTGAGAATCACACGTAGAGATAGCCCCTTTGCAGATGTCACAATTGCTTCCATCTCTTCCTGCCATCAGTCACCACCCCAATGACTCTATGTCAAAAGCTGAGGGGCATCTTGAGAATCATTTGACTCAGCTTAATGGCAAGAGCGATGATGCCACACGAAGCAAAAGCCAGTGTACCCTTCTTATAATTGTGGATGAGTGAATTTGAAGAAGCTGCAGGCCAATTGATCTGAGGGAAGCTCAGGGATCTCAAGCTAGCTTGGATTGCGTGGAGATGCAAATAGAGCTTGCGTCTCTCAGCTCTTTCTCCCATTGCACTTGAGCCACCATTCGGCACAGTGGAGAGAGCCACTACCGGCCCAATCTTTGATGCGAGAGGAGAGCAGGGATGGGTGTGTCAGGCTGCCTTACCTTCCCCTGCTGTAGAGAGTCTGAAATCTGCGCGACCTGAAATCAGTGATTGTCATACTACACGAGGTGCATCTGTTTGTCTGAGGGATGTGCCTCATGGAGAGAAGGGCTATGCATTGCAACTTGCCTATGATGAGATTCAAGCCTAAGGCTTGCACTCTCAGAAGCTGCTCTTGATGTTCAGTCATAAGGTCAAAGAGAGCGCCACTCGTATATCTGTGATTGATGCTGTAGTGAAGCAGAGGGAACAAGGAAAGGAAGACGCCGCTGACTGCTGAAAGTAGTGCCAACCACCAGAAAGCAGCGCTCTTGAAGCACAGGCATACATGATGAACTCGCCTCTACGCTCTCCAGACTTTTGCTGGTCCCTTCCACACATCTTCATCTTGCGAGTGGCACCAAATCCACTGTGTCTCTCCACAACTCTTAAGCATGTCACATCTACAAAATAGGGTTATGCCATCACAGCGCACAGAAGGGTTCTTTTTGCGGTACTGCGTCTTTAGAAGCTAGGCAAGAGGAAGACCTACTATTATCACCCCTGGCCAAAGGTCTTTGACAGGTTAGTGGCCAAAGCAGGTCCCTGGAAAGAGAAACTGAATCACAAGCGCTCTCAGCAATGTAGAAAGCGCTTAAGATGCCACCATTCAGAGGGCAGCACAGACAGCTGAAGCACCCAAGCTATCCTGAGTGCATGTGCAATGATTAAATGTACAAATCAAGCTTGGCAAGGAGTGAACACAAAGTCCACAAAGGATGGCTGGCTGCTGGGAGGAGGACAAAATGAATTTTCTGCCTGCTCTCCTCACACTGACTACGTATCTCACTTGTTTCCCAGCTTGCTTGCTTGGGATCAAGACTGCTCATGCTGTGCTGACACAGTGCTCCAAGAGCTGCACAGGGCAGGCAATCAATGGCAAGCCAAAGGCGAGCAACTTGTGCAAGCACCTCAGAGTTCACTGATCTTGTGAATACAATCTGCTTGCAGTTCCTTGTGTAGACTTGTTGTACCCTCTTGCAGACGTTGCAAACCTAGCTTTTAGGAAGAGGGCCAACAAGATGCCCAGATGCATTGGTTGCATCTGGGAACAAAGTTGACAGCTTGGATTGCGATACATACCTGCCGCCGTCCCACTCAGAGAGCCACACTGTTGACAGACTTCAATCTACGCACGGCAATTAATTACCAATACTGACTTCCATGCAGCTCGGCTTCGGGCTATAGGAAGAGTGAAAGTAGCCAGCCAGTCCTCGCCGATGCTCAGTCCATAGGAAAGCGACACCTCGTGCACGCACGCATGCACCGCGCGACGCGTCCACAAGCGGACGCGACAACAACACGCTCGTGCGCCCGCGGTGAATTTGAACAGCAATCACGAACGCCAATCACGAATCACAAGCGCGTCCTAGCGTTCATCACTTTGCTCCTGCACACCACTTTCGCCGCTCACGCAGGCCGATCAAGTCGTGCACACGTCTCTAGCTCGAACATCAAGACATCGCCAACGCTTCGACGAGCGCTGCGCGCTGTAAGAAAGCGGCGAGATGTCCACCACCACCACGAAGGAACGTCACTACGCTCACTTGGCAGCGCGGCTCAACGCGCTAAGCAACAATTTGGCCAACACGCATCACCATATTGGGGTGGCAGCGGAGCAAGCTGTCTATCTTCGCAAACTCGGAGCTAGCCAAGGTGCCGTGTGAGTAAGCAAAGTCAGGCGGGCGAGCGCGAGTAGGGAAGGAGCGTCCAGGACGGACGGGTTACTTGATCAGGTGTGCGACCGAAGCACGGAAGCGGGCAACAAGCCGGAGGAGGCCCTGGCAACGTGACCTTTAGGATGTATCAAATGCGCTTTGCTGATTATCCGCGCGCTCGACAGCTTCATGGCCGCTCTTGATCAGGTCGATAGAGAAGGAGCGGCGGGATACGATGATTCTCAAGTCCAGGGCACTTCCGACGCCGATGCGACAGCTCAGCGAAAGGCGTAGGCCAGGCGAACCTCATAGCAGCATCAAATGAGACGCGAAGCTTCCCTGGCGCCAATTTCTTCCATCAAGTGCTGCGCTGGATGGGCAGAAGAGGGTGGAAGGGTTAGGGTTGGGGTCAGGTGCTGCGCTGGATGGGCAGAAGAGGGTGGAAGGGGCCGGACATGGGTGGAAGGGGCCGGACATCGGAATTTTGGACCACAAGGCTCCGACACAGGTGGCATTCGGCATGCCATGTACTTGTAAATGCAATGGGTCACGCAGCGTGCTTGTGCGGCGAGTGTTGCCATTGCAAGTACTGCGAGGGATGCTAACAATACAGACGGAGCCTGACAGAGCGCAAGAGAGTGCTCAAAGACGAAGCAAGAAGCATCCGCGGACAGGCTTGTGATCCGAGGTGCAGACCTGAGGTACAGAGGTGTATTCGATTAGGCGGACGGCGTCGAACTCTTTGCCCCGGTCAACGGAATCCCTTTCGGCTCCCTTTGAAGCAGGGCCATCGTTCCTGAGTGGCTTGCGCGATCGCCACAGGATCCGGTCAGTCCAGGCCGGCACGCGTTGCTTTTCACTGGTGTCGTAGTCGTCCGTCCCGACGTCAAATTTGAAGGTTGGTGGGAATCTGTCACAGGACGGCACAAGAAGTCAGCTGAGTGCTAGCGCAGATCCTCTCACGAAGACTTACGCAATTGCACCTTCCTTGAATTCCGCAAAGCAGCTGCCGGACCGAATTTCGTTGGACAGCTCATCGAAGCTGAGAAGCGTGTCGAAAGGCAAAGGGCGAGTATAGGTTGCAAGTGCAGCTGTCTGGTGACTTCTCGACAGCGAGGAAGATCCTTTCCGGATGAGTCGCTTGACTTCTCCTATGCCAAGCTCGATCCGGAAGTTGAGATCCCCCAGGAAGAAGACGTGGCTGCCGAGAGGGGGACAGAGTGAGAACATAATTCCGCTCACGTCTGCTAGGGACTCACTCATGATCTTCAATATGCAGTGGACAAGGATCATCGTTCTCCTCAGTATCTGCCAAACCCGGCATTGGAAGCTCGAATTTGCAACGCCGAAAGATCTCCCTGACTGCCCAACGCCGGTTCTGCAGAGCTTGCGGGTTCTGCATCGCGGGCAGATGAGCACCAACGAAGCACAGCGAGGTCTGGTCCACCGTCAAGCGGACAGACACCGCTCCTTTGTTGGCCACCCAGCCACCCAGGCCCACCCCTACTGCGTCAGAGGTCACATCGCGTACGCGAGGCACAACATCTGGCGTCACAAATACGTAGAGAATCATGCCGACCAGTTGACGGGAAACGAACTGCGGGCCAGAGATGCGGATCAAAAAGGTGTCTAGGATCTCAGTATCTCGATGGGACGAACCTCTATATAGTTTTCATTCTTTCCCTTGACAGCAAGAAGCAATTCATCTCCCCAGGCCTCCCTTAGCCCAGGCGTAGCATAGAAGTACCCCGTGTTTGAAATTTCCGCCTCTTGAAGCCTGCGTGAGTCGCCGCGTCAGATTAGGAATCGCGATGTAGCACGGCAGGTATCTAGACTTACGCAACGACGACAATTTCGCAGTTTCTGCAGGTCGAAGAGGACAGCCATTTGCGCAGCTCCTCCCTGAATGTTGTTGTGCCACTTGGTGCTATGCCCGCAACGTTGAAAGTGCCCAACAGAAGCTTGATCTCCCCCTCCTTGGGCGAGACTGGGCGGGCGGGGGAAACGAAGGCAGAGGTAGTGACTGTGTGTGGGCGTAAATGCATCGTAAGCCCTCAGCCACTGCGATTCAAACGGGAAGAAGTACTCGGAGAATGTAGGACTCACATCGTGAAAAGAGAGGTGTCGATATGGACGTCTCATCGTCGCCGATGTATCGAGCGAGCCAGGCGTGCGAGTTGTGAGCACCTCTGGAGGCTTTGGGCGCTAAGTAGGCATTCTATAAGTCTCAAGGCTAGCGGGCCTTCCAGTCCTATCAGCTCACTTGAACATAAGTCCGGCAGAATCTTTTTGAGATCTGTCAACGAGCGTCTGAATGCGAGCAGCAGGCGTGTCAATCCCGAGCCGGTGGTACCTCTGGCGGAACTTGATGCTCACCGATCATGGGTCGTTCCGGCACACCAGTGCCCATCACATGAGATGACGAACATATCCTCCCCGGTATTGCGCTGCTCCTTCTCTTCGCTCGTCGCCGCATGCTCTGCTTCGGCTGCCAACACTTGCTCAAATGACGGCAAGCGAGGTTCTTTGGCACTGACAGCGGTGGAGCCAAACCGCAAGGAAGAGCGTATCGGTATGGCAGCAGTGACAACCCCTCTACTCGAGTCACTCTGGCGCG
The DNA here is from genome assembly GCA_900000165.1 of Ceraceosorus bombacis. NCBI lineage: Eukaryota > Fungi > Basidiomycota > Exobasidiomycetes > Ceraceosorales > Ceraceosoraceae > Ceraceosorus > Ceraceosorus bombacis. The sequence goes on along the minus strand of CCYA01000391.1, from coordinate 333,628 downwards.
GCTTTACGATCAAGATGCTTCCAGATCGTCGATGTCAAGGCAGTCAGACGAGGCAGATGCTCACACCACGCCAGGAGTGCACTCACGCCGCTTCTTCCCTTCCACTCTCAACGTTGGAGACGACTCCGAGCACTTGTTGCGACGCTATCGTGCTGCTCGATGCCTTCGTCTCGTCCGCAACCCTTTCTTCCGGAGTCGCGCGCGGCTGGTCCACTGCTTCGTAGAATGAGAAGGCCATCTTCGGAACCTCGGTCGCCTTCAAGACTGAGGCCAGTCGCATCAGGCTCGCTGCCACGTCTTCGCAATCTAGATCTTGCTGAGCGTCGGCGCTTTTCCCGTCAATTTGCCCGACGTTGACCGAGGGACCGTCTTCCTCTCGCTGTGCGTCGCTGTCTGCTGCTGCTGCTGCCGAGAGCTTTGCGCTTGTTGCATCGCTAAGGAGGTCTCGCTCCGGAGCTGAGGCAGACGACGCTGACACCCCGGACGATGACCGCAGAGCGCCCGCTTGGCCTGAAGAGTCGGACAGCTTTGCTGTATCCATCTTTAGCCCTACTAGAGTGGTGGCAGAAGCGACATCCGAACTACTGTCACGGCCCAGCGAGACACACGCCTCGGCCTTCCCTTCGCTCTGAGATGCGCCTGGGCAGTCCTCGAACGGCTCAGCCGCGCAAGTCGCTGTTGGCGGAGCGATCTCGCTTGTATGCTCACCGGCCAAGTTCATTGGACCTTGATTCTCATGGAGACGCGGTGCGTCGCCTGTCGCTGAAGGAGCATCTTGCTCGTTGTGTGGGTCCATCAGAAGGCCAAGCTCCTCGCACAGGTAATGTGGAGCGTCGAGAGCTTGCCTCGCTTCAGACACTAGGATGCTGGCGCCAATGCGCAGAGACGCGTGGTCCGTCAGGTGAGAGTAGACGCTCAGCGAAGGAATGCTAGACGCCTCATCAAGGGAGGGTAGCCTGTGGTGCCGGGATGTTTGCGCGAGAGGCTTGTCATGGTCAGCAGGATAGGTGCCAAGCCACTCACACTCACAACCTGCAGGGGCGCGCGCGGCCTGTGCGTTTGCTACGAGTGCCAGGCGGAAGCAGATGGTCTGATGGCCGAGCGTACCTCCATCAGGGCTCCGATGCGTCCACGGTGGAACGCAAACCGCGCTAATTGAACGCTAACCTCATCAGGATCTCGTGTAAGCTTCCACGGTAGCTGCTGCATTCACGATTGGCTGCAGAGACGTCACACGAGCAGTAGTGCCCATCCCTGAGAATCAAACGTCTGACAGGGAAACATTTGCAACGCGCTGCTCAATCAATCTTACACGCTGGCACTCTCTACGACTTCAGCTCAAGTACGCCTGGACATGAAAACCTTTTTTTCGAATTGCATGGCCCTGTAGATTGAAGAGATTGCCCTTGGTGAAACAATGAAAGTCGCAAAAGCTGAAACAGAAAGAAGCGGTGGACAAGCAGCAGCTCAAGAAGCGCACAGCAGAGATCCAGAAGTGAATTTGGAGGATAGTCAGAGGTTTTGGCCGTGGATATTTTGGTCCCTTGTCAAGAGAGTGCGCTTCTGTTGCTACTAGAGCTGTTGGTGATATCTACCGCTCAAGTCGAGCTGGCATCCTTGTCCTCCTGGACGGTCCCTTCAGTACTTGACCTAACTTCCACATTTGCAGCAGAAGCCTGGCCTGCGGCGGCGGCGGTCTTGCTCCCGGCAGAGGACGCAGCAGCGGCACCTTCTTGAGGAGATTCGACGATTTCGGGTTGATGAGTCAGGTCGGGTCGTCCCTCTTGACCTTGCTGACTTCTCTTCTCTGCCTCCTCTGAGCCTGCCTCCGACAGTTCTTCGATCTTGGCGGCGTCCTTGCTACTCGGTGCGTTGTTCGACTCTTCGGACTCGTCCGAGTCCGAATTGACCACGTGTGCTTCATAGATGACGTCCCCGTCATCGTCGGTTTGATTCCCCGGTCTAAAGACGATGCCCGCTCCGCCAAGGGCCCCAGCAAGCCCACCAGGGAGTCTAAGCGAGCCAGGTCGCTCATCATCGTCATCACCAGCGTTGAGGCCGCCGGCCAGAGCGGACAATACAGACCCACCGCCCATGGCGCCAAGTCGCCCCATGGAGAGACCGCCGCCAGAGCTACCAGCACCACCTTGGTTTGACCTGTTGAGGGTGTTGAGTGGATCTGCCGGCTCTAGAGGCGTATCCCAACCAATTTTCTTTTCGACCCGGTCCTTGACCCAAGAATACCAGTCCTCCTTTGAACGCCCACCGAGAAGTGCCACGACGCAAATCGTCATCTGGCCCACGATGAGGTAGCATTCTTCAGTGCTCCACTCGACGTATTCATCCTGCCCGCAACTCGACGTATTCATCCTACCCGCAACTCACATTATCGCAGCCGACACCTCCAACATCCGGGTCGTGTGCAAGGCATCTATCCATGGCCTCCTCGCAAATGTCTTTGAGCTCTTTGCCTTCGGCGATGCGCCTTCTTACGAAATCTGCCACTTCCTGGCTGCTGAGACAGTCCCAAATTCCGTCGCAAGCCAGCACCAAGAATTCTTCCTCTCCGTCCACATCATGCGAGATGATCTCTGGGTCGGCTGTGACGATCTGTTCCTCAGGTGGCAGCGAGTAATTCTGCTTGAATTCAAAGTCTCCAATGGCTCGGGAAAGCGCCAAATTGCCATTCACGCGACCAAATTCGACGAAGCCGCCAGCCATATTGATGCGAGAAAGCTCGTCTACGGGATGCATGAGGAAGAAGAGCGTGTCAACCCTTCAGTAGCCATTGCACGCTCTGATGCAGAAGCTGCTCACTCTTGTTCTGCGGTTTGTGATCAAAGCTCATCGGTTTGGCCTCCCCTCTGTAGCTCAGGATGCTTCGCGAGTCTCCCGCATTGGCGACAATGATACGGCGTGGTACGTTTGGCTTTGCAGTTTCTTGACCCTGACTCGGGGGACCAGCGACGAGAAGAGCAGCGACAGCCGTGCAGCCAGATGGATCGAATGCAAATTCTTTGTCTGGCAGAGGACGAGCGTCAAGCTACAAATCCTCAAAGGAACCGTATAAAACTGTCACTTACTGCTCTTAAGGTCCTCATCAGTGCCCAAGAATGCGCGTTTCAGGGCAGCTTCGTATTGACCGCGCTGAAATTCGTCCGTCTTTGCCAGGCGTTGGTGGACGGTCTCACCACTGTATTTGGCTACTGTGGAGCCTCCGTGTCCATCGTACACTGCAAAGAATGATGCCTTCTCGTCGCCCTTCAGAGACGGGTCCAGCGAGAGTATAGTAGCGTGTGCATCCTCCATGCCTGCAAGAGCAATGTTTGGCATCAGCCCAAAGCAAGCCCACGCAGAACCCCAAGACCACTCGTGCTACGTACTGATTCTCCATCCTTGCATCTCCGACACTCCGTATATCAAGGTGTCATCCTCGCCGGTTTGGGTATGCTGCAGATTACGTGACCAGGTGCAAAGCATTAGTCATGTAATGGTACCAACAAACGTGCTGAGTGCGCAGAAGTGCGCAAATGCGTCCTGAGCTGTGATTGAAGATGTAGCAAGCATCTGCTGATCACTGCAAGCGCCTTGTATGCGACTAGCCAAGTACCCATGCGCTGCACTTCGCCCATCTCCCGCTGCTGTACCATGATCATCATCCACGCTCCCCTGGGCGCAAAACGCACCTTTTCCACCACTGGTTCACTTAGTGTCTGTCCCATGTTGTAGAGCTTCTGGCTCGCCAATGACTTGCTGGCGTTTGAGGAGGTATTTCAGGAGCCTCTGGGCGCACGTATGTGCCTTGCGGACAAGCGAGAAATGTGCTCGCTTTACAGGCCGTCCCTGTGCTTGCTTTGGATTAGTCGAGGTCGTCGCGATGGCACAGACCTAAAGAAAGGCCGTGTCACTGGATTGAAGAGCCGCGCTTTGTCGGTGAAGGGTATCTAGGCAGGTAGACTGAAGAGAGGTCAATTAGGCCGATAGTGCCAGGATGGATGCGCAGCCCGCGTGTTGAAGGTCCAGAAACCGGGGATGGTGTCTATGCAGACTATCGGACGAATGTGGCGGAGCGAGTGCTCTGACGCTGGCTGTGCAAGATGACGAGGCTGACGTTGTGTAAATTGACTGGCGATGATGATGACGTTCAAGAAGCTGGCGCTCCAAGTTGGTGGTGAACAGCTTTGATACGCGCAATCAACCAATCTGCCAAGTTGCCAAAACGGGCTCCGGATCAGTGCACGCGATGCCCGCGCAGAAAAGAAGCCTCGCAGGATTTCCTGCATGTGCTGATGCCCCCGGCACCAGCACAGCATGACTCGCAGGCATGAGAGGGTCGCGGTGCAGCACGCCATGCCCACTGCACCGCGTTCACGCGCGCGTGCGCGCGCGCGCCACCGCGGAAGTCCCGCGCAGCAATCAATGAACGATCGGTCGAGAGACAGCCGCGCGGCAGCAGGCCGCGCGGCCTCGTTGGCGTGCGCCGCGATTGCTGACGCATGAGAGCCTGGCCCAGCAGCGACCTATGACTGCCTACGGTCCAGAGTGCGCACACTGTTTGCCAACCATGCGTGATTCACGATTGTCACGCAAGGTACTAGTACACACGGCCCTGGTGATCATGAGTGCTGAGCTGTTGCATGCTAGTACAAGTACAAAATCGACAGCGAGTAAAGATTGTAACATCAGTAGCCTCCACCACCGTCTCCTCGGGAAAAGCCAGCAGTCTGTCGCTTTTGGTTCTCCTCCAGCTTCGGGCAGTCCTTGACACTGTGTCCAAGACCGCCACAGACTGCACAGCCGGTGAGCTTGCCTCCAGCACCCATAGCCCTTGGGTCTTCGATGGCTGCCAAGAATGGGGGTATGCGCTGCTTGGCTTCCATTAGAAGATACTTGAGATCTAGAAGCGTCTGCTCGTTTGTGTTCATATTGACAAAGGTCGTGGCTATACCAGTCTTGCCGCTACGACCCGTACGACCCTGAGCAAGGAAAGCAAGTTGCTGAACATTCTGCGAAGCCCCCGACCAGGCTGCCCGCGACACGACTTACGATTTGATGTACATAGTCCTCAAGATTGGGCATGGTGTAGTTGATGACGTGTTGAATCTCGTTGAAATCGAGACCCTTGCTCGCGACACCACTCGCAACCATCACGTCCTTTTTGCCGCTCTTGAAGCTTTTGATCGCATACTCTCGCTCGTCTTGCGTTTTGCTGCCGTGAATGGCAACTGCCTCTACACCTTTGAGCAGCAGGTACTCTTGTATATCATCGACTTCGTTCTTGTTGTCCGAGAAGACGACGACTGGTGGCGCCGTCTTTTGGAGACATTCGAGTAGGTAGACCATCTTGGCTTCTTGCTTGACGTACTCCACTTCTTGAATGATGTCCAAATTAGCTGCACCGGCTCGACCAACATTGACGACCACTGGTTGTATCAGCGATTGCTCAGCAAAGTCTTGAATTTTCTTTGGCATCGTCGCAGAAAAAAGCAAGGTTTGCCTTTGTTGCTGCGTAGACGGAATGAACATGTTCATGAGCCGCTGCGAGGAGAACTGCATACTTGTCTGCCCTTTCAACGCACCTTGAAAAAGCTCATGATATTCCTGACATCCTCTTCGAAGCCCATGTCAATCATCCGGTCTGCTTCGTCTAGGCATAGATACTTGCAGCACTCCAGCGTAAACTTTTTCTTCTCCAACATGTCTTGCAGCCTACCGGGTGTCGCGACGACAATGTGGAAGCCTTTGTTCAGAGTGTGACCTTGTTCAGCCATACTGATACCGCCTATGCAGAGCAATACGCCAATCTCGGGGTATCCGCTCTGAGCTAGCACCTCAGCCATTGCCTTGAGACCGTCAAAAGTTTGCCTCGCCAGCTCTCGGGATGGGCAAACGATCATGCCAAGAGGACCTTCGCCGCGGGTGTACGGCAACTTCTTCTGCTCCTCTAGCGAGAACATGACGATGGGCAGACTAAAGGCGAGCGTCTTTCCAGAACCAGTAAATGCGATGCCTATCATGTCCCGCCCTGCAAACGCTGTAGGCAGACCTTGCATCTGAATTGGAGTGGGTTTCTTGATGCCTTTGCTTTCGAGATAGGCAATGAGAGGAGCCGGTATTTTCATGTCCTGCAGGTGGTCCTCATCATGTCAGCTCGAGCGGCCAGTGCAATCTTGGAGGCGCATGTACACACCCTGAAATTTGTGATGAGCGGTGGCACGTGCAAACCGTCTGCATCTACATGATTCTCCTCTCTCAGCCGCGCATTCTCCTCTTCTGTCCTCTCTCTCACAAATCTTGGTGCAGTCCAGCTGGTCTTGATGGGTTCGGTGTAGCTTATGCCCTTTGCCAGCTCCATATCGGAAGCCAGCTTCCGCCTGGCAGCGTGAGCCTCCAGGATCTTTCTTTCCTCCTCCGCTTGCTTCTCGGCTTCCGACTTTTTCTCCTTTGCTTCGCGTTCCCTCAGCTCGCGTGCGGCATGCAGAAGAGCAGTCTTGCTTTGTCTTACACCAACGTCTTCGTTGTCTTCGAGGTCAGAGCCCTCACCTCCTGGCCTTTTTTGAGTACTGGCACTAGCCCCGTCACCGTTTGACTTGCCCAAACCTGCGATGCGTTGCAGCTCCATCTGCCTTCGCTTGGCCGCAGGTATATACCTCTTGCTGTCGTAGTCCTCCTCTTCGGAGGTGTCTCCGTACGTCATCATCTCTGCGTCCTCATCCGCAGCCCGACGAGACCGCTTGGTGGCGACTGATGCCGTTTGGATGTCATTGCTGGCATTTGCTGTGTCTGCAGAAGGTGCCATGGTGGCGTTCAGAGCTCGCAGCACGAGGTCAGTGTCGGTGATCGTGCAGTATGATGTGATCAAAAAGACGACCACGCTCCAGAAGCGCGAGCGGTTTGGTTGAGGGATGGAGATGTGGAAGTCGGGGCGAGGGTGGCGCGCCAAGTGCGCCGGTCAAAGACAACTTAAATCGCACTCACGTGACTAGTCAAATTACGCGCAGCAGCAGACGCACCGGCCACCTTTGCCGTGCACGCGAGCCTGACCTTTCCCTCTTCTCATCCACCCACATGCCGCAGACGCAATCGCGAATCTCCTCGACGCAAAGGGTCCGCCACCCTGTTCATCACCGCTTTTCTTCTGCCTTTCGCGCATCGCTCGAGCATCTCCAACGGGCATGCGTTCGACGTCAGAAGTAGGAGTAGTGGTGGCGCAACTCTTTCAAGCTGCTCGGCTCAGAATCCAGCGACCGACAGCGCAATCGAGATGCTTCTCTTGTTTCGCAGTCTCAGCCTTGCCGCTTCGCAAACAGCATTGCAGACCAGCCGTGGCGACAGGATCGATTCGTGCGGTGCGCCCGTCTTCCCTACGCTCATTTCACGCTTTTTCACGCTCGGCTGCAGCGAGGTCGAGCTCGCTCACGGTGCTGGGTGAACATTACACGTCAGACGACTATACCAACCTGCCTCCTTCAATTCGAGAAAGGCTTTCCAGCTCGCCTCAGCTTCCATACAGCGCGTCTCATCCACTCGCGTTGCTACGCAGAGAGATTGAAGGTCATTTGTGCCACCACACCGCCATTTCAGCTCCGTCTCCGGTCGTCACCTCTGCTCTCAATTTCGACACCCTGGGCTTCCCTCTTGATCACCCCGGTAGAAGTCCGACAGACACGTACTACATCAACAGGAATATATGCTTGCGCACGCATACATCCGCGCACGAAGTCGAGGTCTTTTCCCAGGGTCATGATCATTGGCTGCTGACGGCCGACGTGTATAGAAGGGACGAGATTGACGCTTCGCATTACCCCATCTTTCACCAGATGGAAGGTGCCTCGATTTGGCATCAAGATGACTTTTTACCAGGCGGTAGAGTGGAGATGGAATGCCAAGATATGGAGGCACATCTGCGAGACGCCAAGATCGAGATCGAGGACGAGGTAGATATCACGGAGGCTGGCGGATGGCAGGCGGGTCACGCTAGCAGTCAGGAAAGGCTCGTAGCGGCTCAGCTCAGTGCTCGGCACCTCAAAGCCACTTTGAATGGACTCGTCCTTCGACTCTTTGGACCACGACATGCAGCAGACGCTGCTGCCGCTGCTCTTGCCGGCGGTGCAAGCACGGATCAAGCGGCGAATCGAGCAGCACACGCTGAACCCCTCAAGGTGAGGTGGATCGCAGCCAGCTTTCCTTTTACGAGTCCCAGCTTTGAGGTCGAGGTGTGGTTCAGAGGCAAATGGCTTGAGATTCTGGGCTCCGGTGTCGTCATGGAGAAGACGCTGAAAGACAGCGGTGAGTTTGAAAGGGCTGTCAGCCGGATAACGCGTTGGCTCACAGTTGCAGCCTTGAATTCGCAGGCGTGTCGCACAGGATCGGCTGGGCATTCGGTCTGGGACTGGAAAGGATAGCAATGGTCCTATACTCGATTCCAGACATTCGTCTGTTCTGGTCCAAGGACCCACGCTTCCTTAATCAATTTGCTATGGACGGCAGCAAATCTCGTGGGCCAACAGCCTCTGACAATGTTCCGCCTTCCGAGACTGGCGTTAGTGCTGCTGGAGGGCTCGTCACTTTCAAGCCATACAGCAAGTACCCCCCGGTCCTCAAAGACGTCTCCTTTTGGCTAGCATCTCATGAGCCGCACGACAATGATGTTTACGAGATCGTCAGAGATGTGGCAAAGGATCTGGTGGAAAGCGTAGAGCTCACAGATAAATTCGAGCATCCAAAGACGAAGAGGAAGAGCTGCTGCTACAGAATAACTTACAGGAGCATGGACAGGAGTTTAGAGCATGAGGTGATCAATGCGTTACATAAAGCGATAGGCAAGCGGTTGACAGAGGACATGGGGGTTGAGCTGCGGTGATGAGGACACAATACATATCTTGCACGGTCATACATCGCGACGGAAATCGATGCGCTGCGGTCGTGTGAACTTGATGCATGGCAACTACGCACTCCGTCATGGGTGGCGGTGTGATGTCTCATTTCTAAAATCGACCTCAAGCGAGACAAGCGTGAAAATCAAGGTGATTCAAGGATGGCAAGGTAGCGCTCGGTGCGAACGGGTTCATGCCGCCGCGAATACGTGACAAGGAATTTGGTGAGAGGGTGGTTTAGGTTTGGCCGCTTCAAGCACGGCCTGTGCGTTCGGTCCAGGCCGGCGTCACAGTGTCGCTGCTGAGCAGGAGCGTCATTAAGGCTTGATCAGATGCCCTGCCCTTCAGCGTTCGTGCGTGGCTGACAGGCATAGAGAGCCATGTGAACCATGCCTTCAAGATTATGATTGTACACGCAGAAGCCGGTAAGTGGATCATTACAAATCCAGTGAAACCTCAAGCATGCTTCGCATGCCCCTTGGCCCAGACTGCGACTACGACCGGTATCTGATGCCAACATGCTTCTGGACTTCCTCCGCAAGTCGCACCTCCATGCCACTTTGAGAAGACGTTAGGACGGTTTCTAATCAGACTTCATTCCCGGTTTGTCTGCCGAGCTGGATTGATCCAGAGGTGGGAAAAACAGTGATGGTGAGTCTGCAGCTTAAAAAGGCAACCCCCGGAATCGAACCGGGCTCCTCAGAATGCCAGCAACGTCAGAATCTGATGTACTGACCACTATACTAGGCCGCCGCCTTAATTCAACACCAGAGGTTAGTACCACTGCGCCAAACGGGACTAGTGCAAATTGCGAGTATTTGAATAATATAATGGGTTGACAGAGAATCGATAGCACATCGTTGAGGCCCCTCACCGATTGCTGATGTGTGCGCTCCTTCCGGCACGTGCTACTCGCGGACTATGAATTTGAATCATAGACGTGACTCACCGCAGAGAGACGCTCGCGACGCTCGAAGCAAAGTCAAAAGTCATTATCTAGTCAGAGATCATGAAATGCGCTCTCCTCGCACCATCACGACCCGCTGGACCGCGCTGGCGACCAAGCAAGATTCATCAGTCACGCCGACATGTCTGGCATGCGCTACCTCTCGACGCGGGGTGGAGCTGAACGACTGACGTTCGAAGAGGTGGGTAGCTTGTCCGACCTCGCCTTCGCGTGATCAATCGCTGACCGCACTGCCCTTCAGGCAGTCTTGCGAGGCCTCGCCCCCAATGGTGGACTCTACATTCCTGTGAACCTTCCATCGATTCCCGCAGACTGGTCCACACGCTGGCGCAACCTCTCCTTTCCCGCCCTCTCCTTTGAGATCCTCTCGCTCTTCATCCCTCCTACTGCAGAAGAGGGAGGCATCCTGCCAGCCGATCTGAAAGCGCTGCTGGAGAAAAGCTACAGCGAGTTCAGGGATCCCAAGACGACGCCGTTGAAGAAGCTCACCTCGTCTGAGAGCGGTAGCGCTCAAGAATGGTGTCTCGAACTTTGGCATGGTCCCACGTTTGCTTTCAAAGACGTCGCGCTGCAGACGCTGGGCAACCTATTCGAATACTTTTTGCAGAGGCGGAACGCGGGCAAGGCAGAGGGTGAAAGGCAGAAGCTGACCGTTGTGGGTGCCACGAGCGGTGACACTGGCAGGTGAGTTTTGGCGCGCCAACGATTGCAGAGCCTCTTGTCGCTCAAGCTGCTTCCTTCCTCTATCAGCGCCGCGATCGCTGGACTGCGCTCCAAAGCAGACATCAGCATCTTTATTCTGCATCCAAAGGGCCGAGTGAGCCCCATTCAAGAGGCCCAAATGACCACGGTGCTCGACGACAATGTGCACAATTTGGCTGTCGAGGGAACCTTTGATGATTGCCAGGTACGTGTTTGCGGGGCACGTGGAGTGGGATGCGTAGCTCACGTCCTTCGCACGCCGCCAGGACGTCGTCAAAGCGCTCTTTTCGGATGCGCAATTTAATGCCAAGCACAGGCTCGGAGCGATCAACTCCATCAACTTTGCTCGCATCCTCGCACAAATCGTCTACTACTTTAGCGCGTGGTTCCAACTCTTGCAACAGACAGGCGAAGCATCTCCCGACGTAGAGTTTGTCGTGCCGACTGGCAATTTTGGAGACATCTTGGCGGGCTACTACGCCAAGAGGATGGGCCTGCCAATCACAAACCTCGTCGTTGCCACCAACGAAAACGACATTTTGCAACGCTTTTGGTCCACTGGCGCGTACGAAAAGGAGGCCACTGGGCATGCCGGGGCTTCTCAGACTGAGCCCGCGCAAGGAAGCTCAGACGGCGCTCAAGCCGGCACGGCAAAGGATGTGAGCGGTGTCAAGGCTACCCTGAGCCCAGCAATGGATATCCTGGTCAGCAGCAACTTTGAAAGGTTGCTGTGGTACATTGCCTCCGAAACCGCTTCCGGATCAGACAGAGAAGCCGACGCGGGCAAGCAGTTGGCACAGTGGATGAAGGAGCTCAAGGAGCAGGGCAGGTTCCAGGTCGACAAGAACCAGCTCGAGGTTGCAAGGAGAGATTTTGAGGCTGAGCGAGTCAGCGACAAGGAGGTGAGTGTGGGCACGCGAGAGAGCGAGCCGGACTGCGCCTCTGACGCTAGCCCTCTGACCCGCAGACCAAGGAGACGATTCTGCGCTACTTTAATGCACCTCCCTCCTACCTCATCGATCCGCACACGGCAGTAGGATTTTGCGCAGCCAACCGCCTCTCGGCTCGTCGAGCAGGCGCCAAGCATCAAGTGGTGCTGTCCACAGCGCATCCGGCCAAATTCAGCGAAGCAGTCACATCGTCTTTGGAATCTGCGGGTGCATCTTTCGACTTTGAGCGAGACGTCTTGCCAAAGGAAATGCACGGTTTGCTTGAAAAGGAGAGGCGCGTCAGAGACGTCAAGCTGGCCGATGCTGACTCGCAAAGCGCGCCAAAGGTAGAGAGACTGGTGGAGGCGACCAAAAAGGTCATTGAGCTGGAGGCAGGAAAGGTCTCTGCTGCGCAAGGCAAGGGTACCGAAAGCGTGTAGGGAGAAAAGCCATTCTGACCTCAATCGATTCATCCAAAGACATTCCGCATTGCGTGCGTCGAGACATTAGCCTGAGTGTGGTGACTGTAGTCACGAGTCAGAGATTCCCTTGAATGCATGGACGCGTATCACTGCACTAGCACGCCAGACGCTTGCTCCGGCCCTGGCCGAACGCCGCTGTTAACTGTGACTGAAGAGACTCTGAGCGGGGCGTCCTGTCCGCAGACTTGTCTCAGACACTGGGTAGCGCTGGCGCCGGCGCCGTGAGCGCTAGAAAAGACGTTTGCTTGATATACACGGACGCTCGATCGAGTCACTCATTCACGCGGTCTGTGCTCCGCTCGTCACCCATTCACGTGGTCTGTGCTCCGCTCGTCACCCATTCACGTGGTCTGTGCTCCGCTCGTCACCCATTCACGTGGTATGTGCTCCGCTCGTCACTCATTCTTGATTCACGTGGTCTGTGCTCAAGTGGCTCATCGCCCAATGCGAGATATATGGCGCGATGTTCAGAATCGAGCCTCAAACCTCTCTCTCTCCAACGACGCAGCTGAAACTGTAGAGCCACCGGGGCGCGCCCGGACGCGTGCAATCCTCCGAGTGAGACGAGTGCCTGACTGCATATATATGGCTCGACGTGCTGGGCAAACGACGTAGACAAGGATAGAGGTTTTGCCGTGCTCCGCGTGTGCCGTACATGCGATTCACATGTTCAAAGAGACGCCCATACCGAGCGTTTCGCGTCGATCGTGGTCAGGCACGCCAATTGCGCCCTGAACGGTCCATGGTAACGGCTGACATTCTTGATTCGTCATTAGCAGCTCGCTGACTCAGACATCTGAGATGAGCGTGAGTGCGTGTAAGGAGCAGCGCACGCAGCATGATGCACCTCGCCTGCCCGCGTGCGTCATCACCCGGGCATTCCAAGAAAGGCAGCCAAAGCTTAAAATCCAACCTGTGAGGTACATGTTCTTGCCCGCAGTGCGGTCGGGACACAAAAGTGCCAATGTATAACCGAATCCAGACGGGGTTGGTGCAGCGTCTAGCACTCGATCCCACCAGTGACCAAGCGACGCTCCGACACGGATGGAATCGAATCTCGGTAGCCCGTGACTCCCACTCCCTCACCTCCACACGGTGCTGACCAGACAGCCCTGGGTGCGGTCGATACCCGCGTCGCCCTACACGACCAAAAGTCGCGCTCATATCCCTGCACTTCGTCATGACCTTCTTCAGCGGCATCTTCGGCGCCTCCTCGCCTGGCCAAGTCAAAGCGTCGCAAGCAGGCACTCGAGTCGAGGCCTTCCCACGCCTTTCCTCCCGTCAAGCTCCTCCTGCTCCAGCAAATGCGACCGAATACACGCACATCATTCTGGGAGCTGGCACCAGCGGCTCAGTTCTGGCATCAAGACTGTCGGAGAATCCCGATAACAAGATCCTGGTACTGAATCACGGGCCGCGCGTCGATGATGTCCTTTCCCGGCTACCGCTCTTTAGCATCGTTCGAAGCTACGATCCAAAGTACGCGTTTATTAGGTACACTACGCCTCAAAGTGGTCTGGGTGGGAGAAGCGTACGAATGCTGTCAGGAAAGTGCGTATCCTCGCCGCGCTGTAGACCATTCAGGCACTTCTAACACGCCCTCCTCCTCTCACCTGCAGGGTCGTTGGAGGCTCGAGGTGAGACCCGAGCAGCCACCAGGGGGACGACAATGCTGACGACATGCGATGCCTCGCAGCGCCATCAATGCTTCCATCTACACGCTTGGCCCACACGCCGAGCTAAACGCATGGGCGGAAAAGCTGCAGGCTCCAAGCTGGTCAGCTTCCGCTTTGGAATCTGTCCTCAGACTTCCCAAGCATCGCATCGGCTGGTCGAGGACCGAGACGGCGACTGCGCCTCCTGCGCGCGACCCCAACGGTGCAAAAGCTGCGAAAGGTCTGCAAAGCTCGTCGACAGAGCCCGTCGGCCCATGGGAGACGTATCACCCTCGTCAGCACAAGTTCGAGCAGACCGCTCTCATCCTCCAAGAGCTGGACAGCATGGGCATCAAGACCGTCGTCGACTCCCACAGCCCTGCTTCCTCGAGCAAAGGCCCCATCGGAACGGCGAGCTTTACGCTTCAGGCCTCGCACGCTAGCGACGGCACCAAGTGTCACGCTGGCAATGCTTTTCTGACCAATGCTGTGCTCTCGAGGCCAAACCTAACAGTGAGTGTGTCTCTGCAAAGCGCAGTGTGCGACACTGACATGTGCGCACGAACAGCTTTGCACAAACGTCAATGTGCTGCGTCTGCAACTCGGCAAAGGGAGCAGCGGCAACCGATCCGCCAAAGGCGTCTGGTTCGAGGAGCTGCGAAGCGCAAAAGCAAATGCGGACTCCAACGCCGCGTATTACGCAGCTTCGAATTCGGTCATCGTGTGTCAGGGAGTCTACGATACGCCGATGCTGCTTCATCATAGCGGCATTGGTCCTCCAAATCTTCTCAAATCGCTCGACATTCCTGTGCGCCTCTCGCTGCCTCAGGTCGGCGCCAACCTGCAGGACCACGTCGCCGTACCGCTGCACTTTTTGGTGCCGCGGGAAAAGTCTGGATTAAAGACGGTCGAAGGTGCCTCAGCTCTGGTGTACGGCATTCGCAACGCGTGGGACTACTTTCGGCACGGCAAGGGCCTATTCACGAGCACTGGTTTCATGGAAAGCGCTGCGTGGTTCAACACGCAGGACGTTGGTCACGATGAAAGCGGAGACATCATCGTCAAATGTTCAGACCCGTACCGTGTGGTGAGCGCGTTTCGAGATGCAACACACGTGTCTCCTCGCTCAAGGCTTCTCCACGTCCGCAGGCCGACATCGAGTTGATGTTCTCGACGTACTACATCGACGATTCTTTTCCAAGATATGCGGGGCTGGAAGATGGACTGGGTGTGATCGGAGTCCTTGTCGTGCTCGCTCAGCCAAAGGCCGCTGGATCGGTGCGCCCAGCAAGTGCAGACCCAAGAGACGTCCCTTTGATCGATCCTGCGTATCTGTCAGATCCCGACGACTTGAAACGTCTGGCTCTTGCGACAAAAGTCGCTTTGCAAGTCGTCAGGCGTCTAAAGCAGACTGGTTTCGAGGTGTCTCCAGCTAGTATACCCGGGAGAGATGGGATGACTGGCAGGTGGTGTTTTGACGGACCAACAGATTTCAACGCATTTCCTCATCCAGAGGAAATACCACAATCCGTGAGTGCGCATCGCAGTCCGCTCTGCTCGCCAATGTTGAGCATGTTCGAACAACCCCGTCACAGGTCTACGAGTCGTGGATCAGGGCGAATGCTAGACCAATCTACCACGGAACCTCCACCATGGCTCTGCGCTCCCCCAACGACACTCCCATTGATGCGCAACAATTTACCCTCAAAGGCGTCGATGGCTTGCGCGTCTGCGATGCAAGCATCTTCCCAAACGTTCCAAGCACGCACCCTCAAAGCTGGATCTTCGCACTGGCGGAGAGGCTCGCCAGAAGGATGAGCGAGTAACGCGGCGCTTGGCCATCTCGCTTGGCTTGATGCTGAACGTATATATCCGCTATGGCAAGTCTCGCACGACTCACTGCTTTAGTCATCCGCGTGCAATACCAATCTGCAAACAAGACCATTGACGAATGCTAATCAAATTGATCAGCGCGATTGGACGCAAAGTGACGCCCTGGTATGAAGGCTACATGTGGGAACAATGTGTGCAGGCTGCGCGTCTAGTTGCCAGTTGCGCCCTTGACTGCACCCTGAGCTTGAGCACTGGCCTCGCTGGCCTTTTGCTGAGCAGTGGCAGCGGCTTCGCTGGCCTGGTTCTGCGCACCACCAATGATACCAGAGGCTTGCTGGATGGCGTTGGATGCAATGCCGCGAGCCTCTGTGGGGGCGTGGAAAGTGGAGGAAACATGTGAGCGACTGGGCGCGAGGAGGTAAGGGCAGGCGCCGCGGCGGCGTCCACCTTGCACTCACGATCAACGTATCCAGAGGCGGCGTCGCCAGCCTGTTGAGGCTTGACGTACTCGTTGGCCTGGTTCAATGCATTGGCTCCAAGCTCACGACCTTGCTGAACGAGGTCTGCCAAGGACTTTTGAGCTGCCTCAGCATTTGCCTGGCCCTGCATAGGAAGGAAGCATCCAGTCAGATACCACCGTAGAACGCAAATTCGACCGGGCACATCCAGCAGAACACGATTCGACAGCTCCACTGACCTCCTTGGACGCTTGCTTCGTCAAGTTGGAGGCATCGCGGCTCGCCTGGTCAGCAGCACCAGAAGCCTGGGCGCAACCAGTACGCAGGCAGCGGAGCCTTTGAGCATACACGAACCATCCAAGATGCAGAATCACTTCACCACACTCACCTGGTCCTTTGCATCGCCGGCCTGCTGCTTGGCGCCGCCGAGAATAGCGCCAGCTTGATGCTGAGCGTAGGCGACAGAGTCAGTGACGAGCTGGGTAGCCTGCTCCAAGAGGGACTATGAGGGAAGCGGCCAGGTGCAGTGCAGAAGCGAGGGTCAGGAAACACTTCCACGCGAAGCGAAAATGCGCCCGTACTCACGCCTCCCTGCTGGGTAGCTTTGTTGGCAGCGTCCGATGCTTGTTTGGACAGATCGCCAGCAGCTTGAGAAGCTTGGTTCGAGAGGTTGCTGGCTTGCTGAGAAGCAGTCTGCGCCGCAGCGTTGATGTTGTCGCCAGCGGCGTTGGCAGTGTTCTGGACAGCGGACATCTTGATCGAGCGAAAAGTGTGCTGGGATTAGTGTTGAATGCTGAGAGGCGTGGGTGTTCGGTGACTGTTGTGGATGTGGTGGTGGTATGGATTGATACCAAAGTGGGCTCCGCACAGCACCTCGTCGAATCTAGTGTGAGTGAGTATTCGGCATCAAAATCACAGATGGATCTCACGATTCGCAAATGCACGCGCAGAGGACGCTAAGCTCCGACGCTGCTGGGTGAGGATCGAGTCTAGAACCTCGTAGACTCGCCGCAGATTCATCGCCCAGGCGACGTGCGGCGCGTTGGAGGTGCAAACGCTGTCGAAGAACGTCATGGGACGTGCGAACGAAGGAGCCAGCATGCGCTGCACTCGCGACTCGAGACTCACGACTGCACTACCAGCCGCGATCGGTGACGTCATGAGGCCTGCACCATCAGGCGCGCGCCTTGCATCATGGGCTGGCCGGAAGCACGTCTTGTTTGAGTCACGAGTCACAGACGCTTCACCGTTCTCCACGTGACTTGTCTCGCACTTTAACCTCACCCTAACCTTGGCGGAAGGGAAAGGCCCTCCTCGTCGCTGCACTAGCTATCTTCTTCATTCACGATGCACATGTGCACTTTGACGGCGTGTGACCGTTTGTACACGGCTGCGCACAACCAGCAGCATCCGTCCTGCTGCGCCAAAATCACTCGCTTTGGCACCCACACGTGACACAAGTGGCATCCATTCGTTTGGTGCGGCGTCAAGAAAGCCGAGTCAAGTGGAAATGCAAAAGTGATGACATTGGGGTTACAATGTGGAACAAGATAGTAGAGGAGCGCAGTTTTGGAGAAAGAGTGACGCAGAGTGTAGACTCGCAAGAGGAAAGTTACCAGGTTCAACAAGCCACCGTCCATGAAGGGGCGTTCCAGCGATATGCTGAGCCCTCGTCCCGTGCGTTCATGCACCGCCTAGACATTGAGCACGTTGACGACATTCTTCAGCAGGCCGGGAACATCCTTTGAAGAGAGGACCTGGTTGAGATTCGTCATGATGCCCTTGGCGTTTGGAAAGACGGCACGCTTGTTCTCCTGGTAGCGATCGATCATGAATTTGGCCAGCGCGGGGATTTGACCGATGTACCCTCCGTACAGGTGGGTGTCGTGGTCGGTGCCGCCAGGCCAGCAAATGAGATCGTTGAAATTGCACGGCTGGGAGAGGGTCCTCTCGCCATTCGAAGGCCAGGTAGAGTTGAGAGCCGCGGGAGGAAAGTACGGTCTGATCCTCATGGCGTCTCCGATCACGACCGTCGCAGCTACGCGTGGCCTGACGTCTGCTGCAGGGAACATCTGGTGCACTCCAAGCGTTCCTTTGGAGTATGCTCCGACGACGTAGCGTTGATTCGGGCACTGTGCGGCTCTCTTGTTGATCCACTGCGTGGCATCCTGACCACCAAGGAAGTTGGTGACCGTCTCCTCGTAGGTAGCCTCGTTGAAGATGACATTGTACGCGCTAGCCTTTGGCTCGTACTTGAGGATCTCCGAGTACATGGGGTCACCCAGCAGACCAAGGCGTGCTTGCGATTCAGCAGCGGATCGGAACCAGATCAGTTCCAAGGGAGTGCACTTGTTCGAGTTGTCCGAAGAGCCGGTAGGAGTCCATCGTCGATGGAGGGTCTCAGTCTCTGCTGGCAGGCATCGTCAAGGATCAGTGTTGCCCTTACCGGAGCTTAGAGTGACGCATACGTACCTGATCGAGCCCCCAAGGTGAGAGCGCTACCTGTGTGCACGATGCCGGCCAATGCCAGAGCGACCAAAGTGAAACGAGCCATGATATTGCTGGAGCGTAAGCAGAAGGAATGTTGATGCAATGAGAGTGGGTTGGCTGGAGAGAGTGAAATTCGAAGGGGCGAATCTCTGAAACAAGTAGAGTTCGCCTGGTATTTAATTGGCAAAGGGGGCCGGAGGATGTGTTCTACTCATATGCTGGAAGAAATTAGCGGCGGCGGAGTGGAGAGAGGATAACAAACAAATTCTGGGCCGTCTGAGCTCATCATCAAAAGTGAGCCGATCCTCAATGACATTTGTACCGCTCCTGAGATTGTCAAGGCATCATGCCTCTTCGGCGCCGCTTGCTAACAAGGACGATCGTTTCCAATATCCGGCTTCTGCTCAAGGCTCACAGTCCCGCCAACTTAGCTTCGCTGAGCTCGAAAGTGGATGAGCAGAAAGGCCGGGCAAGCGGTCAGGAGTTGATAGCGATTCAAGTCGCACTTGTAGCGTGCGTTCGAAGCTATTGTCCTCAGTTGCCCTTCAAAGACAGCCTGGAGCCGAGCGAGCTCACGATCGACCTTCCCCAAAGAACGCTCCTTTCCCGCGGCGGCTTGGCGGCATGACCCATTAGCGTCGGTCGGGGCTCGAAAGCTGCTTGGGGGGCGTGGAATGTAAAAACATGGCGAATTCGGATTCGTACATGTGTAGGGAGCGACTGCTGAAGCACGCCGGCGGCTACGTCGATATCTCCCTTGGCCAGCCTCCTAATCGTGACCTTCGGTCAAATGATGCTCGAATTTGTGAGCCCTCTTGCTCTCATATGCATGTACCATCAGTTCCCGTGCTTGTCCTCCTGGCATGCGTCGTGTTTGATTGAGTCGCGCAGCAAGAGCACTGCATGAAGTCTGAGACCAAGGCTCCTCACCTCACGAGGCACGACGAGCGCTTCCCTAGCTATTCTGCCGCTCCTTAGCGCATTTTCATCAGCAGGACGGATTGCGCACGCAGGAATGAGGCAAGAGAAGGTCCGCGTGCTGCACGAGTCCCCACGATATTTCGCACGCAAAGTGACCTTGTGCGACCTCATCAACGTGCCTGCCGATTTGGCTCCAAGAGCAGGAGCTACCAGCTACCTGACTCCAGTATGCAGCGTCGTAGGCGCAAATGCAACTGAACCTTCTACGGCCCCTTCTTTGAGAGAAGTCTGAACGAAAGCAACGGGCGCAGCGCTGAGCGCAACCTCGCGGCTGCGTGGCCGTGCGCACGCTGCGCTGTGTGTCGTACCTACTTCCATACGCATGCGCTAGCGTCCTTTTGAAATCATGCTGCGTGAGGAAGGGGACCTCAACGTGGCCGTGACATCGAAAAATCTCTTCGAGAGTCACGAGTTGGGCTGAGACAAATAGCAACTGCAAGGGCATCCCATCCCTTTGACTTTACGCAGTATCTTTGCTATATGCACAGCTTTGCAAAGCTTTACCTCGTTCGTGACCGCCGAGCTCTGAGATCCACCTTCAGCGCTTGCGTCTGATAACGTGAGCGTACCAATGGTTCGCCAAATCGTGAACCTGTGCAATGACCTCGTCCATTCGCACTCCGTTCGGATTTGCGCTCGTCCGTCACCAGACTCCGGCCATTGGGCTTTTGGCGAGGGCACGGTTTCGCGGGGCAACTTTCATCTGAAAAGATCCCGGATTCATTCTTCTCGACTGCATTTCCCCTCACCGCTTGACCCGCCGATCCGCCCGGCATCAGGAGACATCGCTCGGTCGATCCCGCGTGGGAGGAGTCATTTGAGTTGCCAATCGTGAATAGAGGCAGGAGATTCGACTCTGCACCATGCAGATCTGCAAGCGCACGCAGTGCTAAGCAATGCAATGCACGCTTAGCCTCTATCGTCCCCACTTTGAAGCAAGCACGGTCAACCAAAGTTCCACTTTACAGTTCCTTACGGATGAAGCGCATGTTCACTGCCTCCTACTCCAACTGCTTGCAGCGCGCCTGGTGCGGCTCGCTCTGCAAATACATATACAAGTGCCGCGCACTTCCTCGAAGCACTTCTTAGTCAGCGTCAAGGGACTCGGCCTTGCCGAGAACTAATCTAAGTCGAACGCACTTGTGCTTCCGAACAAAGATCGCTCGGCAATAGGAAGAAGTCTGGACCGACAAAGGCTTCCCGGATGTGCGCATCTCCGAACAAGTACATTCACATTAGTGAGAAAGGCGGACCAGTCTTGAGTGTAATGTACAAGACGAAATCGAAGGTGACATTCTGTGAAAGCTATGCGAACACGCTGCGGGGATTGCTGCTGCCGCTAGGACTCTGCTTTCTGCTTTCTGACAAAGCGGATACCTTTCCGCTCTGCCAGGGCTTGAGCTGCGAGTACTTCCTGTCGCCATCTCGCCCCGATGCGATGCGAAGGAAGCCTCATCAAACCAGAGATGGAAGAGATCTTTTGACCAGATCTTGCTAAGAGGTAGGCCCGAGCGCCATCTACTCCGTAGGTCCAGCCGTATGTGCTTCCACTTCGTTGCGTACCCCGGCGCTTTCCCTTCCAAGCGGGCGGAGCGTAATGTGCGTAAAAGTCATCATAGACCCGCCAAGCGTCTTCGAAACGCTCAGCCCGAGCCAGAGCTACAATGAGCCTTCCCACGTGGCCACTCTTGAGCAGAACCGGCGCGGCTTCGGCTGATGGCGTGGTCGTAGCGTTGAGCGGCAGGCTGAGCATACCGCCCCTCTCATACCGAGCATCCTTGGCAGCGTCAAATAGGGTCATCGCTTCGTTCAAAAAGTCGTCCCGGACGAAGTCGAACACGGCCGCCTCCTCTAGACCCATTTCCGGCCACGAGGGCGGTCGCAAACGGGCGTGTCCCGCTTGCTTGGGCTTTTGGTACGGCAACAGCCAAGCGACGATGAGCAAGCCCCAGGCTCGAGAGTCGAGCTGCACCCCAAGGTCATCCTCGAGCTCGGAGAAAATTTTGGAGAGAGTGGGATCGACCGAGTCGGGGATCTTGTGCGAAGCGCCGCGAGACGGTTTTTCCGGTGTGAGAGGCGGAGACAAAAAGTCATCAGGCAGAGGTTCGAGTTGCACGCCAGCAAGTCCGAGCTCGTATGCTGGCTCCGCTAGCACGGCCCGCGCTGCGCCATTGTAGGCCAGCCGAACGATAGACCGGCTGATCGGGTAGCTTTGAAGTGTTCCTTCTTTCATCCGCTGCTCTATCAGAGACTCAATTCGACCAGACTTGTCGACGTGGAAAAATTTGAAGTCGAGCAGCTGCGGAAACGCGTCTAGGCGCAGATTCTCGGGAGCAAGACTGCCTTGTCGATTGGAACTCTTGATGGAAATGTCCAGCTGCTGGCGAAAAATGGTGAAGAGACCAAGCACGCGCTTGCGCCGCGTCGGTGACCAACCCACGAACGAGCGACCACCAGCGTCGATCGCATAAGCCAGCATGCTCAGAGCGAGCGCGGGATCCCGGTGAGACTGTTTTTCAAGAAGAGCTTTCCAGAAGGCCTCGGCGATGCTTAGAGCTTGGTCTGCCCACATATCTCCTGCTTCTGCGAATGCCTGAACAATCCCTCTCGCTAGACCGGGATTTAGCGGGATGTCAAGATCTGAAAGATGCTCCAACACCTCCATGGCCTGTGCGCCCGTCTTGTGAGACGTCAAAAGTTCCCGCACCAGACGCACGATCAAGATTGTGGGTAGCGCAAGCTTAGCGCCGTGCACGCGAAACACCTCCAGGGCCAGCTCGATGTGTGGGGCTGCTTCATTCCACCTGGGCACCAGTTCGTAGCCGCCTTTGGGAGATGGCAACCGCCACAATGCCATGGCGAGCAAGTCTCTCACGTAAGATTCAGGCAAGGCGCTCGAAGCGCTTCGCGCCGTCAGAGAGTCCCTCCTGCCATCCAAGGTCTTGGCATTCAAGGGCGACCAAAATGTGCTGGCAAGGGAAGCGTGCGCGCACACAACAAGGTGCTGGAGGAGGCGCAGATGCTGTTCCAATGGCAAATACCTCAGTTGAGAGTCGACGGCGACGAGCTTGTGAGCGACCTCGGCGATAGCGCCTCGTGTAATGTTGTCGACCCTCCTGACCTCGCAGAGGACAACCGATGGAACTTGCTCCGCTGAGCTGATCAAGGCGTCGAATGCGCCTAGAAGCGCATCAAGCGCCCGCGCTGCGTGTACAGAGCTCGAGCGAGGCAGTCGTGTAAAGAGCTCGACCGCTTCAAGCAGTGCCGGTCTGGCGTCTCGTGCGCTTTTGCACGCCGCGAGGGCACGCAGGGCATGTGTGCGAGAGATGGCGTATCCCAATTTGACGTGTGGGTCCCAACCTACGAAGGACTGGAGGGCAACGTCGCTGTCGCTTCCTAGCGAGCTAAAGTCGGCACGCCAGAATTTACCGGAGCTCGGGGGTCTGGCCAAAGACGTTGTGTCCTTTGCATGACCTGACTCCGACGCGCTATCCCCCAAGGATATACGGGCATCTCGATTGACTTCTTGAGAGTACGCTGAGTAGTCTAGCTCCTGCGGCAGACCTAGCGGTATGCTGCTGAGACGTTGTTGGAGCATTCGCTCCGCTCGCCTCGACACGTCTGATACGGCATCCTCCCGCACGAGAAGCTCCAGCACCGCGTGGGGACGCAGCGCTTCGTGGTGAGCTGGATTGAACGCGCATGATCTCGAGGTTCTGCTCGCTTCCAGATTGCGGAAGGCCAGCAGCTCGGGCGTAGACCATTGTTGAAAGACGCCTGCTACGATATCGCTGGGCGGCAAGGCCACTGGTCCCATCCGCATGGCAATACTGATAGCCTCCTCTTGCGCGCTCAACTTGTCCCTGACAGCCGGACTCTGCATGATGACATCCATCAGCGCCCTATGAAAGCTCCTCTTGCCATCGCTCCAACCTCGAAGCGTCAATCGTCGGACCAGCTTTGCAATGTCATCGTCCCAACCGTGTGACCATATCAGCCCCATCAATACCTCGCGATGAAGTTTCCACTCTAGCACGAAGTGAGGATGCTGCGCGAGCAGGTCGATGATTCTGGGCGAGTCGAGCTTGTAAACTTCGTGCCGCTCTATTTCATTCAAGGTGGCCCTGAGAAGCTGGCGGGGAAGCAGATGTGCGTGTAAGAGCGCGTGCAGCTCGGTGATGTGCAGTCGTCGGTGAGCTTCCTTGCCGTATCTAGCCAGCGCATCTAGCCGCTTCAGATGAGCAAGTGCTTCACGTAAGTCAGCCGCTTCCTCGCGCACATGGTCAGAGCGGCCGCTCGCAATGCTCTGAGGCCTGTCTGAAGATAGACGCGGTCTTCCCCCGGGATGTGTGCGCGAGCAAGCCCAGAAGAGTCGGGTAAACAGCGGGGCAGGCAAGATGCGCTGTCCTACTGGCAAATCGTTCCAGACATTCCAAGCTGCTTTGTACCAGTCACTGTCACGAGATTCGAGCATCTGGTGAATGGCACGATGTGATTTGACCCCTCTAGGCGTCCATAGCGGGCCGTCTTCGGGAAGGGGGGGCTGAGATGGGCTGAAGCGGCTGGGGACCAAATTGGGCGGGGGAGTGGAGGAGAGCCAAGAGCGAGTTTTCTTGACAGTCGCTACAGTGTTGCACGTGGAGGCGCTACTTCTGTTGTGAGCTTGTCCTGCATTGGTCCCGCCGTTGCGGTTTGTAGGCAAAAAGTCCGGTCGAGTCGGATTGAAGTATAGCGGGGCTCGGGTGGCCACGCCTCGTGCGTGTGTAGGTGGATGTGCGGACGCGAAGCTGCCACAACACGCTGGCACTGCATTCGACACCTTCTGAGACAGAAGGAAAGCAATGCGGTGCGCCGTGCTACCTCTGCGGCTCCCTCCAGGCACGACGGCATTGCGATCGATCGGAAGCGCATTGCAAGCTGTGAGCGGGCATCGCGTTGCTGGGAGGAAGCCGGTTCGCAGCATCGACCGAGGCGACGTAGCAGACGGATGAGTGTCGTATGCTCCGTTTGTCAGCTTGCTCTCGAAAAGCTACGTGATGGGAACTCGTTGCTGGAGACCTTGGGATATAGCAGAAGTCTACAGTCGAACGTTCGGATGTGCTGAACGACAGCTGCACGCATTTCAGATTCAAATTCACTGAATTCATGAACCAAGAACTCGACAAGGCGAAACACGTGACACTGCTCTGCGAATGCGTTCTTCTTCTCGTACGAGAGTTGCGTCCTAGCCAGCGGAGACCAAGAAGTCGCCCTCTCTTCCTTTATAGGTTTACTCCGCGATATACCCTCGACTCTATTCGTAATTCAAACTCAAAAGGTTCGATCGAAGATAGGCTGAACACAGCGAAGACAGCCGTAACCAGGGCTCCGTGTTGCTGAGCTTGGCGAAGCACTTAGCTTCGTGCCTGTGTGGTCGCAATCGTGAATGCTATGTCAAGATGCGCTGATGCTCGACCGCTGCGTCGCAGTGCTGCATGGCAGTCACGAGCGCATTCGTGCTCGATAGATTCGTCGAAATGCTTGCTCGTAGACTTAGGAGATACTGACACAGCGTCATTCGGCATGAGTATAAGATACATGTGCCCAAATCCGATGATGTATCACGAATACTTGCGCGCATCGCCGAGCGAAGTCCAAGACGTTGGGCAAAGCAATTTGAATGGATGACACAGCCGCCCACCTCTTGCACAGGAGGGCAAGAGCTATGTACAGATTTCTGGGTGCGAAACGCAATGCATCACTCACCAGTCGTGAATGTTCAAACAAAAAGTCTCTGGAACTTGTGAACAGTGTTCACGTCAAGAGTCGAGGGGATACGGGCGAGATTCTGGTGTAGTGCAGGGCAAGACGAATCAGCGCAAGCTCACAATTGTTGCATGCTCAAGTGGTGCTGCCGCTCCCCTGCGGAGCCACGTCTAAACTTCGCCATCACCAAATCAGAAGGAAGGCAGCGGAAAGATCCACACGATTTTTATGCGCTCTCGGTAAACGGGGCTCTCGCATGTGCGATGAACCCTTTTACATCCGCAAAATACTTCATCATGCTGGTGATTGCCCCACCTGGATGCTAAGCGCAGAACGAGAGACTCACACTCAATTGCTGCGATGCTGCCACATCTTCGTGATTTGCTGGAGCTACTGTGCATTGGCGCTACAGCGACCTAGATACAGTCCTTTCCCCATGCAGCAGCGTCTTCTGCCCCTTTGCAACTTGGCTCCACGCAAGCCAGCTTGGAGCTCCAACATTTGGGTCGACGTACGGACATCGAAGGCTAGTGTCGGGATCAGTTGGGTTTATCAGGAGGACATATCATAATGTGCAAAGGGTGGCGGTAGTGATACAAAGCTTATGAGCAAGACAGCAAGTGGCAGCAGATCTCGGCATGAATCTGATTTTGGAGCCCGATGCGCCTCTCATACAGATGCGAGTCAATTGTGGATGTAGCGCAAGCGCTTACATATGCACGTGGCACAGCGAAGTTGGCCGGTGGCCGGGCGTTTCTATTGGAGATGTATGTATGCAGCTGGCATGGTGTGCGAAAATGCACAACAGCTGCACACATCACTTGCTCACAATAGTGAATCAGGCATGGAGTACGAAAAGGCTGGCATGATTGCTCATTCACCATTCACGAATTCAAATTAGCGTACAAAAGTACGTGCAATATGTCGGCATGAGCAACTCCCCGGAACAGGTCTTGTTTTGATGACCTGTTCTGTTGTTCACTTTGCCACACGATGCTTCGAAGAAGGAGCGCCGGTTATCCGGTGAGTCAAAAAGCGGAATTTGGACTTGATAGTCACAAGTCAATCAATTTTGAATTGAATCAAGTCGTGTTATAGGCGCGTTAGCCATGGTGAAACACTTACTTTACTATCACGTGCGGTGAGCTCAGCGCGTGTTGATACGCGTGCCTGCGTCTGGTGTTGTTTCCACCGTGGAGGCCGCATGATCGTGCTGCTTTCTCTCGCGAGTGGCTTAATTGCGCTCAAGGACGTATCAGTAAGTATGACTATGCGCATGACTTTAACTTTGACTGCAATCACGAATCACAAACTGCAATCACGAATCACAACTAATCAAGAAAGGCTCTCTAGGTCGCAATTTCGATCGACTTGATTTCGCGATGGTGAGCGACGTAGCTTCTGTCAGCAATTCAGGACAGCTTCCAACGCCCTCAATCTGTAGTTTTTGCGTGCGCCAGCCAGATCTCGCAACGCCCGTGTACGGAGAGCGAAACATCCGTATATATGCGCGTGCCAGACAGCGTCTACTTGTATATCCGCGGTGACCTGACGGGCCCGCACGCTGCGAGCCGGTGCTGAATGCTGTCGAGCACGCAGCACGATGTACGAGGCAAGTCAACCCGCCGAGCCATGCAACAGCAACAGCACAAGCATAGACAGCAAGCAGCAACGCGGAGGTTGTCGCACGCAGCGTCAACCGTGAACACATATCGAAAAGGTTTGGACAGTGGTGAGGAATACGACGAGAGAAGAAAGCTCTGAGCATGCGGAGCTTCCTGACGACCCAAGGCTAAGAACTGCCCATGACCCAGATCGTCAGCGGTTTCGATGCCCAAAGCTTAAAGCTTACACGTGAGAAGAGGAGCCACCATGCAGAGTCGTGAGGATTAATGGTCTCGAATCGAAAGCGAGCAGGTCTCAGAAAGCAAAAACATGCGAAGTCAAAGGTCAAGTAACCGGGTGGCCACGACAGACGGCGCGCAGCTGTACACAGGTCGCGTAGCGGCTATGGCCCTGCTGCGATGCATACGCGGCGCGGACGCGCTCACAGCAGCAGCAGCAGCAGCAGCAGCAGCAGCAAAACCTGGCAAAGTTTGAGTCTTGTGTTCTCTGAAGCATGCTGCTGCATGCGCTCATAACGATGAACGTCAGCAGCAGCCGCGGGCAAGCAAGCAGCTGCATGGCGAGCAGCAGGCAGCCGCGATGCTTGCTGCATTCCCCGTCTGCTCTTCCCATTCCACATGCTTTCGCCGCGCGACACGCAACCTCTAACGCGGTCAGGCAGGGCAGGCCTGCGTAACTCACGACTCACAATTGCATCCACGGCTGATAAGCCAAGGCCACGGCTACGGCAGACATGTCCAACGCTCCCTCTCATCGCAGCGCATCCTACCGCACAGCGTCGCTTGATGGTCTTGATCCGCCCATCCGTCGTGTTACGAGCAAAGCGTAATGCCTCCGGTCTCAAGCAGGCATGAAGCCCCTGTATGCGTCGTTGTTTGCCATCATGCCATCAGTGCGGTCGTCAAAGGTTCGACGTGCGGGTGTTCAGAGCGCAAGAGCCAAACGGAGAGACCGCGTCACGTTTGCAAGCACTCTGTCACACTTACCGTCCATCCGTCAGCAGAGCCATCTTGACCGCTGATGCTGGCCAAGTGACGGTAAAGTAGAGCGAGCTCTAGTCTAGCTCTTGGGCCCTTGTGAGCATCATCGAAGATGCTTCAACGGTCGTCGCCCCTAATTCCCTTAGCCTACTATCTCTCAACGGCGTGATCAGAACTGTTTGCAAACCCCAAGCAAGCTGAGCGCAAAAGCTGGTGGCGCTTTCCTCGTTGTCTCCAAATTGCTTCGCACTGCCCTTTCAACACCATTTCACCACATCCTTCGCTCTTCCACTCATCTCCTTCCCCCGTCGTCTCTTGAACTCCTTCCGCTTCACAACGCTCCACCTTCGTATCTCTGCAACATTTTCACCATCCCCGAGACCACAAGCGGCGAGCAGCACCGCATTTAGCTTGGCCCACAAAGAGAGTTGCTCCTTTGCCCCAGTCCGACGAACCGCTTCGAGCGATCGAAGCGGGCCCATCGCCCAACACGTCTTCCACCATCGCTCTCTCCCATCCCTCGGAGCCGGGGTTGTTCGGCTCCAGCGCTCAATACAGCGGTGCGCACATGGACCCATCCCTATTGTCTACCGCATCCATCATCTCTGCGTCTGCTTCCACCACTCCTCGGATGGCTTCCGCCAGCTCGAGCGCGCTCAATGCGGGAGGAGCCAACGCGAACGTGTTTCGCACGCAGTATGGGACCCTCACGCGCGCAGACCCTGCTGGACTTGCAGAGCTAGCTGGCATGACTACAGACGGCGGACCGAGCAATGCGACACACGCTAAAACGGTAGATGATGACGACGATGCAGATCTCGGCATTTTCGAGACCGGATCCGGTGATGAGGATGGAGACGACTCGGACGAAGAGGGCGGCGGCAAAAAAAGACGCGGCAAGCGCGCAAAGGCTGGAAACGGTGGTGCGTCTGGATCGCAAGGCGACGGTAAGGGCGAAGCAGATAGCACGACTGGACGACGCAAGATCCGCATCGAATTCATCGAAGACGATAGCAGAAGGCACATCACCTTTAGCAAGAGAAAGGCAGGCATCATGAAAAAGGTCAGTTGAGCCGCGCACCCATTAGCGCGGAACGCGACCGCATGCAGATCATCGATCTCGCCCATCGGTGCCCTGGGACGTCTGCGCTTTCTCATGCTCACATGCGCGACTTTTCCCGTGTCATCCCTGTTGCCCCCCGACAGGCGTACGAACTTGCCACGCTTACCGGCACGCAGATTTTGCTGCTTGTTGTGTCTCAAACTGGCTTGGTGTACACCTTCACTACTCCCAAGCTAGCGCCCGTAGTCAAAGAAACGACGGGCAAGGACCTCATCCGAAGATGTCTAGAGTCCGACGACTACGGCGCGGATGGACTTGCTGGGGACGTGCCGGCAGAGCGCAAGAAGGGTGGGGAGCAGATGCCTCGAGAGCCGAGCGCATCGGGCAAGCGTAAGCGCAGCACGGCCTCTTCTACTTCTCGAAGAAATGCAGCTGCAGCTGCTTCGGCAGCCGTGGGCGAATCCATGTCCAGGCAAGGAAGCGGGAGCAGCAGCAGCGATCAGTACAGTCACGACTCGCACGTTGGAGAGTACGCTCGTAGTGCCCTTTCCTCCCATCATATGCTCCACCAAGCTGGCAACGGTGGGATGGGAATGATGAGCGGTGGACCGCACAGCAGCCCTCTGGTCGGCGGGTATGGATTGCCTGGTCTTCCCTACTATTCGCCGACGACGACATCCTACGATTTTTCGACCAACACGCAGGCCATCAACAATGCTCATCAGACCCATCTTTCGCCCCACGCAAGCATGCAATACGGTCTTCCACCTCAATCGCCGACCACTTGGGGTTTCAGCTTCGAGCAGCAGCAGCAACAACAGTCGCACGGTCAGACGAGCAGCGGCATGTCTTCGCACCAAGCCCAACATTCCGGCAACGTCGGTCAGCCTCAACATCAGGCGCGCGGGAGCGGACAAGCTCACTTGCTTCCCTACGATCAAGACGCTGCTCAGCACAGTCTAGGACTCAACCTTGGCAACCAATGGTCGGTGGCTGCGGGCGGCATGAGCGCCACTGACCTTCACCGTCAAAGTCATCTCTCTCCGCACGGATACACGACTGGCCTGCCCAAGACCGATGCTGGTCCTCAGAACTGGACTCGCGGCTAAGCGGAACCCGCTCTCCACCAATGCATCGCTTCGACAGCAGCGGTCATCTGCCGCGCGCAACTTTACCCGTTTGCCAGGCGTTCGTTCCCCCCTTGCCGCTTTGTCTGCCGGTGCAGCTTGTGCCGTTCGCTCAATGCGCACCCCTTTTGTTGGCGCTTTCACCCTTCACCTGCCCCACGCTCGCAGATTAGGATTGACGTCTAGCCCAGCATCACTTTTCTGCAGTGACTACGCCCCGAACCCTTTGTCGGCAACGCATTTTTCGACTCTGACGCTAGCTAACCAATCTCTCTTCCAACATCTCCCTCGCGTACTTGACAAATCAGACGTATATAAAGAACGTCAGTATACCTCCGCATCGTACACGCGACACACCCCTTTCTCGTCATAATACACAATTGCGTCACGAACGTGTGCTGCATGCAGGGTGTGACATGTCGCTCGCGATGCGCATCTGCTCGAGTTGTCTACATATTTTGTAGTAGGACTTCGGATGATCCACTTAAAAAGGCACCTTTTTACCCTCCCAGTCTCGAAAACCGCCGCTGTCTTCGACGGTGAGGCCTCGAACCACGTTGAGCAGGTTCTCTGCCGCGTCAGGGGCCTCGAACTCTCCAGGACCTGGAGCCTTACCGTCCTTGCCTCCTGGACCTCCTGTGAACTCTTTGCTCAGCTCGGACCTCACTGTGCCTGGATGGAGGCCAATCTGTTTTGTAGCGGGCGAGTGCTTAGACATGCGTCAGCGGCTGTAACCCCCAAGGAGAGCCGAGCAGCGGGTGCCGTCGGCGGGGGAGCGAAGAAGAACGAACAGAGACACTCACGGAAATGGCAGGCACTTTTCGAAGTGTCAACTCTCTGGCCAGAGTCCTAGTGATTTGGTTCTGTGCGGCCTTGCTGGCTCTATAAGAGTACCAGCCTCCTCTTCCATTATCTTCGATGCTTCCTACCCTTGCCGAAAGGCTGGCAATGAGCGCTAGACCGTTAGGAGCCACGTCTGATGCAGAGTCGGTGCCTGCTGGAGCACCAGGCTTGCGCTCCCCGCCTCTGCTGATCTGCTTGGGTAGAAGAGGGACCAAGTGCTTCATGGCGAGCAGAGGGGCGAAAGTGTTGATTCTGGCGCCGCATGGGACAGAGAGGCCGAGTCAGCATCGTGCTCGACAAATTCGACACCTTCATCTTGCGCCTATTGAAAGACTCACTGAAATTGGCGCAGCATCTCGTCATAACCGACCTGGGCCAAATTCTTCTCCGGTCTCAGCTGTATGCGCGGGAAAGAGGAGGGCAGGGGCAATACTGATGCATCAGATTCGCTTTCAAGATCAAAGCGATGGCGGTCTTACTGTGCTGACCACCTCAATCACTCACGATACCAGCGACATTCCAAAGGCTTCTGATTTCTCCCATCTCCTTGATCTGTCCAGCCAGCTCTTCGAAGCTGGCCTCTTTGGTCACATCGGCTTTCAAAGTGGTCAACCTGTCCTTGGCATCCGAGGGGAGATCTTTGAGAATGGCTTCGCGCGCCTCGTCGGGCGTTCGACTGGTGCAGACTACGTTGAGCGAGGAGCGAAGAAGATGGCCTCGTGCTAGGTTCAGTCCTAGGCCTCGAGAGGAACCTAGAATTACTGCGAGCGACATGGTGGATCTGGTGCTTATTTTGACGAAGCTGGAAGCACGTCGAAAAGGTGCTCAGAATCCGTCTTTGAGCTGCGTGAATGCGACACGGAGGGAGATGTCAAAGTTCAGGACTGATGGTGAGGGAGAGGTTCGACATGAAGAGACACAGGGTTGGTATGACAGCAAGTGCAAGTGCCTACCTACCCACCCTCTTTGGGCGCACAGGTGGAGATCACAACGCACATGACATGCCCGCAAATCTAAATTGTGACTCTGGAGCTTTGGCAGTTACAACGTCACCAGCGGTTCAAACATTCGAGGAGGGCATTTGGGTGGACTCTGCTGAGGTCAGCTTGCCTTTGCGATGCGTCTGCTGTGCATGCATGCAGCGAAGCAGCCTTGACGCGCTTCATCCGCGGGCACATCTCACCGTCGTTGCATGGGCCCGTGGACCCGCGCTTTGCTCTCCTTGACGTCGTTGACCCAGTCGATGGCTTTATCGCTGTCAGCCTCCCACACCGTCGCTCCTGGAGCTATGCAGGAGCAGGGAAGTTTTTAGAGTCTCTGGCCGCAGTCACAGCCAACACCTGGACTCATTCGGGCAGTAGCCGCCACCTGTCGTTCTTCGGTGTATGACAGATTCTTCAGATTCTTCAGATGCGGTCAGGTCAGGGTCCACGCTTGCGTGCACGCGCGCCAGCGTCAGACAAGTCAACATTGTGATTCAAGTGGAGGTATCAAAGCGTGTGAAGCAGTCTAGGTCACGTGGCGATGGCTTGAAAAGGTTTCAACAACCCAAGGATCGATGTTCGGTGGACGAAAGATGTACCCAAGCATCATGACCCTCACTCGCCCCACTACCTCCAAATCGCTTCTCGATGACACACTCATACAGCCAGGCGCGATCGAACGCGATGGGCAGCTGCTCAGCATGGCTATCGAGGGAACCGAGGATTTGCGCAGAGCGGGAGTCCGCCGGCGGACGACAGACACTGAAGTATCGCATGGACGCTGACTGATGCCTGAGGCAGCACAGAATTATGGTACAAATAGGTCTTGAGATGTTCGCTCTATGGCTACGCGCATCCAAGCCGCCGCTTCAGAAGCTGGATACGATAGACGCTGTCACGGCATTGATGGCCGCAGCTCCGTTATCGCCTTGCTTCGATGGCAAGGATTCCTGCTTTGCAATCTCCTCCGCCTCGTGGTACTTCTCCAGCGTCAAGATGCCGTACTAGGCACGAAGAAGTGTCGTTGATCCGAGTGAGCGCTTTGAGTAGGATTGAAAAGCGAGCAAATAGCTAGCTCGATACCGAGGCCGGTCGCACTCACAGTATGCTTGGCTCCAGGATCATCCAACAACTTCTTATAAGTGGGAAGCGTGGCAGTGACAGTTGAGGTAGCGTAGCCATGTGTCATCCATTCCCACGCCTGACGCCAGAATCTGTGAAGCGAAAGTGGTGCTGTGGCTCAGCACCAAAGAGCTTCACACAGTCTGAAATCAGAATTGACGACTCACGCCGAAAATGTGACAAACACAATGGCTTGGTCCAATGTAGGGTCAAGTATATCTAGGGTGTAGTCCTTCTCGCGAGCAGCCTTTTCTTCCAGGAACCGGAACCAGCCCACCCTAACGGATGCAAAGCGCTTCAGAGGCATACAAATATGCAATTGGTTGCAATCCACTCACAGTCTACGAGGACTCTCCTCGTACAAGCCGATGGTCGTAGCGTCCCACCTAGCTCCTGCAAAAGAGCGCTTGTATGCACGATATGCCTTCCTTTCAGCCTCTTGCGGCGCTGGAAGAGGAGCATCTGAGCAACTCACGTGATGCTGATTGGACTCCCAAACATACTGCTTGCCCTTCCACGGAAACTTCAGCTCGTCTCGTAGCGTTTCTCTTCGAAACACCATCTGAACCTCTCTCTTCTCTCCTTCTTGTTCCCTTGCGGCAAAGTCTTTCTGCTTCCACTTCCACAAAGGTTTGCCCATTTCCGAGATTGGCGAGCCTTTGAACAAGTCTACCCCCTTTCCACCTTTAAACTTGGCACTAAAAGAGTATCTGAAGGCCATGTTCCAGCTGTTCCAATCCAGAGCGTCTTGATTCAGCTCATCGCTCTGGCCCTCGACACGAGGAAGTGTCTCGGCTTGCAACTCCTCGAGCTGATTCTGCCACTTTTTGCGCTCTTCTTCGTGAAAGAATGCAGTGTACCAGCTGCGAAGACCCATCTGGACCAAAAGCTTGTAATCTAACAGGTCAGAGTCCTTCAGAGCAAATACGTCCTTGTGCGTGAGCGTGTAGATGTGTTGCGGATTGTGCTTGAGGTGCTCGCCCATCTGCGTCAACCAAGATTTCAACGTCGGCTCCAGAGCTTCTCCGTTCGTCGTCGGCGGCCACTTGCCAGCAGCATCGACGGACCTGAAAATGCCATCATCGAAAACAGTCTTGCCACTAAAGTAAGCTGGAGGTTTGACATATTGAGAAGCCTCGAGCTCCAGCTTCCCAAGCGATGCGTCTACGGCTGAGTCTTCGTCGGTAGAAGGGGCCGGCTTGGTCGTAGGGTCGATATTGACGGGCCCACGATCGTCGATCGTCGTGCGCCTTTGAGGAGCTCGGGGAGGTGGGCGGGAGCTTTGTGACTGACCAGGTTGGTCATAGGAAGGAGGAGCGTAAGATGGATAGCCACCGCTGGGGGCAGTTGGAGGTGGGTACGGGGCGTTAGATCCGGCGGGTAGGTAAGGTGCTTGATGCTGGTAGCCGCCTTGGCCGTCCTGGCCTGGCACTTGGGGCTGCGGGAATTGCATGTTGAACAAGGCTCGCTTGGGTAGAGTGATCGTGGTGCTGCATCAAGAAAGATGCTGGAGCAAGTCTGCCTGACGTCTCTGTCAGTCACCAACGTGCCTCTCTCTATACATGCAACTACAACCGTTGCCAGGCCTGTGCGTCCACCAAGAGTGCAGGAGCCATCATGCATACATGCGCGCAGGGGCAACAGAGCAGCGCCAGAACCACTCACTCGAAACTGGTGCTGATGACTCTTGACTGCACGCAGGCAACAGGCAGCAGCATGCAGCATATGCAGCATCGCCCGCCCGCCCGTCCGCTCGCTCGCCCCCCTTGCTTCTGCATGACTTTAGCAATCGTGAATCTCTGCTGGTGCGGTGCAAGTGTGATTGTGTGGCGCTGTTGAATGCGCCAACATGCATGAGGAGGTCCAAGGCTTGCGAGGGTCTTCCCTGCTGATGCATTCACATTATTCAGATTGACTGTTTATGTATCACGATTCAAAGATTAGCGAGGTCGAGCATGGGTGAGGGTCAATTGAGGCAGGCAAATCAAGCTGACGTGTGACTCGAGTAGCACGTCACGAGTCACGAGTCACGAGTCACGAGTGCTCGGTTCAAAAGTCACGTCTCAACTCTCGACATGCAGCAAAGCAGATCGAGCGATGGTCACGAAAGTCCATGAGACCGTACGGCGCTGAATATCCTGTCATTCTGCTTGGTGTCTACTCACTTCGTACCTCTTGCACCGTCGCGCCAGTGGCTGCTCTATGGTGCCCAGCGAGAATTACGAGATAGATGCAACCGTCGCAAGTGAACTGCGTACGGCGGGCCCTGTGGTGACTGGCGTAGTTCCGGAGCTACGATGTAGACCATGACGCCTCGCGACTACGCCTTGACTTCACCAGGCGCATTTTTGCTGAACAGGCGAGACACTTGTAACATCTCAGCAAGCACATGCCACGTTCCCTGAGCGAAAGGGAGGACGAAATGTAATGATTGGGTGGGGGACCGGTAACAAGAACACCAGGACAGAGAAAGAGTGGGGGAAAGCCGAGAGGTGAAGCGTCGAACTGAGAATGCCAAGGAGGCTTGTCTGCGTGTGTAGTCACAGCTGATGAAGAGTATCGCAGGGGATGCTGGTGGCTCTACACGAGCGTGTCTACCCATGCCTTCAGGTCCACCTTTGTCTCCTCGCTCTCCTTGACGTATGGATGAACCGTCAGATCTTTTGGGGAGGGTCTTGCCGACGGGTCCTTGATCAAGCACAGATCGATGCATTCATGCATGGCCTTTGGAAATTTCGAATCCTCCGGCAAACGCGGCGGAGGTTCGTTGACAATGTGCTGCAGCAGGTCCAGGATGGACATCTGCGCACCCGATCCCTCCAGTGACACGCCTGCCCTCGCTCCTCCGTCTGTCCTTTTGGGTCTCGATGCTGCTTGAGACAATCCGTCCGGCTTCGTAGGAGACAACGTCCCCCGCAATTCCTCCGGAATCTCGTCATCCGAGTCTTCGGCAGGATTTGCGAAGGGAAATCTGCCTAGTGCCAGCTCGATGACCGAGATCCCGAGAGACCAGACGTCGGATTTGACGCTGTACTGATCACCTTGAATTCGTTCCGGCTATGGACCACACATGGTCAGCCTTCGGAATCCTTTCCCCAGTTAAAATTGCCCACAGCCACTCACGCTCATGTACGTGCTCGTGCCTACGAATGTGTCCGCAATCGAATTGATCAGCTCGCCAGAGACACCAAAATCGCAAATCTTGATTTGACCTTGGCCATTGACGAGAATGTTGGAGGGCTTGACATCTACAGAAGATGCTCAGCGTCAGCATCCACGCACAATCTCCACGCCTCTGTGGCCAGACTCACCCCTGTGAATGATGCGGTGCACGTCGTAAAGATACGTGAGGCCATGAACGACTACCACAATCACCTTCCCGAGCACATCCACCGGCACAGGACCCCACTTCTTGTATATGTTGTCCAGCGAGCTGTATTGGTGGCCAATGTATGCAGCGTGTGAGCCAAGCGCCGTGGCGCTGCAATTGGATAGCTTGCCCATATGCTCACGTCTTGTCCATAAATTCCATGCACATGCATATGTGCGGTTCGCTCAAGTAAGCTCCGTAGAAGCTGACGATGTATTTTGAGTTGCACTCGTGCAATATCTGTAATTCTCTCAATATTTGTTTCCGCACCGTTGGCTTCGCATCGATGAACACCACCTGGCAGGGCAGCGATCGTGTCAGGCTACGTGACGTTGAGAGCTCGAGCTCGCAGACTCAGTCTACACACCTTTTTTGCCATCGTTGTTGCTGACTTTTCGTGCAAGACCTGGATGAAGCAAAGAGCGTGAATTTCGGGCTTAGCATCGAGATCTGAAGCGCTGCGTTAGTCTGGTCGTGACGCTGTTGAATACTGCCGCAGATCTTGGGGCCCGGCCTGGACATCACTGCATTGCCCATCCCCTGTCATTATGAGGAGAAGCGGCCCTCGTCTAGACGGAGAAGGAGGCACCAGCGCTTTCACACTAAGCAAGACTCACCTTTGAGACTGTTCCACTATTCCCGCTGCCCAAGTCTGACAGATGTTTCAAGTCCTCATTCTTAAGGTCAAGCTTGTACTCTATTCCCAACTCTAAGTTCGCAAGCTGTTCGCTCAGCTTATTGTGATAATTGGCGCCACTCGAAGGGTCGATCTCCGCACTCGCACCAGCACCCAGTCCCACACCTGGCAATCCTCTAGCTTTGACCGCTTGAGATGACACCAGGCCTGCTGAGGGACCCGAGGAGCCTGAAGCCTGTCCTGGCGAGGGCGTAGAGAGCGGTGATTCTGCCAGCGCTAAGCCCTTGAAATTCCTCTTCTTTCTGATCGAAGACATGTCGGCGCACGTGAAGAAGAGGGACCTTGTGTGAATGGTAACTCTTCCTCTGCAGTCTTTACCCGACGCCGCAACCGTGTAGTGTTGCTCCTAAGCCAGACAACAATCTCCCAGCGGAAGAGTCACGGCGCCCAGCTAGAATATCGTGTGCGGACAGAGGAACTCCTGTATGCAGTCGAATGATTCGCTAGTGGTGCTCTGATGGTCAGCCGCAGCTCTAGCAGCTCCAGATCACTCGGCAATGAGCAGCGGCGGACTTTCTTGTGCGTCTTAGAACGGAGATGGAGTCCAGCGGAGGGCCGTAATTCTCAGGGTTTGACCTCAGTTGCGGGGAGGGGCAAGTGGGTGAGAGGGGCGCGTTTTCTGGCTGCTGCGAGAGAGATGATATAGTTGATGAGCAAACGGCAAGGCCTTGCACCCCAGGTCCAGCAGCGATTTCAACTTTGATGGCGCATTATACCTACACTCGCACTACTAGTACGACTCTATTGTAACGTAGCTATCAAGAGCCGACCTCTCTACACTCAGCAGCTGCTGCTCGGTCTCTGCGCCTGCTATAGGTATATGCTTCATGCTGCCTGCATGCTTGATGTGTCTGTCGCGTTGGTCTCTGCCGCGTCTGCGCCACACCCGCGCAGACGCCCACGGGGCGCCAGCGCAGCCAAGCCCACCATGCAGATCAGTCAAAGTTGCGTCCAGCACGCGCTCATCCCCTCATCAGCAGCAGGTGCATCGGCGCGAGGGGCGGTGCTCACACGTGACGGGCAGGCATATGCGCTCAGGCCAGCGTGCAACACGCACCAAATATTCACCAGCACCTCGCACGGAACAGCGTCCACGTCGACAGCTGCTGCCGTGAGTTTGAGTGCACATCTTGGCATGTCGAGCCCGCATTCGTGATTGTCGGAGATCCTTTGCCCCTCCATCATCCACCTCCTAGCATCTTCAGCTGCTGGTACGAATACCCTACACTCGACAACACCTCACTACGCTCCACGATGCGTCTATCTGCTGTGGCCATCATGGCAGCGCTCTTCGTGGCGCTGCCTTGCGTCGTGGCCTCCGCACCAGAAGTCACTCACAAGGTCTATTTTGACATGACACACGATGGCAAGGACATTGGTCGCATTGTGCTGGGCTTATACGGTAAAGTCGTGCCCAAAACCACCGAGAATTTCCGCGCCCTAGCCACCGGTGAGAAGGGTTTCGGATACCAAGGCAGCAGCTTCCACAGAGTCGTGAGTTGGCCATCCGCGCGAGCACAGAGTTGAGTCATGCTAAATACGCCGGCGTGATCTGCTTCGCCCGCGTTAGATTAAAGATTTCATGATTCAGGGTGGTGACTTCACCTCGGGCGATGGACGGGGAGGCAAGAGCATCTACGGCGATCGGTACGTCGGCGCGCATACATCCTGGTCCAGAGCCTTTTCTCACAAACCATCCTTCTCCCCGCAGCTTTGCAGATGAGAACTTTGACCTCAAGCACGAAGGACCTGGCACCCTCAGCATGGTGCGTTACTACCAGAAGGTGCACTAATGTTTACGCTAACGCACTCAAGTGCATTGCCCCTTTCATAGGCCAACGCTGGCCGGGACACGAACGGAAGCCAATTCTTCATTTGCAGTGAGCATCATCTCCTTGCGAGGCCTGTGAAGGATCGCTGTAGGGGATAACTTTCGATACTTCGCCAAGCTGAACCGATTTCTTCCACTCAACAGCGGTCAAGACCTCTTGGTTGGACGGGCGCCATGTCGGTAAGTGGTAGCACGTGCTCCAGCGCAAATTTGCTTCGCTTACCACCGGCCGCTCCAATCCCTTGCCACACGCAGTGTTCGGACGTGTCATTGAAGGCATGGACGTTGTTGAGCTCATTGAGAAGGTTCGTCTAACACCGCGTGCATTTGGATGAAGAAGCAAACTGATTGCGGCGCTCGCGCTTTCGTCTGCCTCTGCACAGGTTCCCAAGTCCCCTGGAGATCGACCCAAGTCCCCCGTCACCATCGCCAAGTCTGGAGAGCTCAAGGAAGCTGCACATGAGGTGAAGGACGAGCTTTGATGGTCTTGACTACTCTCCTCAACCTCTTGCTGGCGATCATGTTGCACACCCTCAATGTAAAAGACGAGACGATTCCACGCGTCAGGCGAGTCCGTCCTGCTATCGCAGCATGCACGCTTGCCACTCGTGTTTCAATCCTCATTTCTCCCTGTCACTGCGTTCTGCGAGAATGTCTGCTTGCACCGCTTTGTGCGCACGCTTTCTGATCCATTGTCTTTCTTTGCCGTCTCCTCGTGCGTCTTCAGGTCGTTGTCGCCCCGCCTTCCACGCCGGCAGCTGCTGCAGCTCCAAATTCAACGGCAGTCGTGACGCCTGTGGCAGATCAAGTGAGCGCCAGCGGCACCAAGTCTGGCACGTCATCAAGCGTCAAGACTGCTGGGGGCGTCTCTTTCTTAGGCTTTCTGGTCATCATTGGTCTGTTCGGATTGATTAGCACGCTCACTGTTCGACATTTTGGTGGAGTGGCATCAACGCGGGACAAGATCAGACAGGTGCTGGGCACCTTCGGTGTTGGAGATGGCGGGAGAGGATCTTACTCTCGCGTTGGCGGCACTTCTTCCGCTGGCTTGCCTCGATGAGGTCCGAAGTCACGCTTGGTTGCGTCTTGGCGCGAGCCTCGCACGTACACTAGTTTCATCCCCCATATCAGCCTCATCCCGATCAGTCTCGAGACCATTCTGCGCTCTTCATGTTCTTGATCGTGAAGCTCTGGTCTTGATGCTTCAATGCGAAATGCGACAGATACGTGCACCTTCACCCCGAGATCTCAGCACGCAGGTGATATGTGGAAATTCGCACGCTAAACGCCGTCATCTTTGGTCGCTTGGTGTGCGGTATGCACCCCGCGGCAGGTTGGCTTCGGACTCACGGCCGTACAATCCGGACTTTCAACAGGCCTGTCCGGGCCTGAAGCAAGATTACGAGAAATTGGTGTGTAGAGAACGGTCAGGTCTTGACGCATGCAGAGAAGGTGCGCTCTGGTTGTGACTGCTTGGCGAGGCTCAGCGCAGGGACTTCTGAGGTACAGTACATGCATGGTGAGCCTGAAGGCTCACTGCTCAATCAAATAAACGCATGCGGCGTCGGGAGCGAGAACTCGATCGACCTCCTTAGCGTCGAAATCTCTTCGGCCTATTTGCTCTCTGGTGGGAGCATCGCGAGTCTTGGCGGCGTCGCTGTTTGATGGGGGATGGTTGAGCGGTTTGACCAATCGTCGATCGAGTGGACGCGGCAAAACCAATGACGGACGAATCGCGAAGTACGCAAGTGCACGTGGGCAGTTGATGAGAATCAACATTGCGGCGTCGAACACCGCTGAAGGTGGCACGAATGTTCGATTGTGTTGAAGCGTCCGGCGGTACTGTGATGGAGAGCCAATGCATGGACTGGCCTTGATTTGATTTTGATTGAGAAGCCGCAAGATGGTGGCCTCGATGCACCTCACGTGGTGGGACTCTTGAAATTTGTGGCGCGAAGGAGAGGAAGTGTGCGGGTGTGAAATCTCGGTTGTGACGCATCCCAACCGACGAACCCGTCCGCATCGCGTGGACGCAGAAGCATCCAGAGCGGCAGAGTCCGCTGCTTGGAATTAAGCGCGCATGCATGCATCTCACGGCTCACCTCTTCGCCAAAGCGCCGCCATTCAGGCGTGCAGCGCACAACAGAGGTGATGGCAATCAAT
Organism: Ceraceosorus bombacis; assembly: GCA_900000165.1. NCBI lineage: Eukaryota > Fungi > Basidiomycota > Exobasidiomycetes > Ceraceosorales > Ceraceosoraceae > Ceraceosorus > Ceraceosorus bombacis. The sequence continues at coordinate 292,705 of CCYA01000391.1, read as the reverse complement.
GCGCTCCTGTGTGCCCTCGTGATTACCACACCAACCTCTACATGTCTCACACGCTTGTCTTGCTTTGTGATCGAGCACCGCAGCCAGGACGCGGCCAGCCCGCGCGCACACTCAGACGCACAACTCACCACTGTGACTGCTAGCCACGACCGCGCCTGCCGACTTATGCGCCATGTCATCTCACCCTACCCTTCCCCTTACCTTCCTTTCACCCGGCCCACCTTTCTCAGCACTTCCTCCTCCTCTGCCCAAATGCCTAGCTAGGCCATCTGCCCTACTTAGATCTTGGCACCCTCGTCCATTCGTCACTGCATTGCACCGTTCAGCTGGTCTCCACTACCGCCCCATGGTCACTACTGTACCGGTACCGGTATGCCACTTCAAGGCTTGAAAATTCATGCTCCGCATCGGGCTTCGTGCAGACATCTTGCAGATCCTCTGCGCAGCAACGAGCTTCTCGGCAGCTCTGTTCGAACCCTGGAAAGTACCTCGCTTTCGTCGAGCAGTTGAGAGTGTGAAGTGCAGAGTGGTCAGTGGGAGGAGGCAGCGGTGCGAAAGATGTGGTTTCTATCGTCATCTCGTGTGAGTTCTCGAGGCTGCACTGAGCGCTGATGCGCGATGTGATTGCGGCGGGGTTATGGCGGTCGCGCTCTGGGCAGCCTCGGACTGTGGGATCGGATGCTTCCAGCTGTGCACAATCAATGAGACCGCATTCGCATGATCCGCATCTCATCCGACGAGCACCTTGTGAGCGCGAGCCGAACTTCCTCGGTTCTTGAATGCGCAGAGTGGTGGACGCCGTGGCGCTCTCTCGCAGCAAAAGTTCCCCGCACAAGTCTCAGACGACGCAAGGCCGCCGCTTTGCTTCCTACCGCATCCGTTTAGCCCTGCTTGACCAACGGGCGACGAAAGTCGATGACCGCTCCTCTCGCAGCATCTCGCAGCATTCGGACAGTTTTGCACGGTCAACCTTCCTCAAGCGGGGTCGAAGCATCGCAGTCACCGAGCATCGCTCGCCAGCGGCAATGTCTGGCTCATTCTCATCCGAGACAAGCACAGACATCATGACTTGCCCAGCTTAGCCCAACGTCGGAACGTTTCCCCTTCTCCCAACTCCGTCACGTACAGCTCTGTGCAACGAGCCTGCTAGCTGGGCAAGACTGTGGGCGACACTTGCCCTAGACAGCTGGCTAGCATCCTATGACGGTATCCGCTCGGCGACTCTGCTGTCAGTGCCTCACCACTCCGACCAGAAGTCAGCTTTGTTTGTATGCCTTTTACTGGTACCACAGCACGAGCTATCACCTGGCTGACTTCGAATCTTGACGCTTGGCTCTTCTTCCTCTTGCATTTCCTTGGTCAATCGCGTTGCTTTACTTCCATTAGGATCCGACGGCGAAGTTCGAAGGGATTCGGTCGAGCTCGCTCCCGAATCTTCTGGGCGTCGAGGCACCAACGTCTCTGATACGTCTTTGCTTTACAAATCCCTTCATCATCCCAACCCACAACAAATCGACCCTACTGTCTGCTCAGCGCCGTCGATTCGCGCGCTGTGAGCTGTCGAAGAGCTTGCACTCCCCGACTCCGGAGCGTGCTCGGTACGCATGCTGCAACGAGTTTCGACCCTTCGACTGATCAGACCGAGCTACTGGTCGTAGCACAGAGCAGGTGGTGCTCAAACTGCGGTGCGCGGTATGCTGCTCGACACTTTGTCGAGCGTTGCAGGACATACGGCAGGACGATCATTTGAAGATACTCTGCGTCAACTGCAAGCCGGGTATGGATCGCAAACGCACGACCCATTCCCCGCCGACTTGGCGCAGGCCCTTTCTCAGCCCGAAGGTGCCTCGGCGGGGGCTGTACGGGATCTCGAGGCGTTCATACACCGCCTCTTCACCCTCGATCTCGACAGCACGTTCTTCATTCAAGTAGCAGCTTGCATTGCGGTCATCGCGCTGCTTCTTGTATGCGGCGGTAAGTCTTGGCACGGTGGAGCGGCCGTACGCGGGCACCGCTGACGCTTCCCTTCGACCTGGCAGTGATTGTCATCTTGATACGGATCATCAAGCAGAGGTTCTGGCTCATCAAAATTACAAGACGGTCAGAAGGCGTCTACATTGTTCCGAATGCTCTCAACTGCTTTTTGGTCATGGAGGGCATATTTGGATGCGTGTGGATCGTCTTTAGCGTCACGCAATTTTTGGCTTACTGGCGGGCTCAGAGCAACCCGCAGGGCTGGCTTGCCGTCTTCAACACCATCATCTGGCTTCCGCTGTGGCTTGGAGCCTATGTGGCGGGCTGGGGTTCCTTCTATACCGCTCCTGGTGCACTCGACCGTGGACCGCTCAGTAGCTCGACGGTCGGTCGTTGGCTACCTCGACCACTGCTGGTCAACTTGATCAGCCTTGGAACTCCCTTCGTGCTGGTCGCGTCTGTTGCGCCACCTATCATTCTAGCGCAAGTCAATCTCAACCGTTCGTTCTCCCTGTATCAGCAATTCTCGGCGAACGCCCTGCAGCTAGCAAATGCGTCTGGCTCCTTGGTCGTTTCCCGTTCCACTACCGAGCAATTGCTCGAACAAGCTGATCGAGTCTGGATTGCCCAGCTCCACGCGCAGTGGTTTCAAGGCCTGACCTACACCATCTGGTCAGTCTGGGCAGGTCTTTTCCTGATCTTCTACATTCCGGCCGGAGGGGTGCTGCTGAAGCTGGTGTTGAGCCAAGTGCGAAAGCAGCGCAAGGTATTGCAGGAGTTTCAAGAGCGACAAGTAGCGGCGGCCAAGGAGAAAAGGCCTTTGCCGACTCAGCCGAAAGACTCACATCGTTTCTCGGCTGCGAGCGGTGATGCTCCGCGACCATTCGAGTTGGAAGATGGTCCGTCAGAGTCGCTGCTGTTCAGGCCTCTGGGCGCCAGTGGCGTCGACGGTTCCACAGCAGTGCCAGACGAAGGTCTTACACCACCTGTCACACCGCGCACTGCAGTAGGACAAAGCGCAGCGTTGGAACGACACAAGTCGGAACAAGAGATTTTCTTTCCGCCATTGCGATCAGATGTAGAGCGCAAAGCAAAGCGACGATTCAGTCACGCTGGAACTCCATGGTCGCGCTACAGATACCTGCGGCGCTGCTACATAAACCTGCTGCTCCTGTACATCAGCATCACCATCGGTGCGACTGCCTACCTGGCAATCTCGGCACTTCTCGGCGGACGCCTACATAGCAGCTTCGCTGGTGGACCAAAGAAAGCATCGAACCTCATACAGGGTGCAAGCTTGGCAGCAGCGTGGACTGCCGTGGTTTTTGGTACTCTCGCACTCAGCTCCATCTTTTCTCGCTTCTTCGATCCAGCCAATGCGCCTTCCGATGATGACAGCAGACGACAGGCTTCACGTCTGGGAAGCAAGAGGCCTCGCAATGGCTCGACGACTTTTAACGCTCTCAGCCCGCACGACAAGACGCGAACGTTGCCGGCCGTACCAGAATCCGTGCATGCCACCTTTGATGCGGGCACAATGACCAGCAGGGGCGAAGCAGATACCTTCCGCTCACACAGGCAAGTGCCCGATCCAGAGGAGCAGAGCGCAGATGCTCTCGACGATGTGGGCATCAAGTTCAGCTTGAAACGGGACAAGCGCAAGCCAAACGCTATCTTCATGCGTCCCGTTGCAGATGGCATCATGAGCCAAACTGCATCAATGGACGATCCTCAGTTCCAAATCATGTCGATCAACGATGCTGAAGATCCGCAGACTGCATCCCGCATCAGCAGCTCGTCGAGACGCTCAAAGAAGACGATGAGACCAAAGCTGTTCAACAGGTCAAAGAGCAGCGTCCACGTTCCGATGGATGAGACGGCAACTATGACCAGTCTCGTCGAAAACCTTGATCTTGATCCTGGTCGGGTGCAGCGCTCCCTGCGACAAGGCAAGACGGTGTATTACCCGACGCCTTTTGGACCTATGCCAGCTCCAGTGCGCGGAGCTGGCATGCCACTTGCGCCAGCCCGCTCTCCCTTCGCCTCGGCTGATGACTTGGCTAGACTTGCAGCCGAGCATGCGAATGAAGGGCCAAGTAATCCTGAGTCAAGTGATGGAGGTCATCGCTACACGCAGTTGGACAACAGCGCTAGCTCCCTGGGAGCGAACCATGCACGCCTTCTTTCGAACGCCAGTCACTCGTCTACCTTGCTACCAGCAGGTTTCGATCATCAAGAGAGACCCGCGACTGCATCGACCTACTACCACACTCCTTCGGATAGGTCAGCCGATCACGTGCGAACGTTTTCGGGAACCCCACCTCGATCTGCTCCTTTCAACCAGCTACGTCACTCTTCCTCCGCGCATTCCGGCACGCCGCCCGGCAGCTCTGGTCGAGCGTGGGTGATGCGGGAATGGGCCTTGGCTGAAGCGGAAGGCAAAGCATGGGGCTCGCCTCGAGGTGCGGATGCCTTGGAGTACCATGGAACGCCATCAAGAGTAAGATCAGGATCAGGATCGGTCTTACCGCTGCATCTCCATTACAATGCCAATCGAAGACCAAGCATGCCTTTGCTTTCGCGCGAAGTCGCTCGTCGACCCAGCAATGCCGCGGGGTACGCTGCGGCGCATTCCCAAGCGGCGCCGCCAATCCGGCGAGCTTCTCATGGCACCCTAGCTCTGGCCCCTACGGCTGGACCAAGTCGGTCGCCCATCATCACGAGTGCCAGGATGGGCAACAGACACGATTTGCCAGAGATGAGTCCACCTCCGAACGCTCCGCTTCCTCTTGCGCCCCATCAGCAACCCGACGAGGCCGCGCTTGCACTTGGAGGTTGGACGCGAGAAAGTAGGGATTTGAGCTCCGAAGCTCCCGTCCAGCCTACTTGCGCGCCTCCCCCTGGTCTTGCAGGCCTAAACGCTTACACAAAGCCCTCTTACATTTCACCCAAAAGTCCAGCTTTGCAACTTCAAGCACTAGATCCTCCGCCCTTTTCATCTTTTGGAAGAAATAGGAGCGCAGCATGCAACAGCTCCACTTCA
>CCYA01000391.1:255155-287505 GCA_900000165.1 Ceraceosorus bombacis | reverse complement strand
TTTTTTTGAAAAAAAAAAAAAAAAAAGATCACAGCGCCCCCTCCATCGGTACGCACTTGCATCTTGCGCTATCCGATAACACTCTTCTTGTCGAGTCTACATCACCCTCCTTTCAATCTTGCACAATACACTCTTTTCCCCTTGCATTGCTTTCTATATATCATTCAAGATTTGGCACATCATTGGCATTCTGTTAAAAACTTGTACTCTCAGCTCTGGCGTGTTCTGGTTGCGCTTGCGCAAAGGATGTGGGGCCAAAGGTCTGCTCGCAGACACCGGCTAAAGGTACAGGACGATTGGATCGACCGCCTGTCTGCCTGCCTACCTCGACTCGTGCGCTCACTCGATCGCAAGTCCCACAACATTGCAAGCCTGGCGCAAGAGAAGCATTTATAAAGAAGCATCGTCATTCAGTAGCTGTACCTGAATCCACTCCAAGCATCGCCCTTGAGTCTAGCCGCCTCTTCTCTAGTCGCATAAGTCCCACCAGGAGCTTCATGAAACATCATCTTGATTTTTCTCCAACCCGTAGCTTTGGCAATCTCCTCCGTCCTGATCTGCTGAGCTCTTTCGACACCTTGAGGAGAAGGATCATCGAGAATGTTCTCGTCGTTTGCTCCTCGCTCCCTCGCTGCATTCTCCCTCTTGACCAGGTAGACGTAGGTCAGATTGGAGAGCATACCGATCACGATGTACATTACAATGAGACCGTGTCCGAGCGGATACCAAGGTTGGTCCTGTGCTCTGTAGACGTTCGTAGTTGCTGCGCCATTCAAATTACCCCAACTTATACTGCGAGGGGTGCAGAGAGGGCAGGCAAGGAGGCGCAGAGTAGATGCATGAGCCCCAACAGTGCTGGATGACGTCTACTGCTCTGCCTTGCGCAACTCGTGATCACGCATCACTCACACGACAGCGCTGACTACACTCCTCTTGAAACTTCCCTCAACCGAGCTGATGGTAAGAGAGATGGTGTTGGGAATGGCCGGATAGATACCGATAGCAGCGAGGTAGATAAACGCGTAGCTGAGGCCCGTGAGCCTAGAAGCTGCCAAGACGATGTAGGCGGCGATCCCAATGCCAAGGATCAATACATTGAGCATGGCTCTGTTGCCTCTTCGGTCGGCCACAAATCCTACTAGGATGGTCACTAGACAGCCGATGACGTAGATGGGGACGCTGAGCAGGTTCGCCCTGGTCGCCTGGTATCCCAATTCTCGAATGATGGTGGGCGTAAAGGTGGAAAAAGCGTATAATGGCCCGTCGCTGAGCGTTGCGAAGAGTGGGCGAATGGCAGGAGGAAGAAGAGTTCATGAGCGCTTCATCTCGATCCCAATACCGCGCAAGTCGCAACTTACCAGCCCATGTAGGCCAGAGCTCCGACCCATGTCTTTATATCCACAAAGCCTTTACCGACCGAAGCCCATGTGAAGCGCTCCCCAGAAGCGCTGAGCTGCTGATCGCACTGCAACCTCTTGATGATGACTCGACGCTCGCCTTCCGTGATGAAGCGAGCAGTCTCTGGAAAGTCGTGTACCAACCAGAAGGAAAGAACTCCGATGACAAAAGTCGCCAGACCAATGATCTGAGAAGAGCACAACAGGAAGTAAGCAGGGCGCAATCACATGCATGGCGAGCTAGGTCGCGCGGACCGACCCTGTGCAGAGATGATGGCAGTGCACTCACAATGAAGATCCAGCGCCATCCCGCGTAGCCTCCGATGCCGTCCATGTTGTGTATAGCAGCACTCAGCAGCCCACCGAACGCTCCGGAAATGGTAGCAGCGGAGAAGAAGAGCGCAGCTCTGCAGAGTAAAGAAGTCAGACAGTATCAGTGCTCCGCATCACGCCAAGCCTGGCTTAGGACTGCTGAGCATGCACTCACCGCAATCCGAACTCCGACCTCTTGTACCAGCCAGAAAGGAGCAGATTGACACCGGGGAACAGACCCGCCTCCACCACACCCAAGCAGAATCTGGCGGCGAGCAAGCCTCCATAGCTAGACACTACGCCCTGAGAGAGCATGGCGCATCCTACGAGCATCGTGATGATGGGAAACCAGATGGAGGGTCTGAAAGCTTTGAGCAGAATATTGCTTGGCACCTGCCGTCGATCAGGTACGGCAATGAGCATGAAGTTTGAGTGCGATGAGGAAGCATGTGCAAACCCACTCGTGACTCACCTCGAACAGAGCATAAGGGATGAAGAAGATGGCAGCAGCGATGGAGAAATCCGTATCTTGCATCTGCAAATCATCTTCCAATCCATACAATTTGGCATTGCCGATGGCGCTCCTGTCCAAAAAGCTAAAGAGATATAGCAAGCTCAAGAATGGGATGAGGTGAAGATCCACCTTTCTCATCAGCTTCCTCTCATCCACGCCCAGCTGCGCTGCGAGCTCGGACGCTGAAGTCGTGTCGCCCCGAGCTGTGAGCTCGTCGCTCTTGGGACTCGAACCAGATCCTTGGTCTTGCTCATCCACAGCAGAGCTCGTCTGGTGACCCAGCCCATCTTTCTTGACATCGGAAGCGCTCCCTTCCAGCCTCGACTCGTCCCCCACGTGCCTGTGAGAGAGATGCGGCACCGACATGACGACTCGCGCCTCTGCGTGTGTAGAGGTGAGTCTGTGTGCCAAACGGGCTAGGTGTGCTGGCACTGCGCTTTGCTAAGCAGGGTGATTCTGCTTTCCTTTGCGGAAGCTGTCGAGCATGTAGTCGAGACGAAAGAGGGAAAATGTATGCGCGTTGGTCGTGACGTAAATGCTGCTGACTGAAAAGCAGGAGGCGGTCTGAGCCCTTAGCCTGGAGGAGCCAGCGCTGCTTGAGGGATGCCTGCCTCAGTCGTCACAGCCGTTGTACGCCGGTGTTGCGGGGGGAGAAGCTCAGACGCAGGAACGTCGGAAATGTCGTCCAAGTTGAAGCCGGGCACAGTAGCCGCAGTACAAGCAGCGCAGACTGGGGCAAAGTGGGGGAATGAACAAGCAAGAAAGAGGATGATCTCGAGGCAGTCAGTCAGTCGTGCTGGGCAAAGGGCGCAAGAAAGAGCAAGTGAGTGAGATGCGCAAGGCTTGTCAGAGCGGGGCGGGGCGGGGCGGAACCATCAGAAGCGCTGCAACTTCGCTGTGCTTGCTGCTTTGGCAAAATCAACACCGCTCGTTCGCAGCCGGCTAGCATTTCAGTCACAGACTCACGATAAGCTGTACCGGTAATGTAGAGTGCGAGTCAGCAAGTGTGGAGGCGACGACTTGCGGTTAGGAGCAGTGAGGGAGCGAGTCGAGTCCCGCCCCGATCCGTCGACTGATTCGCGATTGATTGAGGCGAGGCTCGATCGAGGGAGGATCCACCCCGCACCGCACCGCACCGCTCCTGCAGCATGCAGCGCGCGCCGGCGGGTCTCCCGGCGCCTCGGCGGCATGCACACGTTATTTACACCCCGCGCGCGCGGAGTCCGCTCTAAGTTGCCGTGAGCTCCGTTGCTGTGCAGCACGCTATAGCTGCTGGTCTATCTTCCGGCCAGCATGCTCGATGGATGATATGTGCCTAGACTCTAACCCTGACTCATTGATTAGAATGCCGAGTAAGAGGGAGGCAGTGTCGATCTCTTTCCATCGAATGAGCAGCTCAGCCAAATTGAGAAAATAGCGAAGGAGCCTTTTGCAAAGCCCCTACTCCCGTCAAACCGCCAGCCGGGACTGTGGCACGCTTACGACTCTACTCACCGCACCATCTGCGCTCAAAATGAATGGATTGACTGCATTCAGCTTCGCAGTCACTTTCACTATTCTGATCGAATGCGTGCTGGTTCGTCTGCTTGATGTAAGATGACCGCAGACGGACGCAGATCGTAGATTCCCAGAAATCGCAAACATCAGCAGCAACTAACGACTCTTGACTGCTGGGCCTCCACATCCAGCACGCGCGCCTGCCGGCCGATGCAAGGCGCAACCATCGCGCGAGGTACTCGAGAGTCGAGACTGCATGGATGAAGATAGAGACCACGTGGAGAGCACACGTGACTGCGACGAAATGCTTCGGTTTCGGTCGGCTTCGGAACAGCGCTTTTGGACAGGCCCCGCCCCATCCCCCCCGCTTTGGCACGGACCCCAAGCAGGCGCGTGCGGTGCGGTTGAGATCGGATCGGATACCGACGCGGTCACGGGTCGCCTCTTCGGCGAGCTGGTTCAACTCTGACTCTGACTCTGACTCTTGACTGGCATGCCGACAGCTCGTGAAGCGTTGATCGTCAATCATGAATCACAATCGTGAATGCTCAAGCGTAGCAGCTCTTCGGCGGGCTTGACGGATCGGAGCGATGCCCCGGGCGTACACAGCAGCTTCGATCGAGGGCGCACGCGGGCGCGGCGATCCTTGCGCGCGAGATCTTCCGGTGCGGCCGCTTTGAACTTTTTTGGGTGCGATTCATGATTTGGTGAATTGTGAACTGCGAATTGCATGCTCTGGGCTTCGTCGGAAGAGCAGACAGCAGGTGCGATGAAGGGCGCTAATTCCATCGCGATCACAACGCTGCCCCGGCGTTCTGAGCTGAATCATGTAAACGATCGAGCCTATCCCAGGTCCACCACACCCCTCTCCTGCAGATTCACAACTTGTGAACCACGTACCTTTTCCCCTCACAACAACTCACGCACTCTATCTGCGCCTCCACCGCCTGCGCCAAAGCTCCTTGTGCTCTGCTCTGCCCAGTGAGCGCTATACAAGATCGACCCATTTGCACAAAAGCCGTTCAAACAGCTCGCTGCGAACGAGCTGCCATTGTTTCACCCCAGATCAGCTTTGAAATCATCCTCGCTGCGTTGCCATCATGTTTGCACGTCAGATGCCTCTTCGCCTGGCCAGCGCGGCTGGACGATCGCTGAAGGTCGCTCAGGTGAGTCTTGCGAGGCTTGCTTGCTGCTCTAGGTTGATAGCGAGGGGCTTGAGCGATGCCAGCTTGGGCTGAAGGATGCTCAGGTCGACCACGTTGATTGTGCGCGCCCTGAAGGGCCAGTGGGTATCGTCACCTGCTTATCGGCGCCTCGAAGAGCCTGCCTCATGCACGAGCCAAGCAGCCTGCCGAGCTTGCTGTTGCGCGACCGTGTGGGGTCATTCTTTGCGCGGGGCAACGATACGATTGCCAAGGGTGCAAGCTCGATCGCAGCGAAGCGAGTTGCGCATCTCATCACTTATACAGCCGCTGCCTCAGTGCATGGAGCTTCAAACTTACCATCATCAATCATCTCACAGCGACCCGTCAGCTTCGTCGCTCCCACCTCCTCCGCACCTCTTCGCGCCTTTAGCAGCTCTCGCATCATGTCGCAATCCTTCAGGACTGAAAAGGACACGTTTGGTGATCTCCAAGTCCCCTCGGACAGGTATTGGGGAGCTCAAACACAGAGGTCTCTGCAGAATTTTGACATTGGTGGAGCTCAAGAGAGAATGCCTTTGCCCCTCATCCAAGCCTTTGGTGTGCTCAAAAAGGCAGCGGCTGCAGTCAACCAGACATACGGATTGGACCCAAAAATTGCAGACGCGATTCAAAAAGCTGCTGATGAGGTGCGCACCAATTCAGGCTCACACTTGTCTGCCTTGTCCGAGCTACATCAGCGTGCTGAAGCTTTCTTGCGACCCTGCCTCTCCTCTCTGTACAGGTCATCAGCGGCAAGCTCGAGTCCCACTTTCCTCTCGTCGTGTTCCAGACTGGATCAGGAACGCAGACAAACATGAATGTCAACGAAGTCATTAGCAACAGAGCCATCGAGCTCCTGGGAGGCGAGCTGGGAAGCAAGAAACCCGTGCATCCCAACGATCATGTCAATATGAGCCAGAGCAGCAACGATACGTGAGTGGCAGTATATCGACTCTATCGAAGGCATGTATGCCGTCGCGACCGAACCCTCGTCACAGCTTTGCTGTGTCAGCAAGTATCCACTGAACGGGATCCACTCTTGTACGTCTCTCTGCTCAGCTTCCCTACCGCTATGCACGTCTCGGCTGTTCTGCAAATCAGCAACTCGCTCTTGCCCGCTCTTGAGGAGCTCAAGACAGCGTTGGACGCCAAGAGAGCCGAGTTTGACGACATCATCAAGATCGGACGAACGCACTTGCAGGATGCCACGCCATTGACTCTGGGTCAAGAGTTCAGCGGATACGTCAAGCAGCTCGAAAACGGCATCGAGAGGGTCAAGAGCGCCCTGCCGCGCTTGAGCCAATTGGCGCAAGGAGGCACTGCAGTTGGAACTGGATTGAACACCTACAAGGGCTTCGACGCTGCAGTGGCAGCCAAGATTGCCGAGATTACGGGCGTGCATTTCGAGACTGCGCCGAACAAGTTCGAAGCTTTGGCAGCGCACGATGCGATTGTGGAAGCTAGCGGACAGCTGAACACTGTGGCTGTCAGCTTCATGAAGATCGCAAACGACATTCGATACCTCGGATCGGGACCTCGTTGCGGGCTTGGAGAGCTGGCTCTGCCGGAGAACGAGCCTGGATCAAGCATCATGCCTGGCAAGGTCAACCCCACGCAGTGTGAAGCCCTGACGATGGTCGCTGCTCAGGTCATTGGAAACAACACGACGATCAGCGTTGCTGGTTCTTATGGCCAGTTCGAACTCAACGTCTTCAAACCGGTGCTCATCAAGAATTTGCTGCAGAGCATCAGACTCCTGGCAGATGGAGCCAGAAGCTTTACCAAGAATTGCGTCGTGGGCATCGAGGCGAACAGACCTAGAATTCATCAGCTGCTCAACGAATCTTTGATGCTTGCCACCATCCTCAACAGCCATCTGGGATACGATTGTGAGTGAAAGTCTTCTTGACTGCGAATCTTCATAGAGGCGAGGGCAGACCGCAGCGTCTAGCAAATTTGCATGCTGCCACTTCACTGACCAATCTTTCCCTTGTGCCTCGATGCGCCGCGCCGCGCCGCGCCGCAGCTGTCGCCAAAGCGGCAAAGAATGCGCACAAGAAGGGCATCACCCTCAAGGAGTCGACGGTCGAGTTGGGCTTCCTGACGCCAGAGGAGTTTGACGAGAAGGTCAGACCCGAACTCATGATTGTAAGTGTGACTGCTCTGGGCTGGCCATAAAGAGGGTGAAGTGCATAGCTGATCACCTCCTCCATTGGCACCTCTGCTCAGGGCCCTAATGACCCACCCAAAAAGTGAACGCCAGAGGCGCAATCAAATTATAGAGACGCTTCTTCGAGGTGTGGACTATCAACTCAATAGATGTCATTGCTGCGCCATGGATCTGACTCGACGAGGCGCGTCACGCATGGAAGACGTCGAGATGCGGTTAGTGTTACATGTTGAATCACTTTTTGACGAGCTTGGCACTCTGGACAAGTTCCTGCAGACTGATGGGGCTGTACTGATCAGCCGCATCTGACGCAGCAGCAGCCCAGACCACGTCGTCGTCGATATAAAAAGTGATGCCGGGCTTTCCAGTAATGTGAGGGGATATGCGAAGTAGCGGCGCTCCGTTGAGCGGATGAGATTTGCTCAGTGGCAAGACGAGCAATTCCGACTTTGCTGCTTCTTCCTCGACGACGCGTTTGAAGGTGATGGATGATTCGGCATTCGCGCTCGCTCTCGCTGGATCTGCCGCTGCGCCTCGTCGACTTGCAAAGTTGGAGGGGGCATTGGCGGAGTGTGCTTGCTGAGCATTCTTGAATTGAGACTTGGACAAGGGCGTACTGTCTGCCTTTGGCAAACTCGCTCTCCCCTCCGCCGTCTTTTGTTCCAAAGCCTGATTGATGAGATCCAGACCCCTCTTGAAACCCAACTTGATGCCTGGCAATTCCTGCACGCCTGCATACTTTGCAAATTGCGCCTTCCAGAAAGAATACCATTGGCCCACTTCGGAGAATTGCACCTTGGGCTGCGTCAACCAAAGATGCAAAACGTCGAGCCATTGCGGGAAAAAGTCGGATTCTAGTAGACGCGAAGTGTTGATGGGGGCGAGGTGAATGTGCCAGGCTAGGACGAGATGAAAAGGTCTCATCTCTTGCTTTGCTGGATTGATGCGCAGCTCTTGACGCAGGTAGGAAGAAAGCTTGGGCACCACCTGGTCCAGAAGCATGGCGTTCCAATCCGCGTCCTGAAAGACCTGTGCATAATGCGTCGTGGCAGCAAAACCATCAGCGGCGAAGAAGCCTGTCAGGTATATTCTCAGCAAGCACAATCAACGTTGCGAGGCTCACTCACCTCTCTCCATTTCTCCAAATGCAAGGCTTCCGGCAGACCAGAGCTAGCTCGCCAGCTCCTAAGAACGGCCCTGACTCTTCTCCTCGCCTCGTTCATCAAATCCGTCATTTGCTCCCCCATCACCTCCAACCAAGGGAACACATAGGCATGCAGGGGCGCCTTTGAAGACGACATTTCCCAATGCTCGACCGCGTCGGAAAGACGAGGTAGGATGATCTGATTGGTCAGATTATCAAAGATGAAGCGAGGAAGAAAAGGTTGCCAGGCTTCCAGCAGACGCATAGCACCTTCCGGATGATGTGCCTTCCAGTCGTTGTTGAGAGCACTGCGCACGGGGGGCATCCACAGATGCCAAAGCAGGGATTCGAATGGCGTCATGAGGGGATCCGACTTGGAGTGCCCATTCATAGTAGCGTGGCGACTCTCATCAACACTTTGCAGCACCGAATGCCATGGCTCGAAATCTTCCAAAAGATGCCTTGGTTCTTGCAGTGGCTTCCAGGCCCGTATTCTGGTGCGCACAAAAGGCACAACAGCAGCAACGATAGCTTCGTCCAATCCCAGCCCTTGGATCTCGTCCCCATACTTCTCCTTCAGCAATCCGATCAGGTCGCTCAATCGTTGCGTATCCATCTCCTCCTCGACGCGCGATGAGACCAGTTTCTCATTCTGTATGCCCAACTCTTCAAGATCTCGAACGACACTGAGGACCTCTCTCACGCGTCGCGCATCCACGGCAGCTTTAGCTCTTCTCCTCTCCGACTCGTCTCTCTCCCTGACGAGCCATTTTTGTCTCTCGATATTCTGCGCGCCCTTTCTCGCCAAACCTTCGAGCAGGATCCTATTATTATCGCAGATCAGTCTAAGGTTGTGCCTCAACTCCGGCAGACGCGTGCTTTCGCTCGTCGGAATGCCCTTGTCTCCCAAAGCGCTAGAGAGAGAGGCCACTTCGCGCACCTGAGGACCGGTAGCATCGATGATGGGTCCGATGCCCGCTTCAAGACCAGAAGGCGCATTTCCGCCAGCCTCTGCTATGATCTCCTCATACGTCCGATGTTGCACCTTGACCCTTCTCATTTTCCTGTCAGGTCTACTCCACAATTCTCTCCTCTCCCTATCCTGATGTTCTGCTTCGTTTCTAGATGGTTTCCCTTGCTTCTTGCGTCCCCCTTTCCTCTGTTTGTCTTCTCCCTCCGAATCGCTACTGACTGCCTCCCCTCTTCTCTTCGCTTCCTCCTTGGCTTGCTTCGTTTTCTCTTTCCGTCCGCCGAAAGCTATACCCGCTCTTTCAGGTCTTAGCTGCACTTCTATCGGATTGACGATTCCTTCTCCCGCTTTTCCTAATCCTCCACCTGCCCAGCCCATCTGCTGCATCATCATGCTCGCAAATTTGCCGCCCTTACCAGGAGCGATGGGTTTCATGTCTGCTGGGGAGTTCGCAGATCTTGCTTTGTGTCCTAAACCACCTCCACCGACAAAGGATCTCTTGGAAGCTGGCGTCGCCGCCGACGAGTGGCTAACCGAAGCTCCGAGTAAGGGCGCTGGAGATTTTGGCGGCGCATCGAAACAGCCAGGTAGTCCCGCGCGTCCTTTGACGATCTGGTCTTCCTCTAACATGTCGACATCGTCGTTCAGTGGCGCAGCCTTGCGCGGTGGTGGCACATGGCGACCGGCCATCCCCATTCCACCCCTGGAAGATCCAGACGGCGCAGTCCAGCCATTATCCTCCAAAGCCCTAGAATTTGAGCCGATACCACCCCTTGAGCCGCTCGACGCTGATGTCTCGGCAGGTTCGCGCGACCGACTGGACAAGAAAGAGGCGGGAACAAAAGAGGAGTCCCCTTCATTTCTTTGAGCTTGCGCTGCAGACCGCGAGATGATGTCCGCCTCAGCTGCCGTGGGTCCTAGATTGACGTCTTGGAAAGCGGGACGAGTGCTAAGCTCTTCTTCAGTGGAAAGAGGACGAGAGAGGAGTTGTGAGTGATGTTCTGAAGAGGTGGACATGCGCGACTCGTCCGAATCGGAATGGGCGGACGATCGAGACGAGGACTCGCCACGCCCGGTCTCGGTCCCTTGGCGGCCTTGACGTGCTTGTTGAGCAGCTTGCAATGTCGAGTTGGAAGTGGCAGAGACGAAAGCCTGTCCTCTTGAATAATCCCCCGCTGTACCTCTCCCTCTCCCACTCGCTTTGCCCCTTGCCCCGCCCCTTCCACCACCGCCCGGATGGCCCTGCTCATCGTCGGACTCTGCAAAGACTCCGTAAATAGCTTCCTCCTTTGAGCGTGTTGGGCGGCGATCGTTGCTCCTTCCCTCCGTCTCTGATCCCGACGCTGCCCCCTCATCGCCCGAATCTGAAAGCTGATCCACCAGGTAGCGTTTGCGCGCCATCCTTATAAATGCCCACCGAGAGCTCGACCATTAGCAGGGTGAGGGCAGGGAGGCAAACCGCGCTCTGCGAGACAGGAAGATAGCAGCACCAAAAAGGCAGCAAAATCGCTGCTCTTGCGTGGACAGAGGGCGAAGAGGTGCTGAATGGTGTGCGGCCTCGCTCAGTCAAGCTTGGCTGCCTTGCTTCAAGCAACTCAGCTCCACTCGAACTCGAACTCGACCTCGACCGCCTCAACGCTCGACGCGTGACTATTGACTTTCTTGCACACACGTGACCTGCTGTGCACGTCGGGCATGCAATTTTCACCGCCGCGATCACGCGTGCACACCAGCTGATGAGTTCCATCAAGTTTTCCTCTGCTTGATGAAGACGTTGCGTGCGTTGGTCGAGCACCACCTTTTCCACCCTCGCCCTCGACGCGTTGCAGGCGCAATCGCGACCACACATCGGTTTCAGCAGGTCCGGCTCAGCTCAGGTCAGGCAAGCTCAGCATGGAGCTATCCACGGACGTTCCCTTCAGCAGCTAACAGTGCAGGGAAGCCAGACCGCATCGAACTGGCGCCCCAAGTGAGTCAACATGCATTCTTCGCCAATGTGGTCTAGGTGTGATGGTGGGGTACATATGCTGGCATAGCAAGCTGCGACAAGGATGAGATGCTAAACATAGAGTCAAGCACGGACCTCTTCGCGTGAAGAGACTGGCGAGATTGTTTATTTGCGCTTCGTGCTTCAAACACACGTCGCCTACTGATTACTGTAGTGAATTGCAAACGCCGGGTGACGCATGATGCAGGCTCGCCTGCTTGGAGGAGGCTTGTATGCTGTGGATCCAATCGAGCCAGCTAGAGTATGCTGACGCAATGTGACCCGCACCATCCCTGCTACGCAGCCAGCCCACCCAGAATCATGACCTCCTCTTTGCCTCGTCGTACACCATGGACGTCCAGTCGAGCCCTCATCGCGCTTCACGGTCAGCTGTACAGCTCGGATGTGTTTCAGCGTCAAGCAGGTCTGGGCATCATCAGCCTCTGGTTGAACCGCGGTCCATGTCCCGCTTCGGTCGAGAGTACATCCGCGCTCATTCGCGCTCAGATGCTGCATACACACCTCCTGCCGTCGCCTTCACACCTTTCTTCAGGCTACGGGGACGTGTCATCGATGTCGCATTCAACGTCTATCGCGACGATGAACGTCAGGACTACATATGCCATGGCCATCGTCAGGTTTGTAAATTCCGTGGTGGATGCGCATCAGAACGGCATGTTCGCACAGAGCATCGCAAGCATTGCTAGACGCATTGGGTTGCCTACTTGGTTCGTCGATCTACGACACGCGGCAACGCACGAAGACCTGCCAAGTCTGCAAGTCTTGCAGGATGCAGCCGCCGAAGTGAGTTGTTCAGCGCCCGCATCTTGCTTCACCATTGGTTGCCTCTGGGGAAAGGCAACAGAAAGGGCTGACTTTGTGCGATATAAATGGGACAGGCTCTGGACTGGCTGCATCATCACTATTGGTACCCGACGCTTTTATCGCTCAATCCAGCCTCGCGGGTCGAGGTCGAAGCAGAACACGAACGGAAAGCCAACAGATCTACGCGTCCCTTAGCTTCCAGCTCCAAAAAACCCAGCGCAAATATCTCGGCCGATCGAGCTTCTCTTCGACAGTGTTTGCGCGACTACTCGAGCGTGCAGCTGGACATAGTCAAGGATAGATCACTCGCGGGTCCGCAAAAACCGTTTCTGGAACAGGTCTGTAAGAAGGTGGTCAAGCTGGCTCTGGGATTGGACGAAGCGAGGAGTCTGAGCGGAGAGGCGCTGGAAGAAGTGGACTTGGAAGAGAGGCCCTTCTTGGACTTGGTCGAGGTGCTCGTTGAAGAGAACATCGAGCTGCAATGCAACGCTTCGTGCGTACCCAGTGTGTACAAGCAAAGCTGGCGAAGCGATTTACCCTTGACTGACCTTCCCCCGTCTTTGCTGTACGTCGTCCTGTAGACGAATCTCGGATCTCTTGGGATCCGCCTCGACAGAAGGGAGCGCTTCTGCGAATACGCTGTGCAGCACATGGCAACAGCTTCTTACTCACACCTTGGCTGCTCTACCCGCTTTATCTTACACGCTCTCGGATTACCTTGTTGATCGACTCTGTCCCGGCCCTAGCGACTCTTCAGATCGACATTTGCCAAATGAAGTCTCTCTATTCAGCAAGAGTGGCCGACGAGGATCGAGCGCACTGGTGATGCTCGTTCTGCAGGAGCAGGAAAGGTTGGACAACCTGGCGGCTGGGAGAAGGATGCTCCTGAATGGGGAGGAAGTCGATGATGAGATGTCTGACAGTGAAGAAGGCTTGGCGATGCACGTCGCCAAGAGGTGTCTGAAACGCTCAAACAAGCAGTGAGTTTGAGCCTCGACTGTCGTCTAACAGCGGATGGTGTAAGCCTCCGCTACAGAGAGGTACAATGCCTGATCTTGTGCGCCGAACTTCGCGCCATTCGTGAACGCGCAGCTCTGTACGACTAGCCAAAGCCATTTGCAGAAACAGACCGGAGCTGGAGAATCAGCTTCGCCCGCTGTTGCATACCATCAAAGTTTTGGGAATCGAAGGATTTGCCAGCCGAGCTGAGAAGCACGATCTGACGACCTTGCCGCTTGCGCATGAAGAGGCGGAGCCGTCGAGGGACGCGGATGCTCTGCAAGATGTCGGTGAACAACATGCGCGTCAGCAGGTCCTGAGCACGGGATTCGAAGACGCCGTGAACCTCATGGCTGCCCGATTGAAAGAACTGCAAGCGCGCGTGAGTCTTTGCCTTGCACATTTATGACCTGAGATCTCGCGCGCACGCGCACAGCACTCATGCTCGTCTGGCTTTTCTCGCGGGGCAGAAAGCGGCTGCGGGTGCGGCGGCAGGTGCTACTTCTCCCTCTTATCAGTCCGATGACGAGCAGGTTCGGAATGATGAAGACGAAGATATGCGGATGGCAGAAGGGTCGATCGCCAATGCTGCTGAAGAAGAGGTGCAGCAAGAGGAAGAGGAAGATTGGTCGAACGTGCCCGGATGGAGTAGAGCTTCGAAAGAGTTCAAACCTTGTCCGATCGGCTGGCCGCCTGCTGATCTGTTCTTACCGATCTAGATTCATTTTGCAAGCTCCTTCTTGGATCCTCCTTCCCATCTGACTCTTTTGCGCTGCCGGCCTTGTTCGGACCATGGACATCCGTAGACAATGTGCACTTGGCTGGTGCTAGGTGGAATGTGCGCCCTACGAATAGACATTCAGACTGTATATCACATGATACCACGATTGTGCCTGTCAGAGATGATAGGATGTTACCCAATGATCGACACTAGTCTCACATGACAAGCTGCATCGCTTGGCTCTCGCTGTAATTGAAATTCTTGACTTGATCCAGCGCTGTTGCTCAAATCCCATCCGGTTGAATCGTGAATTGCGTACTCATGACTTTGAGTACGGGTTGTCTTTGCGCTAACACGTGACAGGCGGCCTCCCAGCCTGTGAAGCGCGCGTGTGCGTGCGCGGTGCGGCGTTGAAGACCCGCACAGCTCCTCCACGTCACGCTATACGAGTGAGTTGACATGATTTGCCGCACCTTGCGTTGCGAGAACAGACAATCACGAACGCTGATGAGACTCATGCTTGCGCTTCCGCCCATGACTTCTGCAATTCGTGTCCAACAGTCACCAGTCTTGCTCACGTCCCTCCCACAGCTTCCGAACGCCCGACCTTGATATCGTCATCGACCAGTCGACTTTGCTAGCGTGATACGCGGAGTCTGTTTGCAGATCGGCAATTCGCCTATTCGAGTCTTTGAAGACGAACTCAATAGCGCTTCAATCTTTCGAAGAGGAGTCATCCAACCGCAGTGCAGAAGCAAAAGTGGCACACAGGTTCGGGAATTGAAACGAGTCGGGACGCAGCGTTGCGGGTGTCGCAGCTTTAACCCTTTGATCTGGTCTAGACCGGCACACACTACGCGCTGCCGAAGATGGACGAAATGTGAGCTGGCTTCGCACTCGTCGTGGTGCGATTTGGAGGGCACAAGTGGCGCACAACCGCGGTGTAGCACCCACACTGACACTTCTTTGATGGCCTAACGCGATTCGGTGGCGCAGCAACAAGATTCCCCCGGTCACTCGCACCATGCTAGCCTCCCTCATGGCAGTGACCATCCCAGTGCTGCTCAAGCTCATCAGCCCCTACCACTTCATTCTTTGGTGGCCCATGATCACCCAGAAATGGCAATTCTGGAGGTTCTACACTGCTTTCTTCTTCGGATCAAGTGGCATACAATTCTTGTTCGATGTGTTCATGCTTTTGTGAGTAGGCATCCGCATCGCAGAGGTGCTGCCCTCGAAAGATGCAGGTCGCCGCGCGCCAAACCGGGCCATTTGGCGGGAGCTGCGACGCTGCGCTTCGCGACTTCACAGGAGCGTGGCCAGAATCTGACACGAGCATCATCACACTGTCTATCAGCCGCAACGCTTCAGAGCTCGAGATCGGACACTTCCACCGACGCACAGCCGACTTTGTCAGGGCCATCTTCGTCGTGGCCATCGTCATCATAGTGAGTGGCAGCCCGTACGTATGCCCTTTGCCTGTTCGAGGTTCAAAGGCTCTCAAGCACGCCTTCACCTTCATCTCTATAGGCGACGAATTACCCGCTGTCCAACAGCGTCCTCTTTCATCCGTTGCTCAGTGGCTTGAGTGTAAGTCGCAACTGCACAGCTCAATTCGGCGAGCACTGCACGCAGAATGCTGAACAATCCAAGTGTGCGCAACGAGCTTATCCACACTTTGCATCCACCTCTCTCTATACGTCCAGTACCTGTGGTCGAGAGCCAACCCGCATGGCAGCGTGTCTCTGTTTGGATTCGTGACGATCCCGGCTCGATGGGTGCCTTATGCCTATTTGGGGCTAGACGTATTGATGGTGGGACCACCCCAAGCCATCCTGAGCGCGACGGGCATCATAGGAGGACACACGTACTGGTTTCTCGAGCACATTCTGCCCGAGTCTAGTGGAGGAAGGGGCCCAAGGTACTTGCCCGCTACGCCTGCTTGGCTTAGGAGACAGTTTCCTGACAGTGTGGATCCGAACCAGAGGGGAGGAGGAGGGCAAGGCGGAGGAGGTGCAGGTGCTTGGGCACCTAGGGGACGCTCCTTCGGTGATGGTGGAGGAAGTGCATCCACCACTTCTTCGGGGGGTTCTGCTGCAAACATGGCTGGCAGAGGCAGGTCGCTAGGAAGCAATTCTAGAACGGGCAGCAGCTGGACAAGCACAATCAGGAATTGGATGACTGGAACTGGAGCTGGTGGAGGAGGATCTGCGGCTAGCTACGCTGCTCCTTCAGCCTCTGGATCACGCACCAGCAATGTCGGAGGCCCAAATAGGGAAGAGATGTATCGAGCGGCCGAAGCGAGACTGAGGAAGATGAGGGAAGGCAGCATCGCCGGCAAGAACGAAAAGGCGAGCGCATTAGCCGCTGCTGCTCGAGCTGCGAACGCAGAAAAAGCGTTTACGCGGAGGACAACAGCCGGCTCGGTCGGCTCGAGCGGTGTTGCGCGATCCGCAACTTTTGCGGAGATGAAAGCGAGGGAGGAAAAGGAGTCTGAAGGGGGGAACAAGACCGGAAGTGCGAGCGGAGGAAGAGTGATGGAGGAACGAAGAGATGCGGACGATGATCAAGATGACGCACGTCAACGAGCTGGGGTGAGCTCTGATGGCCCTACTGATAGCTGGAAAGGCAAAGGAAGAACACTTGCGGATTGATCACGACGGCAGATGACGGAGCTCTAGCACTCGGTCAATCACGAATGTTGGCAATCTGCCTGAGGTCTCTTTGCTGCTTCAATCACAATGTCACAACGATCTGCACGCTCACCAAATTTGGCGTAAACAGTCTGCATGGTTTGGGTGTGAGGCACGACATGATGCAGTCACCGTGACGGGTAGCTCACACTGACACTAGAGCGAGGCAGTAGAGAAGTCCTCACAGCGTTTATGGCGGATGCTACTGATTGAGCCCTTCGCAAGGTGCAAAGCCCCACCAATCAGGCCACGCGCGCCATTGATGACCACGCATCTTCGTCTCTTCTACCGTTAGATTTTTGCCTTCGCAGAAGGAGTTGCGTAGATAGGATGCGGAGTGTAGATGGCCCTGTCACTCTTCGGACCGAAATCCAGCCTGCCTCCGCAACCGCCGTAGATGCGACTCGAACGACTAGGGACCATCGCTCGCTCGTCCAGCCAAGCTCTGCACACTTGCCATATCTCTCTAGAGGCGGAAGAAGTTCCGACTTCTTTACGAATCCAGTCTATGTGTCCTATGTGGGATGGCAGCTGCCCCTGCTCCTTCGCATCGACTTGCGAAGACCCTCGAACCCACCCATTATGGTTGACGTCCAAGTGTATACGCGTCAAGGTGGAGGCGTTCGGAGAGCGTCCGACAGATTCTGGAGCAGGTGGAGAACCGCTCTTGTATGCTGTGGCTCCAACCGGATCTTCCTCTCCTCCGGCCTCCCAGTAAGCCTTCTCCTGAGCACTCTCGACCAGAGAAGCATTATGGCCTAAAGGTCTCAAGATGGCGTCCACTCGACGAGCCGAGCCATTGCCTATCAGCTCATCATCGCTGAAAAGGACGGACAAGACCGGAAGATCGTAATGCTGCACTGCTCTTTGCCAGCCCGAATCTCCCGCGTATGCACCGTACCAAGACGGAGACTCGACGATCATTCCTAGCCAATCATTCACTTGTGCCAAAGTGATGGGATTCCCTAAACCCCATTTCTTGAGGTTCGCAAAACCTTCTTCGTGAGACTCTTGCACTATGAAGCGACCTGCTTCTCTGGAAAGGTCTGGTGTGGGAGAGTAGCCCCACCATCCGCTCGAAGATCCGACGGCCAAGACGCGAGAGATTTGAAAGTCTTGCAGAGCATGAGGTCCCACTCTGAGCTCGTCCAATGCCAAAGGTAAGATGGATCCGCCAAGCGAATGACCGACGATGCACAGATCTCTACGTCTAGTCGGCTCGACTATGCAATGCTCTTTCCAAGCATGCAGCAGGACGGCAGGGTAGTCTCTGCGACCTATGTGCTCGTATGTTGCTTGATGTCGATGAGCTTTGAGACAAGTTTCGAGCGCTGCGACGGATTTGAAACTTGATGCGTCCGCGTTTGTGTCAGGAATGGAAGTGTTTAAACCTGTTGGCCCTACGGCGTACGACGCAGGGAACGAGCTTCCGGTCATGCGATAGTCGAATGCCAGTACAGTGTGACCATAGCTGCACAAAAACCTGCGCAGCATGATTGGCGCGATCGAGGCTTGATCAATTCATGTTGGATTCCACGCTCTACGGCATTGGGGAATCTCCTCTCGAAGGTCGCTTTGCGACGCACGAAGCTCGTACTCACGCAGCAAAATGCTTGAACAGCTTGCAAGGAACGCCGGTAGCTGGCGCGAGAAGGATGACGGATTTTGCTGCATCTTGTGCGAGCTGACCCGTCTGCTTGCCGGGCTGCCAGACGGTAACGCCAAGGGGCCACGCGTCATACAGCGCCCTCACTGTGACTCTTGACTCTGTCAAGGAGACGTGATTGCCCGACATGTTGTGAAAGGAGTCGTGAACAGAGCCAGTGTGCTGGCTGGAACGCTCGTCCGTAGGTCGAAGTTAAAAGACAACATTGCGATCAGTCACGATGCCCAAACAACAAGACCTTTCCGTTGTAAGCTGAATCGCAGCCATTCACCTTTCATCTGTATTAGTGGCGCTTGTGTTGCAAGCTACCGCCCTTGCGCGGTGTGTTCATTTGAAGCAGACATTGCCAATGAAAGCTGGTGCGCGTATACCTTGGTCAACAAGACCGGTTCTCGGCTAGACGAGTTGCCGGTAGCCATGAGGGACTGTGAGTCTTTTGGGGGAAAAGGGGGAGGGGGCTGCCAGCTAGACAATGAAAGATCAGACAGCTGCCGGCGGAAGATGAGTCCCGGATCACTCGTGAAGGCCAAATTGCGTGACACATTCGCATTCACGTTGAGAGCGCAGAGCGGGAGTATGTAGGGGCGCAGCACCTGTGAGACGATTCGACGAGAAAAGGCGTTTCATAAAGCGAATACATCAGAAGTCGCATTCAGATTCAAGATTCGCACTTGCGAGCGGTGGGACCACCGCGCCTGGCCGTCTCTACATCGATCATGTTTTGGTGGAGCGCGTGGGTCATGAATCGTGAATGAGCAGGTGGCTCTCACCTCTCACCTCGGACATTCGTACCGAGCTTTGCCATTCGGAGTGCGCGCAAGGCTGCCGCTCGCCGCATCCGCACATGTGCTCGTAGCGCATCAAGCACGACCGAACTCAGCAAAAGGGCTCAATGCACGAACCTCCGCAACAGCCGCCTCAGAAGCACCGATCACGAGTCGTGGTGTAGCGTCTCGACGAGAGGTGAGTGAGCGAGTGTGAAGGTCGGGGGCGCGCTTCATTTCGATCCACGAGATTAGCATGTACATGTGGAATAAAATTGATCGAGGACCAGCCTCTGATGACGAAGACTAGTCGAGGTCAGGGAACGGGGATTGAATACAGGTACAAGGAGCGCGTTGAAAAGTGAATTGCGAAGCGTCGATAGCCATGGTTGCGAGCGCGAACGAGTGTGTGGCCCCAAGTAGAGGCGAAGGCCCAGGGCGGCGGTGGACATATTAGCAAGATTCTCAAAACGCACAGCCAAGAGTCAGGTGTCCAGAAAGAATGGACGCTTGCGGATTACGCGAAGGATCTTAAGGCGCCAGCCCGGTGCTCGCTCAGAAGCTCTCTTCTTCATCTTCGTTATAGCGAGGCATGGTCTCGATCGCGAGCTGGATCTGCAAAGCAGCTTCGACCAAAGCTCGAGAGCATGTGCCGCAGTCTGTAATCAGCCCATTGGCAAAGTGGCGGGTGATCAGCTTTCCTTTCAATTTGGCAGACAGCAGAACGCTCGGAGAGCAGCTCACCAATCTGCCCAATCTCAGTGAGAAGTTTGGTCATGACATCCCGACTTTCGATAGGCTTTCTCGACCCGTCTCTGTTGGCTTGTCTAGGCCAAGCCAGCTTCTGCTTGAGTTTGGTCAGAGGACTGATGATGCACACGCCTCCAGTCTGGTAGCATTGACTTTCGAGCTCCTTCGGATCGACCGTGATGCTGTTGAGTGTGTCCTGATAGTGCTGCTGACGACGAGTATGGAATGCTGCCAGCTTCTGATAGGCTGCAAAGCCCATCAAATTGAAGCTGGTCGACACGCGGCAATAGCAAATTAGCGCTAGGCGGCGGTCGGGAAATAAAAACAAATGCCGACTCACACCAGCTCGGGAAGACGATGAATATCGTAACGGACAGAACGCTCCGCTGCAGCTTCTTCGAGCGCAGGCAGATGGTACCTGCGGTATACGGGGGCGGCCGCAAATCAGTCAGCAGCGTCAAGAAGATCTGGACCAAGCGTACATGGTCGCTCACATAGACCCAACAGCGAAAGTCATGAAGGGCGAGAGCGAGCTGAAAGACCAACGGACACATGAGTCAGTTGTGCCACATCACACAATCGATTCGAGTGACGTACCCTAGCTGTTCTTGCTCCGCAAAGTAGGATGCGGCGACATCCTTGGCGCGAGCACAGTCATACTTTTGCGCAGCTCGAGCCAGACGCAGAACGACTTGCCAGTCTTGCATGCCCATCTTAGGAGCATTGGTGTTGTACATGAGGCTGAAGAGGACTTTGAGCGTGCCACTGTCTGCGCAAGGCAAGCACCGTGGAAATGAAAGGCACTTCAGCGACTGCGGCTTAGTGCCACGCCACGACGCGAGCTCACCTTCCTCGAGCGTGTGGACCTTGCCTTCAGGAGATCCATCAACCATCTCGGAAAGCACAGCAGAGTGAACATTCAGGTTCACTTCGTGAATCTATCGTGATCGGCCCACACATGATCAGCATCCGTGCAGCAAGCAGCCGTGAACGATGAACCAATTCACCTTGAATCTTGTGACAGGCTGACGAGTGGCACCAGAGCCAGCCTCGGAGCTGACAAAGATGATGTCGCCATCAGCAAAGTCAGTGGCCTGAGCAACAGGGTCGCTACCAGTGAAGGCGGATGCCCTGTTAACGCACGATCCAAAAAGCAGTGTCAATAGGCGAGCGGATGAAGGCCATCTCGTTGTGAGCGGCTAAAACTTACTCGGTCTGGTCCCAAGCCGAGATGTTGCCGTATCCGGCAGCAGCACCACGGTCGACGGACCAGTCCCCGGACACAACAGCACCACGATTGCTTACAGCGCTGCGGTCAAGGGCGCTGCCGTTGTCTGGAGCCAAGCTCGTGGCGTTGTTATCGTCGTCTCTGACGATGTCGTTCGAGGTCTGATTGTAATGCGAGGTACTCGGGCTGCGCTGCACTGGTTCTCGAGTGTCTTGGAGTTCAGTGGCAGGTTGACGAGTAGCGCCGGAGCTTGCCACGGTGCCGGAGGTCGGCTTGGAAGACTCGTTGGGCAGATTACGGGCAGGTATTGGTGGGCTAGGAGCTCTCAAGTCCTGCCGCTGGATGTGTTGAACGGAGGGAGACTGCTGCTGAAGCGACACGGTGTTGTTCATGTTGCCTCGCTGGAGGGCAGAGTCGAAGTTGGACGGCTGATGAGTAGTCGACACAGGGCTGTGACTACTCGGACTATGACGGCGCGCAGCGACGCCGGACGGCAAAGGGGGCTGCGTGACAAGCTCACTCGGTTTGGGCCTCGGTGAAGCACCGAAAGACGTCTTGTGCGACAGGGTCTTGTAGCCTTCTTTTGGACTCTTGCCCAGACTACCACCGATTGACACGGATGTGGCCACAGTAGAAGGCGCCATTGAACGATCGTCATCGAAGACCGAGCCTCCAGACGCGCCAGAAAACGTCGAGTAGTCATCGCTGAAGGCGATGGCAAGACGGTCGCTAGAGTCAGACTCATCTACATCTCGGATAATACGAGCAAGATTTTCTGACTCACCCTGCTGTACGACCGTTGCCTCCGACCCCAAACGTATCGTTTCTTGGTCGGTGGTTGACAACTTGGGAACCTTTCTGGCTGTTCTCGCGGCTCATAACTTGATCGCCCTGTGTGCGTTGTGCAGGAATTGGAGAGCTTGGTCTAGAGTTGTCTCCGCCCGACGAGCCCCCGAAGAAGCCCATCATTTTGGAGCGAAGCTTGATTGATGGTGAGTTGGAGATGTTGACGGAGTTGAGGACGACCTTTCGCGGTCGCAACGTGACTGGGAAGGGAAGTATTAATGAGAAGACGCTGGAAGTGCAGGGAGCGGTATTATTAGCACAACTTGGGCATTCGGGCAGGTCGCAAGGGCAGGGCAGGGGTCAGGTCTCACCTTATATAGAAGCCACTCAGGCCCTGCGTCGTCCTTGAACTGGTACTCGAACAGTCCTGCTTGCGCGTCGTATGGGCCTCGATCTCTTCTAAGAGCGCCTTCTACTGCGCAGTGCCTGGTATCGCGAAGAGTTGTGCGCGGGGCCTGAGCGCTGATTTTGATACAACGCATCACAGCTCTGAAGCCCCATCCAGCTTTGACCTCGTAGTCTACGAGTTCAGATCGCCACGTCGGTCAGTCTTTGAGTGCTGATGCGCGCTGTTCATACGTCATGCGGGACGTCACAAGAGCGATCCGTGCGTTATGAAACGAGGATCCATGCGTCGCAAGCCGGATCGCGCCCACCATCGCGCTGGTCCACACTAGATTGGGGCGTGAAGGTATCATCGAGCGTTGTCCTGCACCAAGTTTCTCCACAAACGTGGATTTGTTACTGTTCGCCGGTGTCGTCGGCATCGTCAAGTGAGCAAAGGTGAGGGGTTGAGTCAGCGTGTGAAGCCGATGTCGCCTAGCGATATACTCGCCACGTCGGAGGGGTCCGTGCACTGTATATGCGCGTCGTGCACTCAAGCATTTGCAGCACAAACTTTCAGCGTCGTCAGCACACGCCCTCTAGAAACAGGATCAAAGACGCGGAAGGGGCTCGAGGCCTCTGCCGGTGCCAGTCGCATGCATGGCAGCCATGAGATTGATCACGCGAGTGCGGGCGGCCAGAATTGCCTGCGCGTCGCGATTAGCATCAGAAGCTCTGCGAGGATGCGTCGAGCCAAATTTTCCGTCGAGCCGAGTATTGGCACTCAAACGCCGTGGCTGGAGCTGACACGCTTGAAACGTCGCAGGCGATTGATCTCGGATCGAGAGGGGCATGCATGCCATAGTCCTACGCAGGTACGCTCAACAGAGATCGACGTGAGGCGCTGAAAGTCGCTCTCAGGTTGATATGCCGCACTCGAATCGAACCTCTTTTTGCAGATGACAGGTGTCTAGCGACATTGGTGAGGAAGTGGCTGCAGCTGAACCCGTAAGTAGCAAGAGGTTGACGTCCTGTTGACGTCTCGATCAACAGGGCCGACCCTGACGCTTCTCGTACCTTCCGACTAAAGATCTTCCCTTCTCTGAAACATCGCGAGTGAAGATCAGAATCCTCAAGGTGCCGAGCTAATCATTGAGAGGTTGAAGGAGCCAGAGGATGCAGCCGCATCTTGCATACCGGCTCTTAATGACATTGCGCGTCCAGAATGTGCAACCATACACTCATCTACTCTTTCTCCATTATCCTTACCCAGGGCTACCTATTCGTCTGTCCAGCTTCCGATGCGCCATTACCTGCAGCCGTTCCAGTCCCGTTGCCACCTTCGGCACTCTCTTTGCCCTTCTTCAGGATCTCAGCCCATTCCGCCTCTATGCGTTCCCTGGCTCGGACAATTTTAGACTGCACGTAAAATGATCCTTGTCCGCCACCCGACTTGCCCTTTGGAGCTGGCGGGGCATTCGTGTTGAAAAGTTGCGTATATCTCTGCAACCAAGGTAAGAAGTGTGAGCCGGGCGTACTGCCAGACTTTTCACGTTCGCGCCGATCGCCAAGAATCTAAATCGAAGTGCATCCATCTCACCTTCTCCAGCTCCTGCGCAATCTCTTCGCCACCACTGGCGACCTGTTTGGCGTCCAGGTTGAGTATCATTCGAGCCTCATCAAGAGTCATCCGGTGCGTACGCGTCAAGGCATCTCGAGCAGAATTGCCAGTCGATGCTCCCGCCGCACCGGCTTCCACTGGGGCCGCCCTGGCATCTGCGGAAGGGCGCATCCGAAAAATAGTGTCAGCACGACGCATGCATCAACCTCCAACGATTCATCCCCAAATTCCGGATCGGCGGGCACGACTCACTTCGGGCGGCTTGCCTGCCTGCCTCTGCGAAGGCTTTGCCAACGATCTGAGTGCCGAGAAAGAGAAACTACAGTCCAGGCGATCAAGATGGCGTGAGCTGCTTTAGCACCAGGATATGCAGTGCAAAGTCTGTCGCTGATGCCCTACGCTGCAGCGTATGGTCAAACTCACCTGAGCCAACAACCTGGGCAAAGACATGGTACCTGCCAACCCTTGGGCGTTTCACCTCGCCACCCCGTTCAAGCGCAATCTGCTGACAAGACGCCAATGCAAGGGTGCGTGAGATGTCGTGCACAGCTTGAGATGGGCTACTACAGTGTGTCGGATAACCGGGCCTGGACGTTAACTTTCCAATGTGTCGGATTGATGAGGAGGTCTCCAGCCGAGTGGGGAACCTGGTGTGAAAGTCAGCGGAGCGAGGCCTGCAGTCCGATCTCGGACGAGGAGAATGATGGGTACAAAGGTCGTGATTTTGGGCGACGTAAAACTGATGAACGGGTGAGTGAAGGATAACGATCAATTCTCGCGCCTAGCTAGAGGTCTCGTTCTCAAAACTTGAACGAGGGGGGTCGTCGTGAACAATCATAATCACGAACCACCCAGCCAAACTTATTCTGTCAGCGGTCCGCCGCACTCGTGCGAAAGAATCAGCTTGGTTGTCTTGTCACGTGAATAAACTTCCGCCAGCTTTGAGCGTCGCTTTATAATAATAATAATAATCATACATAGCTCGCGGCGTGTAACTAACTTGCGTGCTGGTCAAGCACCTCTTCTCGCGCGTGTCTGCTGATGCAGATGCTGCGTGGGCACGCTTGCGGGTATCCGCGCGCACGCACGCGGAAAGCCGTTATTTATATTTTGGTTGTGATTGTTATTTGGTTTGTAGTCGGCGCTTTTGATCGACCCACGCCGGGCGCAGTCACGTACGTCCCGCGTTGCAGCTGATCACCCCTCGCTCGTTCTCGACTCATTAGACTCTTTGCTCATCACTTACGGCTGAGAGCCTCGATCGACTCGCGAAAAGCTACCGACGCAAGTCCACCTCTCGGCGAGCTTGTTCAGACTGCTGATTCGAAAGCTATCAATCACCTAGACTGGTGACTACTTTGAGGCTGAGCGCGACATTGCGCGTACGCGTTTCTTTCGCACTCAAATCAAGAATCAGGTGTCAGCGCAGCCGCGCCGCTATACGCCAATAACGCCTTCATCAAGCATAGCAGAGCGTGGTAAATCCTGCTTGCAACGGCACCGCCGGTCACTCGCTTGGAGCCCTTGCCGCCTCGCCCCTTCTGTACTTGTCGATCTCTCCACCCTCCTCTGCCCTCTTTGCGGCCCATCCCTTTGCCCACCATGGCTCCAAATGACCCCGACGACCTCTACTCGGACTTGTATGGCGAGGAGGGCGACATTGGCGCCAACGTCGTGGATGAGCAGAATCATACAAACAACGACGATATTTACGGTTCCTCGTCCACCGCCAACAAGTCTGGGCCCGATTCATCCGCTACCACTCACGCACAATCCACCACCTCTCGTTCCTTCATCCCGCCCCCTCCATCGGGCAAGGGAGCAGGATCCTTCATCCCACCAGATCCCAAAAAGGAACCTTTGCGAGAATCTGCGACTCCTGTGCCAGTGCCTGTACAAGCTGCTATTTACAACGACAACGCCCGCATTCAGTCCACTCAGTCTGCTGTGCAACGTGTATCTCAACCAGACTCTACTACAAACACCTCAGGGACTATACATCGAGTAATGCCGCACGAGATGCCAGATGATGGGTGAGTTTCTGTCTCACGAGTGTCCGGCAGTGAGGGTCGATGCGCAAGTGTTTTGGCGTTGTAGGGAGCATTTATCTTCTGAAGCTCTACGTTAAGGGTGCGGGGGACTTGTCCCGCTGGATGTCGATCTCTTGAGAGCACGACTCCTTTGTTTGCTCGGCTTGCGAGATGCGGCGCACAGATGCTGCTCGAATTGGCCCTACGGAGTATATCTAGTACCCGCACCCAAAAGGCTTTCAGGCTGTATCTCTATGCTAGAGCTGGTGCAGCCCCCAGCCAGGCTCTCCATTGGTCTACGACACCGCTACTGCGCACACGTCACAGCCTTAGCCCACGTCCTTGGTGCTGTAGACAGACAGTTACACCACGTCGCACGCTTGATCGCTGGTTCAGCATTCGGGCTATGCTTTCGAAGCCCAAGTCGGCCTGCAGGAATAGTCAATGGATGCATTGTCTGCGACCACGGACGGCGCCGATGGTGGGCGCATGCAAAGGGCTGCAGATCCTTCCTCTCGAGTCATTGTGGCACGAGCACCAGCCGCTGGTCACATTCAAAGCTCGCTCTGATACTGATGCCCAATGGCTGCACATCTACTTACACGCTGTCTCCCCATCCTCTTCCTCGCTCGCGATGCCCTTTCATCGACCTAACTGCGCATACACGCAGGAAGATGTTTGTTGGAGGGCTTAGTTGGGACACCACCGATGGTGAGCACCCATCATCTCCACAGAGAGCGCACGCTCGCCCGATGCCTTCTTGTTGCGGAAAAGACTGAAATTATCCTCTCGATCCGATTTCAAAATGCGTCATTTCAGAGGCTCTTGCGAAGCACTTTAGCCAGTACGGCAAGGTCACCCACTGCACTATCATGCGTGAACCGGGCTCTGGGAGATCGCGAGGCTTTGCTTTCCTCCGCTTCGCCGACCCTTCGACAGTCAATGTAGTCATGGTGAAGGAGCACTTCCTGGACGGGAAACTTGTGAGCCTGAATAGAATTGGTTTTCTGAATCACTGTTCGGCAGTATCTGATGGCCGATGGGTACTGCATCCACCTATAGATCGACCCCAAACGCGCAGTTCCTCGAGGAGACAGCCAAAAGACGCTACGCTGCTTTGTTGGTAGCATCCCTCAGACAGCCACATCCGAATCCTTTAGACGCACCTTTGAACCCTTTGGGGAGGTTACGGAGAGCAACCTGATGATGGACAACCAAACAGGCAGGCCTCGAGGATATGGCTTTGTCTCCTTCACCACCGAGGAGAGCGCCGAAAGACTGCTCGCCTCGCAGCCACTCTATCTGGATGGCAAACAGGTATGTAAACACCAAGCGCGCCGCACCGTATCGATCAGCTCAGCTCACGTTGAGCATTTTTGGATATGCAGATCGAAGTCAAGAAAGCACAGCCAAGGTCCGATCGCAATGCAGACAACGGTCGAAGAACCAACGTTCGCGATGTGCAGTCACAGCGCGACGCAGGCTCGTCTACAGGCGGTGATAACTCCTCGAGTCTGCCAACGGGCATAGGCATGGGAATGACCAATGGCGGAGCCTTCGACCCTCAAGCTATGGCGCAGTTCTTCCAACAGACCGGGTGGGGCAACAATTTCAATCCGATGATGTTCCAGCAGATGATGATGGGCGGGGCAATGGGGGGCATGCCAGGCATGATGGGTGGTATGGGCATGCCTGGTATGATGGGCATGCCGAATATGGGTGGCATGGGCATGCAAGGTGGTTATCAAGGACAGATGGGTCAGAATGGAATGGGAGGTGGCGGAGGTGGAGGTGACAACTACGGCCACTCTTCAAGCTGGGGACAAGCAGGGGCAGGCTGTGGGAACGCAAATGGTCGATCGACTCACCGCGGCTCGCCAATGGATCGAGCGACCGGTTCAGGAAGTCGCGATGGAGATCGTTATCACTCGTCCAGCGCTGCGCACGATCAGAGTAGAGGAGGCAGAAGCCCCGTGCCCCCGCAAACCCATGCGCTGCCTCGTAGACCGGAAGCCAGCCTACCACCCAGACCCAACATGTCAGCGCGCGGCATTTCTTCTTCGGAAAGGCACTCAGCTCAGCCCGGCGAAGGAGAGCAATTGAACCAACAGCAGCAACACGGAAGACGATCCAGGTCGCCTCAAGCTCGAGAGGACTCGTCCAGGACGCGAGAAAGGTCCCCTAGACGTGGAGGCGACTACGGTCAGAGGCAAGGGAGATGGTGAGAACATTCACGTAAGAATCTGGGACCATGTGTCGCACACCAGAATGACGGGTGCTCGAAATGTTGCGCATGCAATATCGTCGTCAATGTACGAAAAAATTCACTCGTTGTTAGTCGCACGTCACTCTGCTTTGAATGCTACGTGGGCGCATGGTGTATCGAAGAGAAAGTGTCTCCTTCAAGAGCTAGGGTTTTGAATTCGAACGCTCAAGAGTATAACGTCGACCCTCACGTGACTAAGCTATAGCATCACTTGAAAGGAACCGCTTGGTAACCCGATCGATGACCGACTAGAAAGCTCGCTGAGCAAGGCTCATTCATTCAAGAATGCGGCTTCTGGTCACAAAGGATTCGCACATGTGTGACTCTGACTGTCCGACGGACGCAGCATATTGGTCGAATCGCGTGAGTCAAAGTGTCAAAATTTTCAGCATGTGGCTTCTCCATCTTGCATAGCTACCGTAGTTGCGAATATTCAAAACGTGTGGTGGAGTGAGACCCTGCTTGCCTCACAAGGCCACCCACCGCGTGTCAAGAGCGCGGCACCGCTTGCATCATTCGGCATGCCTTGCCTGCCTGCATGCACCCTAGCAAGCCATGCTGCACCTCGCTTACACCGCAACCGTGCTCGTGGCTCGTGACTGTATCATTTCACGAGGTGCTGTCTGGTATGCCCGCATCGTGCTGAGCAAATCGATCACCATTCTGATTCACAAAGCAGAGTTTGTGGCTTAGAAAGACCCTGAACTTCGGAGTAGCCGAGCTACCTGCGACTCTGGGTTTGCGTGGGGGCTCTGCTTCAATCGACGTCGATTTCAGCGAGCCACCACGTCATGATCCCCGGACATTTCCAAGCCGGCCAGGTCCGCCACACATTATGGCATCCACTCCACAGCTCGCCTTTCAAAAGCGTTCGATCATGCACACTCTCACAGTCTGCGTGTCAGGCGAGAAGGTATGTTGTTCTGGTTTGGATGCCATTGCGTGGTGAAGTAGGGTGTGTGCACGGCACGCACAGGCCTTTTTGTGCTGATTTGAGGAGTGCAGGGTGAAATGTACCAAGGCACTCGAAGATGGAGCAGTGGAGATTTGTGGAGGGAAAGAGGATTGCGGCGTGCTTGTGAAAGACGGTGAAGTTCATTGAAGTCCAGAATTGCGGGATACATTGAGTTGATCGAGATTCGAGATCGGTTTGTTTTGATTGCTCTTTGAGGGCGAATGGAAGGCGTGATCGTTTGGACGTGATAGTAGTGGGTTTGAAAGAGGTAAGATGATGGGAAAATGCAGTGCTGGGAAGGGATGTGTGGGTGGCACGGGTTGGGTGCGTTCCGATGTGATGATCGAGGCCAGAAGCGACGTGTTCACTCCAATTCGAGATCGACATCGTCGTAGCCTTGTTCGGCCACCGAGTCGATCGACCGCAAGGGCGCGTTAGGACCGGGCAGGCTCCCCGTTGATGCTGATGTTTTGAAGTTAACCAGACTTTGGACGGGCTCGACTTTGATATCGCGGTTTGCTGACGTCCGACGACGGGAGTCGCGTCGAGCTGAGACAGACGATTGACGAGCAGTCGGGCTTCGGCCTCTTCTCTCTTTGACAGAATCCTGATGGGTCTCGACCGAAGGCGAAGCTGATCTGAGTTCATAGCGCGGACGAACTGTGGAGGTACGACCTCGCTCGGTGCTTGGCTCCGAGCGCTCCGCTGAAAGCTGTCGCGACCCGCGTGTTGTACTTGACATGCTCATTCGGGAAGAGAAGGAATCCTCAGAAACTCCTCGCCGAGCATTCAAGCGCTTGGGACTGGGGCTGCGACGAGCTGTGCTGCTCTGTCCTCGCGCATGCGACCGGCCTCTGGCGGGCGGAGAGGAGGGGCGTTGATGGGAGTCGCGTTGATTCCTGCTGTAGCTCTCCAGCTCCTTGGCGGATGATGAGCCAGCGAGCCCTGCGGACGCATTTTCACGCTGTGCAGCCTGTTGCGAGACTGTGTCAGCGGTACTAGTCGCAGGCTTCAATGCTGGAGTCATGAACAGGCCAGCCTTGGCCGCACGTGCAGACAATTGAGGCTTGCCGGGAGTGATGAGGTCGTCTTGGCTCTCTTCCATGGGTCCTGAAAGGCCCGCGCGAGCGCTGTGTATGTGCCCTTCACCGTGCGCCTTGTTGGACCTCACAGGACGTCCAAGGACCGGCTCAGGAGACACAGTGGATCTCCTTTCCCGCCGCGAGAAAGTTGGATTCCAGCTGGAGGGATTCGACTCCAAGGGAACGCGGTTCGTGTTGGGACCTCGGCATCTGCGCGAACAAAAGAATACATTCAATCAACACCTAGATTGAAGCAAGCGCTGAGTATGATAGCAACAAACTCACCCCGGACGCCCACAAACGACGCCGGCCAGTGCCCGAGTTGGCGTTTGAGGCGACATAGCGCGCAATGTCTTTCCTGCGGAGCTGGCTGCCGAGACGCTTTGATCCGGGCTTTTGGACCCAAGCTTGCCCGTAAGCATAGGCATCGCATTGACGGTAACGTCCGAAGTCGCTGCGGTCGATGTGGAAGAACGTCGAGCAAACATGATTGGCGAGGTAAAGGTGTCCGTTTTGATGGAGGCGCGCCTACCCGTTGGCTTTTGAGGCGGAGGCATTGCAGATTGAGCAACGAGATTTTCCACGTCGGCGAGAGACTTGCGCTTGATGGTGCGCTGCTCTCTTCCCAGGGCTGCGTCGGCGGGACTAGCCTTGTTTGCGACACGCTGTACCGCAGTCAACGCCGGTGAGGTGAAGAGAACGGGCGGAGGAAGATTGGTCCTGCTTGGCCTTCTTGCGTAGCGCATGGTAGCCGTCGAGGTCGCAGACGAGGAAGCTGGAGGCGATTTTGGTGTTGCGTGATGAGAAGATGGCGACTTTCGCGAGAGACTTGGCGAAATGGCAGCCGATGAGGGTGCCACATGCTGCTGCGCAACAAGGGCGGGGGAGTTTTGAACGGTCGCCTTGTCTCTAGAAGCAGACTTGAGCAGCACTGTGCTGGCAGGCTTGACGCTGGGTGGGAGCACAAGAGAGGAAGGCTCAAAGTCGTCCAAGTCGTCATCCTGCGCACATACTGCGGGAGACGGTGTGCTTGGCACCGTTGAAAAGTTGTCAGACGCTGATGAGAAGGTGCTGCGCGATGAGCTCCTCCGATTTTGTGCTCGATCAGCGACGGCTGAAACACTGTCGTCGCTTGAGGAGATTGAGGCTGATGTAGTGTCTGCGCCATCGTCCAGCGCTTCGGATCCACGCGGCAAGCTTCTCTCCAAGGCCGTCAGAGCTGGCGATGTCAAAGCCGATGTCTTGTAGCGAGCCAGGAAATGAGGTGAGGGTGGGCATGGGTAGCGAAACTTGTGCTCGAACTCGTCAGCAGCTGCAGGCCGACCGTCGCGTTTGGCGAGTGCTGGCGCAGACGAGGCAGCGCTGTGCAGATGAGATGGCCTAGTCGCCGGTGAGACTGTCGCTGCGTTGGCAGCTGACAGAACGCTGGGACCGGCCAGAGCGGCAGGAGATCCTT
The DNA here is from genome assembly GCA_900000165.1 of Ceraceosorus bombacis. Classification (NCBI taxonomy): domain Eukaryota; kingdom Fungi; phylum Basidiomycota; class Exobasidiomycetes; order Ceraceosorales; family Ceraceosoraceae; genus Ceraceosorus; species Ceraceosorus bombacis. The sequence goes on along the minus strand of CCYA01000391.1, from coordinate 256,104 downwards.
CTTGCTCCGCTCCAATGGACCCGCGAGCGAGGTGTTGACCACTGTGTGGTTGAGCATCCCCCTCCCTGCAGGCGTCAGAGCAGTAGAGCCTGGCACCTTGAACTGCGCTTCCACAGTTGGCACAGATCTCATCGTCTATCCATCCTGCATGTTCATTGGCCGGTGTCGAGGGCATCTCCGTCGACTCTGTCCGCCTGCGGAAATGCGTGAAGGAGCGAGCGACGATGCTAGCCATGCTGGGCCGACCGCGTCCCACGCGGCTGCCTGGTGTGTTTGATAAAGCTGCCTCGGCTGCTCGACTCAAGTGACCATGTGGCGAGCTGGACTCGGAACGTCGGACCTTCTTATATGGCGCGGTGAGGGTTCTGCGAGCGGCAGGTTGGTGGTACAAGGAAATGGGGAGACCTTGCGTGTGGTAAATTAGGGGATGGCTCCTGAGGAGTGGGCCGGTAATGCGTTTGTGGGTGTGTGCGCACGAAGATACCAAAGGCTTGTGGTGAGAATATGACCACGAATTCGAGGAGATGAAGTATCGGCGCAATGAGAGCGCCGAGAATGCACTACTTTGGGGGAAAAGGGGGCGGGTTCGACGTTGTCGAGAGTCAAAATGAGGTCGTGCCGAAGAAGAATGGGATGCCCCATTCGCAAGTGGGTGTCGGTCAAGTCACCCTGCACAGCACACACCGCATCGCACAGCACAGGCCGTCGAGTCAGCTCAGCATGGGTCGCGATCACGAAATCACAAATATTCGAAGCAAAAAATGTGGGTAAGCCAAAGGGTTCCACGCAGGCAAGGGTGAAATGTCCGCATAGGGCCGAATACAAAGATCGCTATCATGGCGCCATCGCTGCATGGCTTAATTGCTTTCAAAGAGGAGATGCCAAAGCTGCATATCACCTATGTATACAGTATGTACAACAAATATCGGATTGCGATTGCGTGTGGAAC
>CCYA01000391.1:224970-255071 GCA_900000165.1 Ceraceosorus bombacis | reverse complement strand
CAGAGGGGGAGGGGCAGGGGAGGGGCGACCCGTTTGTCTTGATGCAGGTCTTGAGCGTCATGCAGGGCGTGAGCAGCATACTTTAGGGTGCAGCATTCATTCAATCGAGGTTCGCAGGCACTTCCCCTCGAGCCGTGCGCGATTATCATCTTGAGCATCGCAGCAGGCAGCAGCGCCTGAACAGCATTCACACAGTCGAATAACCTCATCATATACTGTACGTCTCCCATATCATCAACGCGGCCGGCATGACGATTGCTGATGACCGCCGCGCGTGCTGCGAAGGCGTGATTTCACGGCCGTTTCAACAATCCCTTCTTGCTTTCTTCTTGACGGCACCAAGCCTTTACTTATCTCCGCATCTTGCCCGTGTCTTCACGTCGCTTTGACCTGGTCTCACATCAGCAGAGCGTCACTTCGAAAGTCACCAACCATCGTGAGTGTGTGAGCACTGTCATTCGAACAGGCTTGTCGCTCAGCTAAGCGCGCGGCGCCGCAACTTTGTACTCAAACAGAAATAAATGCACCCCATCGAGACCAATGCAGCGGTGCATGCCTAAGTTCACGCAAGGTAACGCACCTTTGACAGCAACGTGCTCGACTCTGACTTGGCATACCGAAGCGAAGCGAAGCGAAGGCGCCACCCTGGCAGCTTGGCACCGCCACGCTCTTCTCAGCTGTGGATCTTTGCGAAAGGGCAGCGTACAGTTAGAACCAGCTAGCATACCGCGGAGTGCAGTTAGTCCTTCTGCAAGACGTGCTTGCATGCTACGAAACAGGGTAGGTACGTGGCGAGCAGTGCATGATCATCTGCTGCCACTCCATGCGTCTCCATGCACTTAGCTGCGTAACCGGCATCGGCAGTGGACACCCCCGCTTGAGGGTCGCCTCCGTTGTCACCCACAGCAAGAACGTGCCGTAGGGTCCTCCCCCATTTGCGCACGCCATGACGCACACTCCCTGACTCGCATCGGCCTTCCCGTACCGCTTGCCCCACTCAAACGCATCTCACTGAGTGACTCCTCAGCGATGCCCCGCATACAACGATGCGAGCCGAGGAGAAGGCCGTACGCATGGACAGCAAGCAGTCTTTTCAGGCGCGCTAGGCTAACATAACGTCAAAAGCGCTTCGATGATGAACAAACAACTCCTCTCCTCAAGGAGTCGCGAGATGAGCACTAGCTCCACATGTCGTGCGCCTCGAGCTGCGCAATGGCATGGCTCATCGGCTCGAACGTTGAATGACGATAATCTTGGCGCGCGGACAGCGATAAGCAGTCAGCACGGCCCCCCCTATCGTAGCATTGATGAACTCCGGCATTATGCTCAACGGCCCGAGCTGCCTGGCATGCGCGAGACGTAGCCTCGAGTGCTGCGCTAGGGGAGGACGTACCTTGGACTACGTGCGATGCAGCGGGACGAGTCTGGCATATCTGCGAAGGTCGCTGAAGGTCACACCAGCGACGTCGAAAGAGTCACGCAATACACCAATCGTGACTGATCTCTACACTCCTACTACTGAGAGGGTAATCGTCATGGGATCGAGATTGATTCGTGATTTCCTTTCCACACGCCCGGCTGGCTGTACAGGCTCACGCCTTGAGGTCAGCCCAAGCCAACGTTCACGAGGATCCAAGAGCACGTCTTCTTCGCGAAAGGCAACGAGCTCCCGTGCCGAACCGCTGCGAGGCTCTTGAGCAGATTCGTTGTGATCTGCGCTCGCTAGGAGTCGGGCCTAGACGCCGAGAGGAACGTTTCCATGTTGAGGCAGCGACCCGTGCGCTTGGAGGCGCAGGGCGGCAGTGATACTTTTCCACTCGAAACACCAATGAAGGGACGGCTTATCTCCCACCCAGCAGACTGAGCCGCGACTTTTTCTGAACGAAGTACGCGTGGTACGATGAATGAAACGGCCCGACGGGTAGCATTTCGCTCCGGCTTGATCATGCGAGTGTGTCGACGGGAATGAGATTCACAAAGCGACCCGTGCTCGGGTCGCAACAGCACGTACACTAGCGGCGTCCTTCTCGCCTTCAAGCCGCTCACAAACCTCGCAAGCGATGCGGTGCCATGCGAATACGTGTTGGTTTGAATTGTGAATCTGAGCGCTACCCACCCTTGAAGGAGCTTGCGTTGAAGCGCTTGATGATGAAGATGCCATGCGATCGAACCCCACATTGATTGACGAATCGTGAATGCAGCTTCTGTCGTGGTGCAGCAGCAGGCTCGACTCGTGATCGCTCATCGCTCATCGCCCGCGCACGCCTTTCGCAGCGGTACGTAGAGCGCCCCGTGCGACGATGCAGCCACAACCCTCCCGTTCACTTCCGGCTTCTCGTCCCGCCGACAAAGCAAAGCCGCTCAGCCAGAAAGGTTGACAGCACTTACTTGCCTTTGTCGAGCCTTGGCACGCCTTCCAGCGGCCTGATCGTTTTGGCGCGCCACTCGGACGGTGGTCTGAGCTTGGCACGATGAGCAAGCAAGAGGCAGAGGGACATGGCGGCCCGCATGCTTCACATGGTAGGAACGTTTGCTCGTCTTTTCTGCTTCATGCTGCTGCTGCTGCAAGTGGGCTGCGCTCAGAGCAGCGCGTGGAGGCAGTGAGAGCGCAGCAGACCTTCGCGCGTGGTTCTCTCTAGTGCCCATGCAATGACGCACTTCGGTACACGATCCTCCGCGCTAGCATCAAGTGTATGGTGGAAGAGCGTGTGAGTCTTGCCCGCGCCTTGCACAAATCAATTGAATCTTCGACCATCAGCGAATTGACTCGATCTGATCATGCCGAAGCATATGGCGACACTCCACGACGAATCGTGATATCATTCATGCTTGCTGCACCCCTCGTACTCGGCGCCTTTCCTCGACCTGTTCTGAACTTGAACATGGCATTCTGATTACTTTTCGTTCTTCTACACGCTTGAACAGCCGCTGTCCGACCATGCGTGTTTCTCTCTTCTCTTCCAATTCGCGAACAGCAATCCTGAATTCAATCACAAATGACTTGCATCGCGCTATCGCCCATGCAAGGCGCTCCTGACTGCGCACCACCGGTTCTGCGTCAACGTAGCGCCGCATTCACGTTTGACCACAGGCGGATGGCACCAGCTACGAACGAACCTTTTCCAGTTGACCAGAACAGCGCGCAGAACAAAGGGTCGGTGTCCTCGCACTGACCTTGCGATTCTGGTCTACATACTGTACTCACGACTCCCCTATCCTGCTGCCAGCAGAATATCGCTTTTGAGCACGCAGCATGCCTTCTGGAACTTTCAAAGTAATTTCGGAGCCTTTCGAGATCGGAGCCTTAATTGATAAGCGGCAAGCGCGGCCGACTAAAGCCGAGGGGCGCCGTGGTGCAGCGATGCGCCTTGTCCCTATCGGCCAAATGATCTTCTCTGATCATCTCGATGGCGAGCGCCCCTCAATCTCAGCGACAAGGCTAGATTGGGGAGACATCGATGTGGATAGTTGCGTGGTCTGATTAGTGACGATCACTGAACGGTAGCAGTGACGGCAAGATGCACAGGCTTGGCACTCTGTCACCTCACAAATGACTGGCGGCGTGCAGATTGACGCTTGAATCATGGGTAATCATTCGGGATTTCAAGAGATGCCATTGTGATGGACCAAGGGCAACACAGGCACACAAAGGCTAGACGCTCTCCAGTCGGGCGCCGAAGCAAGCTCCACAGCTCTATACGACCCGTTGATGCGGCCTATACGTGCCGATGCACGTCATATCCGATGGGACTTGATTATGACTCGACGTTTACCCTCGCGGTCTCAACGAGACCTCTACAAGGTGCCTTTACCACGAGAGTACGCACCTCCACTACGAACAAGAAGCATAGATGTGTGTGGTAATCGCCTCGCGAACTTCTCGTCGAGGGGAATTACCAGGAGGGGACCCATCAATTCAAAGAGGTGCTGTCATGCAGTACTCTTGACCCTGCTCGAAGCGGCATCGGGCTAATTGCTTCACTTTTTTCGGAACAACAGCAGGTCTGTGTGCAGAACATGTCAAGTCAGCAGGCAGTTTGAAATGAAAGCATGAGCGCAACTGACCCGTCTTGTATGGCTGAGCAACATGGAGAGCGCAAGGGACGAATCTCAAAGTTTAGCACGTGGACACGATTGGGTGTGCTTTTCCTATGTCGATAGACCAGATGCTCACGTAGGCAAAGATGCCTTTCTCCTTGTCGAGCCATTTACGGTCCGGAGACGATTCCACCACTTTCCGGCAGCTATCAATGAGCTTCGTCTTTTCCGGTTCCTCGAGCACCGAAATGTAGCTGCCGTGACCCATTAGGTCGTACATCAGCGAGGGTTTACGCCGCAGATGCTCAAGATAGAGCACACTCACGACTTGCTCAGGAGTCGGTCAGTGACACCTTCGATGGTCGTTGGCAGCTCGCGACAGAAAGCTAATGGCTCGAGATGATCGAAATCTTTCAGCGCTGGAGCGGCATATGTTGGCTCACGCCAGAGCATTCGGCGGTCTACGGAGGGCTCATGACTCTGTCAGCCTGTTGCTATTAGGGCAACGCATTTGGAATCCTGCGAACTACTTACACTGGGGTGTATCATTCTCATACTGCTCGTAGTGATCTCTGAGGCCAGCGACCCAGGAAGCTAAGTGAAGCAGACGTCATCATCACCTTAGACCTCCCAGCCAAAGCGCACACCCGACCCCTTTGACTCACCAGCATCTCGGTCCTCGAGATTCCACATCAGAGCAAACACTGTAGGAGGAATCACCGTTGAGCGTTCTCTCGAGGCCCTTTGTACGCGCTACAGAGACATCAATCCACATACCTCCGCCTGGCCTTAGAGTGGAAGAAATTTCGGCGATTGCTTTCGAAAAATCGCGCGTCCAGTGCCAGGCCTTCGACAAGGGCACAAGCATTCGGTCAACAGCCACCAAAGATCACTTTCAACACGCGGCAACATCATCTCTGTACTCACTTGCGCCACGAGCACAATATCATTGTCATGACCAGCATTGATGTTCTCGAAAGCACCGTCAACAGTCTTGAGCTCGACGTCGTGTAAGGTTTGCCGGACTGGAGCAATGGCCTTTTCCCAGCCCTGTCTCATGCCGATGCTAGGTTCTACAGCCACCAATTTCGCAATCCTATCGTTTGATTGAGCGAGCAGAGCACGAGTAGCGATGCCTGTGCCCGAGCCAAGCTCTACGATGCTCAGCTTGCTCTTCTTGCCATTCGTTCTGGCAGTAGGTGCCGTCAAGATGGCCTCGATGGCCTCTGTGGGGTAGGACGGACGAGCTCGATCGTACAGCCCTGATGCACCGGAGAGATCGAAGCCGGATCTTGCAAGTGGATGCATGGGCGTCAAACGCGACGTCACAGCTTCGACGGCGCTGCTCGTTGCAGACGAAATCTTGTCTACGACCGAGGACATTTCTCTATGCTCTATGCTGGGAGACAGTGCAACGACTTTATTGCCAGGTTGAGGAAAGCTTGGTCCTGCGCAACTGGAGACGGATGAGACAATCCTGGAAGAGTACCAGAGACTCGGGCGTAGGGCTGTCATGACTCTTGCGCGATGCCCAAATGAAACTTGTGTGTGGTAGCTTTATATCAAAATAACTCCTCCTCCTCTTGTCGAGTCAGAGAAGCGACCAAGGTGGACGTTGGAGTCATCGGCACACATCAAGAGCACGCAACACCATGCGTGCATGCACTGCTGGCCGCCCGCGGACATCAGCCATGCTACATTCATCAAGACGCCGAGTTTGGCGCATGGCTGCAGCAAGGCACGACGCGACACGCTTATCTGCCGGCGTGCCGAGTTCGGCCCTTTCGGATCTACAATCATGAACCGCGTCCATAGCAGCAGAGCAGCAGCATGCGTGCGGCGACGCGTGTTGCCGCTGTGTTGGGCGCGTCGAAAGTAACACGTACCTGATGAGACCAGCTTTGACGACCGGCCAAGCCTCATCATGCGTTACCAGTTCAGAAGCGAAAACAAAGGTCGTTCAGTCGTGAGTGCAGCGATTGCGTTCCTGCGGGGACTGATTGCATAGAGTCATAGTGCAGGTGCAATGTTCGACACGCAGAAGACAAGAAGACGATTCACAGGCGTGCAGGGTACAAATTACAAGGGAGTGTCCAGGGCGATACGAGGGGCAAAAGCAGCTTTGAAAATATACGTAGCATCAGGCATTCGGAGAGTGACGAGCGCTGTCGGAGATATTCATCAATGTACCAGTAGGACCACAGCTGCGCGCCATCTTCGCGTCCGCAAGCAACGTGCTCGACTTTCGACGTTGCGCTGCTCCGACAGACAAGTGCGAAGGGCGAGAGATGGAAACGGATTCCACCCGGCGTCGCGCTAGCATGGTCGGCGTGTCATCGCTGCCGCCGCCCGGTGTCACGCTCCTTCTCGAGCTCGAAGAAGGAGTTCTAACGCGCTCATAGGATCCCGACGGTAGGCGACGGCCTTCAGCAGGTGTCAGGACGATGCTGGCGACCTCTTGTGGGGACACATTCGCTGCACTTGCTGAATCGTGGAGCTCTGCGATGGTGGACCTCTTTAAATTGGTAGGTGTCGCCGTCAGCACATCACCTCCCTTGATCCAGGGCAAGTCGCTGGCAGAAGGCGAGATTGCAGATGTCGCGCCCTCAGCCATCAAGTCGGTGTAGTGGTGCTCGATATATCTGGGACGGATTGTAAGAAGCAAGCTATGTCAATGACTGCAGACGTATCCGCTACCATTTGAGGACGCTCACCTCCCGAGTTCTTGCCAGCCACCTCCAATCCGAACCATGACGATACGGCTTCGCAGAAAGCGGCAGAAGCAGAGTCTTGGATTGCGTGATCCTACCCAGTATCTCCCACTATCATCTTTCCAAGTGTCCCGTGGTGCAGCGTCCGGCGCGGTAGCAGCGTGCGCAATCTGAATCGGCTGAGGCAGCTGATTCACGATTCGAGACACGGCAACGTCAAGCTTGTTGTTGACGTTGGGTCGATACCGATTAGGGTGTCTCGAACCTCTGCGCGACACTTTGACCGAAGAAATGGAAGTTGCACGGCTTGGCGTGCGCACTGGCAACTTGCTGCCCACCGGTGTCGACAAGGCGCTCGGCAATCTGAGATGTCCCAGAGCACTTGGGTTTTCTTGGCCCGCTGTCGTCTGCTCTGCCGCCGCGGGATTTACCTCGGACGGCAGCCGTTTCCGGGGTGATCTAGGAATGCCGCTCCTTCGAGCCGCGTTCGACGTTCGACTAATTGGTCTGACTAGAGGGCTACCTTCCGAGACCGTGCGTCGCGAAGCCGAAATCATATCGGTGGCAGCTACAGCTGGCATGGTTCGGATAGACTGCGAAGGGAACTGCGCTTTGCGCTTTACAGGAGCAGGGGACGCCTCACTTAATGGCGGTCTGTAGCCCATGCCATCGTGTGGAGAGTCCCTGCCATCGGACGTAGCCTCATATTCCGCCGACGAGACTTCTGTGGATGACGCCGAACTCAGCGAGAACGCTGGCGAGGCAACTACGCTTTCGCGCTGGCGTTGAAGGCGACGCAGCTCGGGATCGCCTAGTACTTCGTCGGCCATCGCCCGAGTCTCTCGGTGTAGGGCGTTGACATTCGCCAACGTGTTCTTGACCCGCACATCATCAAGAACGTGATCTGCAGCGATACTTGTCTCAGCAAGTAGAGTCTGTACTCCCTCTAGCCGTTCGTTCACGACGACTGTGCCGGCGGACTTGCTCTGGGCCAGATTGGGCTCGCCTTGCCGTGATTGCGATCTGTGGTCGTCTTCTGCATCGGCATCAAGGCTGTCCAAAAGCTCTACCAGCTCTCCGAGCTGATTCTCCAGTCGTGATGCGAGGTCGCCGAAACGCGAGAGGCGGAAGTGTCGTCTCAGCCGGCCTTGCCGTTTCGCAAGAGCGTGCGCGAGCTCGATGCCCTGAGGACTTGAGGGCGACACGCTCGATGAGGCTGCGCAAACCTCCTCTTCGTGGCGGCGCATCTGCGCTTGGGCTTGCTCATCATCAGATGTGGATGGCAGCCGCAGTAACTGCCGCTTCTGAAGAGAGCCGTCCGGGAGAGTTTGAACAAACACCCTGTCTTCTGCCTCAAGGCGCCTGACCAGGTCTTGAACAGTATCAAGCTCTCTGCCTCGAGGTGCTGTTGGAGCGTCAGAGGATTTGGTCGAGAGGACACTCTTCGGTCCGAATACATCGATGCTGACATCGCCGACATCAACCTCAGCGCTTGTGCCGTCAGACACAGATTCGGTGAGAGCGAGCTCAACCTGTGGCGTTCCAGAAGCGCCCTGCTGCTTCGTGTGCGCGTTGTCTTCGAACCGACTCGAAGACGAGCTTTCGAGATCATCCGAGCTTGGGTCTGAAGAGACTGGGAATTCGAGACCATCGGTTGCCCGGGGCGCTTCCTCTGTGGCATACCTGCTGCAAGTCTCGATGGTTTGGTTGATTGCTGCCACGAGACTGGCAAATTGAGCTTCGAGCTGCGCTACTCGCGAGCGAGTGTCAGCAGTCAGCTGCTCATGCTGCATGAGAGTGCTCTCAGCGCAGCCTAGGCGGACAGCTTCGTCACAAGCGTCCGTCAGTGAGGCAATGGCAACGTGCAGTCTGCTCGTAGATGCTTGCGTCCAAGAAGCTACCGTCCCTTGCAGCTGATGTAGCCGATGAACTTGACGCGGAGGCTGTTCCGCTGCAGTCGCCTTCAGTTCGTCCTCATGTTTCGCTAGCTCAGCTTTCACTTGCTTCACCAGTCCATCGAAGGCGGTCGATGCATTGGCAACGGCATCTAGGGCATCTTTACGTTTTTGCTGCGACGAGTGCTCTTCGTCCAGACGGACTTGGAGTTGTCGTGCAAGATCCTCGACCCTCTCCTTCAGAGTCTCGAGCTCTGTGCTCCATTCATTGACGTGTTCTCGAACCTCCTCGTCAACAGAACGGAAGGAGGGGTCAGAGCAGACGACTGGCTCAAAGAGAACTGTCGGCGCATCTCCAGTCATCAGCACGGACAATGCCTGCTGGGAAAACGTAGCGACCGAGCTTCCCAGCGTTGCAACGCTCTGGCCTGCGTGCTGCGAAATCAGCTCGGCTACCTGATGTCCTTGAGCTGTGACTTCTTCGAAAGTCGAGCGCAAGTCAACAACGGCGGCGAGCTGATCCAGACTGACTTCGAGCCATCGCAAAGCAGCTTCTGCCTGTGAAACGCGCCGATCTGCCTCGAAGCTCGAACCAATCAGATGTCGCTGGATTAAAGAGGCTTCATTAGCCTTCGCGAGGCCAGCAGCCAGTTGCAGAGCGCGCTCCGACGCAGCGCGGGCTTGGCGGACCTCGGTCATGCGCTCGCGGGCCACCTGAAGAGAAGCGTGCAAATCCCTGAGGGTATCGGTGGATTTGACGGATCGCCACGGGTACGCCTCAGCCACCTTGATGCAATCCTCGTTGACCCTTTGAACTAGTGCTGCAGCATCTGTTTGTACCGTATTGATGAGCTGATCCGCCGTGCGAAGCTGCTTGAGCATCACGACGACCTCAGATCCGTCTTCAATAGCGACATCGGTGTCTCTCTTGACTTGCTCAAAGTTTGCCAGACTTTTGTCGAGCTGTCTGCGAAATGCAGAGGGGATAAGCCCTGCTTTGACCGCTTCAAGGGTGGCAGCGTCGATCTCCTTGCGCAAGTCGGCGCCGTTGACGACCAAGCCGCCTAAGGTGGGTCTCAGGCCAGGCAGCCGGCTGAGATACACGTCGTGTGCAGGGGCTTTGAGAGCCTCAAGTAATGTCAAATCTGGCTTTGAGCCCAAATTTGCGAGCCACCGTTGCGCCCCTGTGTCAGCGCCTGTCGAAGCGGACTCGACTTCAAAGCCAGAAGTTGCCTGCTCTGCTACGGCGCGACATTGGTTGGTCAAAGAGTCGAGCGACGCAACGAGCTGTTGGATGAGTTGGAGAGCGCGTAGAGCGCGAAGGTGTCGCTCAAGCGCTGATTTGGCCTCTCGAACAGCGGTAACTGTCTTGTGCATTTCAAGTGAAAGCGCTTCTTCAAGAGCACGGGTGTGCTCAGCTTGGTCAGCATAGATCTGTTCCTGGGGCTGCACAGGTCTCAGATGCCTTCGGAGAGATGGTGATGCGCCTAATGGCGTCGCAAGATTGACCGAGCTAGCTTGTTCGGGGCCTATCAACGTTTCGAGACGTTGGCAGAAGCTTGCAATCTGACCGCTGAAGTCTTGCGCCCTTTGGCTGTCGGGCACGCCCTGCTCCTCGTCTCGTAGCTTGGCCGTGGTGCGCTGAGCGTCCGCCGCCAGCGTCTGCAGAGTCGAGTACGCGCTGTCCGACTGATGCCATTGGTGAACGAGTTGGTCGAGAAGCTCTTGTCTTGCGGCCATGCTGTATGTTAAGTTTTCAAGACGGTCCTGTTCGTCTAGGAACTCGTCAGGTAGCTTGTGACACTCCATGACTCCGTCCAGCACGTCCCCACATTCTCCAATTGCCTTGGCAAAGGCGTTGATGCGATGTGCAAGCTTCTCGCTGTCTGCATCTAAGCGCGCAGCGACTCGTTGCCGAGAGGCGGAGCTTCGCTCTCGCAGTGGTGATCGGAGCGGTGTTTGGGGACTCATTCTGTCACTGTCATAAGAGCTGGCAGTGGAGTCGGGATTGCGCCCCACTCCGTGCAAATAGATGTCGACACTCCATCTTGCTCGCGTGGTGACAAACTCATCGACATCCGCAAGAAGTCCATGATAAATCTCCCAGCAATGTCGTCGGTGGCTGTCCCACTCAAGGCGCGCCCTCAGCAGCTCCAGCTGATCTCGCCTGGATCCACACAAGTGAAGCAGCTTGTCAAGGGCGACAAGCGTTTCAAGAGCCAGCTCCACCAGATCGGCATCTTGAGGAGACATGTGCCGCTCGGAGGCCTCTGAAACGGGAAGGCCACCAGAGACCGGTTTGGGCGGGTCAACACTTGGTTCACGAAGGCGGGCATTGATGACACTAGCGTCTGGTCTGCTCTGACTTGGACAAAGAAACGCATGCTGGCATCCGTGAGTCGGCTCACCTTTGGAGACGCGCCTCAAGCGCTCGACATCAGCCGCATTCCAAGCGGTAGCCTCCTCCTCTATGCGCTCCACCTCGTCGATCCAGCTCTCCGTCTCCGCTATCCTCGCATCCAAATCTGGCCAAATCTCATCCGATGGTCTGTTGCCCGCTTCTTTGCAATTCGCAAGAGGTTCGAGCTTCGGTCGCTGGTCCAAAATCTGGGATGAGAGTTCATCGAAGTCCAGGCTTAGCACAGCGGTCAAACGCACCGCTCATTCGCTGAGGCACTCACTTGCAAGGACTCCTCGATGCGGGACTGGCGAGAGAGGCTAAAGTCGTAAGCTCAATGGACTTTGATGCTCTGCAAATCTTGTCTTAGATGCGCACCTTTCCCTCATTGAACTTATTGAGCTCGATCACATCCTCGCTACTGAGCTGCTGGCTAGGCACTTCCTCGAGCCGTGATGGCGTTTCCACGCTGTTCGCCACATCAACGCCAGCGCCAGTCTGTGTTGTCACGACCGTGGCACCTTCATCCTGCCAAGCAGCGCCTCCACTGTCCTGCAACGCAGAAGAGGTTCTCATGGACGTGTCGGTGAGGTCTTCCGTGACTGTAAACGCCCGTGAGATGAGCTCATCGTCTGATGATACCCGAGCGAGCTCCATAGCACCGGCTGCTGCGCTTCCATCTTGCGTCTGAGATGGCAGTCCTTCGAGCGAGTGGTCGTCACTCGCCTGGCGAGGGCTCGCTGAGTCACTTGTCGTCGCCATCTGTTGTCGCTATCGCTGTGGCGCCTGCCCGTGAGACATCGTCCTTTGTCGTTGGTTGAAGGAGCTAAGGAGCTTTGTCGAAGACACTCGAGCCAATCGACTAGAGATGAATGCTGGAAAGCAAGGCATCCCGAGACAGCAGTGGAATACCAAGCGGCGCCCACGGCCCTTTTGGCATGTGATCACCCTTTGTGCAGGGATATGAGGGTGAATCGAGGTGAGCTTGAAATGAGCGCCACAAGCGATTCGTGATAGCATGATAATGTTGACAACTGAGCCATTGCCCAGCACAGCATGCGCTACTCACAACTGACTCATTTACGGTGGCTTCGACTGCCGCGAACCTGGGCGGACCGACCCGTGCATCCGATACGCTAAGATGATGATGAGCTGCTCGGCGCGTCGAACGCGGCACGTAGTCCTGCACGTGACTCACTCAGATCTCACTTTCGACTCTCGACTTGACTTTTGACTCATAATTGACTTGACTCCTCACCTCGATGTCCGCTCCGGACTTCTTGAACAATCTTGAATCTTTGAATGGTGTACACGGTGCCAAATCGTTGGTTCAAATTTATGTTTGCATCACAGCGAAATTCTTATCGAAAGTCACCTCACACCTCACACTATTGGCCGGGAACAACCGCCAGTGTACACTAGGCTGGGCCATGACGAGAGCACCAGACACGCCTTTTCTTTTGGCTATATAAATAAATATGACCTGAAATGGCCCGCGACTTCATGATTGTGGTGTGTGATCGTGCGTGCTCCGCCCGTCGAACCTTGCGAGGTGCATCCGCTGCACCAGCTTTCAAGATTCGAGCGGCCCGCCGCGTTGGTCCTCGTGATCAGGTCGCTCGCTCATCATGCTCCTGTATACGTCTTATTGTCTTCGCAAGATGACCAGGGCTAGGCGAGATATTTGCTCAGCTCAGCTCGCAGCGTGTCTGCTCAGGTTGTGGTCGAGCCGCACAGCTGGCTCGATTTTGATTTAGCCTGAGACAGCACCGGACGATTGTGTTTGCGATTGGGTGTTTGATGTGGCACCAGCCGCGTCCGATAGCGAGCCCTGGTTTTCCCGCGGCTCTTAGACGCATCCAAGTCCATCATGTAGGGCGCGTACGCGTAGGCCATGTCCACGCAAGACTCATTGAATCCCCTACAGCTGCAGGCGCTATGATCCTTAAAGGTGGATGGATGAATGGTGCACGACAGCCTCACCCTCTGCACTCACACTTTGACTCACTGGTTGATGCACAACTTCACTCGGATTGAATTCACCATTGCACATATATGACGGGCCTATGCCCGCGGGTGCCACAGCGATCGCGACTTTGATGTATTTTGCCAGTTTTTGAGCATTGACGAGCGTTTCACCAGAGTCTGATTCAGCTTGCGCCGCGAGGCGCGGCGCGGCTCCGCGTCTCAGCCCGAGCTGGCAGCCAGCAATGATATGTGAATCTAGGTTCAGCGCTCCAGGCTGCACATCGCACTCGATCGGACGCGGCACAGTACCCCGCCTATGTCCAGCCCTCATCAAAGAGCATCAATATTACGCAAGTCCGCCGACTCTGAGATGTCAACACACTCTTTCGTCTTGTGCACCTAATCTCTAGCTAGCCGCTTGCGGATTGAAATGCCAAGAATCGGCGTCGAAATGGCACCACCGGGCCGACACAAATTCTCGCGATGCAAGCGATGGATGAAGTTGTTTTGTAGTCAAAGTGATCGAGTGACAGAGCCGCTGTCGATGGAGGCAAAAAGCGGTACAGTCAAAGTCAATTCTTGGTTGAGTGACGAAGTGTGCAATCGTGAAGCTAGTCGTGATTCATACATTCACTTACTCGCTTCATGGACTCGCAATCGCCGGTGAACCACCAGTCGTGAGTCAGAACTACTCAACACCGCCGCCAACCACTCATCACGACTTCTAACTGCACGCCCAAACTTTTAGGCTAAAGACCATATCACGCAGCAGAAACGAAGGTTGCGCTGCAGGGGCTCACAGCTGCTGACAGCAGCAGAACTGAGCCGGGAGGCAATTCAAAGAGTTGTCCTTTACAGTTGGCTGCAGCGATGCCCGATGGCTGTGACAGCAGCTTCGGCCCGCTCGTACCCGCATGCAAGCTAATGCAGAAACGCGCTAGCGCAACACGCAACAGCAGCCGTTTCCCACACCGCCGCCACAGATAATCATGAGGACGCCCACGCAGAGAGTCTTTGCAGTCGCGATTGTTGTGATTTCCATCAGCTCGAGGAGACCTGCTAGTATTCAAAGACCCAGCGGGAAAACAGCGCATCTCTTCGTTAGTGCAGCGGACGTAGCCGCATTTGCGCCTCAGCAAAGCGATCGAGTGGCGTGCTTAGCCGCGGACCCGATTCCATGCAGAAGGAGTGGAGGTGTTTGACTCCCATTACACGATGCTTACTCCATCTGAGCCAGTCTCCATCGGTCAAGACACAGCTGATGGCCAGAGCAAAGCTCACGAGGTCATGATTGATCCACCAATCCGACGCCAAAGCGCTCTGGTCAGATCCATAGAGACGCTATCAGGCAGAGGCGCAGAATGGGCCCCCACCCACCCCTTGCTCGGAGGCTCGGGTTTCGGCAGCGCCTCTTCTGCGTTCGATGAAGGAGCCGTGGCTCAAGCTTCGAATACTTGAAATGTTGTCGGTATATGAGTCAAGATTTTTGAGTGCATCCATCGAGTGTGGAGCACGTGGCTACCCCGCTCTCACTCCTCCGAACGCAGCCGCCTATGCACTGGAGTGCTGGGGTCGTGGTTCATGAAATCTGATCCAGCGAGCATTGACCCTCCTCAGTGAACAGCATAGCAAGGCACCTCTGAAGCCGCATGGGATCGCCTCACCGAGTGGAAGCCAGCTGATTGAATGAAATGAATGGCCCGCCTTTCATCCTGCTTCTATAGCTCTCATGACTCACATTCACGATTCTTGATTCAAATTGAATCAGGACCATGCAGGCATCCACGCTCACACTCCAGAACTGCTGCATATAGCTCTGCTTGTGCGCAGGTCGGTGAGCCCGTGAACGACACTAACGATTTGTAAGACTTGACGTGCGCTAGAACATGCGAAAGCTTGTCGTCGCAGTCCCTAGTGTGTATTAAGCATGCTGCTCATGTGCTCTGGCTTGCTCAGCAATATACTCACGCAGCACTGATCACGAATCTACTTGTACTACTCGAAAGTATGGCCACCATACCTCTGCTGGCGCCTTAGCCTCGAGACACGGGCTCAGTAGACAACATCAAAGTGGACGCTCATCAATCTGAAGCACGGGTGGGCGCACCTCTGACTCGTCGCGGAGAAAGCGTTCAGTCGAAACGGCGCTAACGCCAGCAAGGAACACCTGGTGAGGTTGCGGTCAAAGCTGCGCCTGCATGATGCTGATGCGTGACGCTTGCTGGCGTTCCACAGTCGGACAAAGCTTGCTGTTGCATATGCGTAGCCACGCGCTTCTCGTGCTGATGTCGGTTGCATGGTCTAAATTCTCGGTGGACTGGCAGCGAGATAGACGCGCGGCGTTCACACCAGCAGGCTTCTCACGCTTGTACGATGCATCCCTATTGGACAGCCCGAGCCGATCAGGTCTGCCAGCGCCGCATGATCGGACGGGCCTCTCTGGGACCAGATCATAGTTTGAAGATGTCATACCTGCTGGCGAGTATGAGCTCGAAGGCGTAGGGAGGTCTCGCGAGCCGCTGCGCCGTATGCACTTCCTACCCAAGATAGGCTCGGTTCTCCCACCCAAGCCATGCAGCAGTCGTCGGTCGCATTGCCTTGGCTGCCGCCTCAACTCAATGGTGAATCGAGAATTCGAAGGACGGACACGGACACGGGCCCGTTCGCCCCACCCCCGCCATCAAAGCGCAATCTCTGGTATATGGAACACAAGCGAAGCGACTCTCATCAGAGTAAACAGCAGCAGAGCTCTGCTGCCTGTCCACGCGAGGTCCAGCGCAATCCGCCGCTTGCTCTGCAAGGTGACACAGGATCGCAACCATGCACCTTCCTTTTAGCTCCCTATTCACGATTATATACAAGTCTCAGCCCCTAAAGTCTGATCTTACGAGGAGTCATCAACCCCTCCTACGACTTCCCATCTTCGGGGGCGTCCTGCCATTGACGACTAGTCTTCCTTACTTCACCGCATGCATGGCACAACGGTCGCCTCGCTTCTCGACCGGTACAGGCGCTCAAGCGTGGGTAAAGAAATCACCTGAACACAGCCTTGGCCAGGCGCAGTGTAGCTCCACTCGATCAAGCAGCGACGCTTTGACATAGGACAAAACAGCTTTCTGGCTCGCACTCGGATGGACTGAACCTCTCGGAAGCTTTTCTCACTCACTCGTGCTGGTAGATACCAAACCCAGCTGCCCGCGTGATCAGCTTTCGGATATTCCACGCATTTTGGTGCTCTCACCTGATATCGCGAATGAAAAGCGTCGACAAGGTACAAGAAGGGAGGTCTTCGAACTGATCTCCTTCTCCCCCGCCAATCGCACACGCAAGTTCTGTCGACACAAGGAGCCTTTTGACCACTCGACACGATTGCCACTCTCAGCGCATCAGACTCGGGGATTCGCTCGCTGCTTTCTGTCCGGCTCAATCGGGCTCCTTCGCAACTACTGCTTGACAACTTTCGGGCCTGAACTCGACGACGGCCACCAAGCTGAATTGGCTAATCCTCTTCGCCGAACTCTTGTCGCTCTAGTCATGCTGTCTATCACCGAGAAGCGTGCTATGATCCAGCGTTCGGTCATGGACTGGAGCAGCCCTGCGTATGGAAGGCGTCCTTGTCCACCCAACCTGCGCACGGTAGCTGTGACAAATCTGCCCATGTCTGGTGAGGCAGCGCGGCACGTCTCGATGTTTGTCAAAAATCCTCCTTGCTGACGTGAATCACGACACCTTGTGCAGTCACTGAAGAGCATGTGGTCTACTTGCTACAACCTTTCGGCGAGATCGTTGGCACCCGCTCGTCTGAAAATACGGATGCGCATTGGGTCTCCGTCACCTTCAGCACTTTTGAGAGCATGCGCCTCTCGCTGTGCGTCAATAAACAATTTCATTTCGGACGCGAAATGTGAGCCGTCAGCTTCACTTCTCTTCTTCGATGCGTGGTAATGCTGACCCAGCCTGAGTGCCGGTGACTTCAACAAGTGGGGCTCAACCATACATGGCTCTCTACTTGCCCTCTGACCAGGAGCTCTTCGAGCGCGACAGACATCAGAGTAGACTAGCACCAACGGGACCTCACAGCTTTGTCCCACAATTCTACGGCCAACAGCTACAGGCCGACGTGTTTGGTAATCGTCAGGTGTCGAAGCTGAACGATGAGGGCAAAGCCCAGGAGAAAGTCTTGTCCACCAACATCTACGTCCTCAACCTCCCGCTGAATGCTACCTCGGACAGCATGGCGGAGCTCTTTGGCCACTGCGGCCTAGTGACGCACTGCGTCATTCTCGCCATCACTGACAGCCAGGCTCGTCGACGTGGCTTCATCGATATGGGAGCTCCATGGCAAGCACTTCGTGCGATGGACACCTTCAATGGCTACGTCTGGAATGGATATCCGATCGAAGTATCTCATGCATTTGTGCAACGCAACGGAGGCCCTCTAGCAGACCACAAGTCGGAAGCAATGAAGTGCAATCTCTCGCGCAATCGCTCCAGCGTCGGATCTCGCAGAGCGCTCGAAGACAATCGGTCGATGTGGGGCTCAAAACAGTCGTGGGCATCTTGGCATCCTGAACCTCTTCAGCTTCGTGGTACCTCTCCAAGTGCGCACGGGTATCTTGGACGGGACACATCCGCCCTACCTTCGCCTCTTACACCACTGTCCAGCCGTTCGAGTCTCTTTTCGGCAGAGAGCGGTGGACAAGACAGCATCAGCACCAACAATTCGTTCATGATGCACAGCAACCCTTACCTTGGAGCGGCGCCCACCTACTTGGATGCGCACTACAATGGCTCTTCCAACGACTTGACTTCGCTGACCCGCGACCCCATCACCATCCTGGTACGCGGTCTGGATCCCTCGGCCATCGTAGATAATGAAGACTTTCGACGTGCGTTCGAGCCGTACGGTAGCGTCGGCACGTGCTCCCTCGCCATTGATGAGCATCAGATTCCCAGAGGCTATGGGTTGGTGTCCTTCTGCGAAGCTGAATCGGCCCGTCGGGCCTTCCAAGACATCAATGGCAAGGTGCGCAATGGGAAGATGCTCACGGCCGAGTACGTCGCCTACAGCTCACCACAGCCAAAGGAAAAGCCCATCTCGGTGCCTGCAAGCGCTTGGTCGCCGCCTTGGATGAAACCAGGGTCTGGCCATCTCCGCTTCGGCCAGTCAGCGCCGAATGATCTGCAAGTCTACGACCATCCGTCGAAAATGCCAAGCCCGAGTGCTGTCAACATCAATATGAGCGGACGTGGTCAAGCCCCTCAAGGCATCCCCTTCCCATACGGACCTCCGCACTTCAATCAGCCCTACGCGCCTAGCCAAAGTGCGTACCGGTCCACATCTCAAGGTATGCCACACTGGATGAAAGAGCAGATGTGCACGATGGGAGCCGCAATGTCGTCGTCGACTACTGAAGCATCATTCGGCGCTGGCCCCCCGCACAACGCTCTCAGCCACCTCCTCGGCGAGCCGTTCGTCCCGACGCCATCGTCTAACGCTCATGCTTCGCAAGATCATCATGCAGCATCTGCTTCACAACCTCAGGCTTCTTTGAATCCCACCACGAGATCAGACATTCTCGACGCCACGGCGAAAAGTCCACCATCTGAGCTGGCTCTGTCGCGCATGACGTTGGAGCCGTGGACACCGTCCGGCCAATCGACTCAGACTGGTGCCACAAGTCCTGGTAGTGCTCTGAGCTACGGAAGCACAGCTACGAGCGCTTCTAATCTTCAGACGCCGGAGAACACGTTCAGTCGCCGGAACATCACCAGCAATCAGACCTGGCCCTCGCAAGCACACGACGTGGGAGCCGGCGTGTGGTCGCCGACCACGGACGACAAACATCTTCGCATGTCTGGCTTCGACAGCTCGGCTCTACGTGCTCTGCAACAGGACAGTCCTCCTCACGTCCCGAGCAGGCGTCGCGCCACGCTGGACCCGGTTGGACACGAGCATGCCACTGGCTCGCCGCCACACACTCTTCCCGACGAAAAGTCTGTGCTAGGAATCACCAATCTGCAGCAGTCTTAAGAGACGTCGCATCCTGCCTGCGCCGTTCATGGCCATCGTCTGATGATGGTGTTGCCCAACGCATTGCTCTCCCTGTTCTCTTCTCCATACAATACGCACCTTGCTATGCGTCTACATTCGCAACGCGGATGGCGAGGTGTGCTACACTGCGGACACGCTCACGTCGGATGGCTCTTGTTCCTAAATCAATACATTCTATCCCGCGGCACAAGATCAACCCAACAGAATCCAAATTTGACCCAGAGAAAGCTTCCCGTTCCCACATCAATGCTACATCCCCACACCAACTCGTCACTACTAGCTCGATATCGCCACCGCCGTTGTCCTTACCCAGATCCGTCACATGAGTTTTGCCGCTCCCCTTTGCCTAGTCATTACCAAAGTCTTGCTTGCCCCTGGACTTCTCGACGCATGCTCTCATTGCGCGTTTCTTCAAGCAGCAGCACAGATCCAAGAAGCACAAGTCTGACAACCACAAGCTCTGGACTCTACACACAAGCACACAATTATCGAAAATGGCACACAGATTGAACAGCGGAGCTTGTAGTGGGCAAATGATGTCGATTTGCGAAGTTGTCGTGCTTGCGAATACATCGCGCGCACGACGGGAATATTGTTCAGAGCATCTTGCTCATGTAAGGACCGTCCAAATGGTAGCCTAGACGGGCGTAGTAGTCTCTCGTCCCGACACCGCTGATGACCGCTAGCTTTTCACTTCCGTGTTCCTCCCTTGCTATCCTCTCCGCCTCTTCCATCAACAACGTCCCGAATCCCTGATGTTGAAATTTCGTAGGGTCTCTAGAGTGTATAGGTACGGCACTGCCGTACGTGTGCAGTTCCCTTACGATGCTGCTTGGACCCTTTGTCAATTCGGGTCTAAATGTAGCCTCGGAGCACTTTCTCAAACGTAAGAGAGCCACCAGCACATCCTTTTCGGGATCTTCGTAGGCCAAAAAAGTTTCCCAACCTCCATTGGCAGAGTAATCCCTGCGGACCAGCTCCACATCCGTAGGCCTCACTTTGTCCTTGATCTCATGAATGCCAACTTCGCGCGATCGGACGTCTCTGCATTCCAGACCCAAGTCTCTCACCCGATCGTCGGCCAACTGATGCAGGTTCCCGTTCTCCACGCCCGAAGTGACGATGGGCATCGGGATGTCCCGCTGCACCCGATAGATGCGCGTCCAGGGCGGCACGAGAGCCAAGATTCGCGCTACTAGCTCGACCAAGTAACTTGCAGGGTAAGACTTGTATCTACCTGTCCTCCAAAGCTCGTAAAGTCCCGTGCCACGAATGACGAGCGTGGGATAGAGCTTCAAACCATCGGATCTGAAAGCCGGGCTCTCAAAGTACTCTACGAATTGCGCCATGTCCCTCTCTGCTGGCACCTGCGTCACGGCGTGTGCGTCGACAGGAAATTGGATGAGCTTGCAGCGCTAAGGCAGCCATGACTCGCGAGAGGGCCGGCAGAAGACTCACGTTGGGCAAGTTGGGCATCATGTGAGCTACGACTTTGTAGCCCGCATCTTTGGCCAGATGAAACGTTTCGCAGGTAGCTTTGACGGTGTGGCCCCGATTCGTATCCCGAGCTACATCCTCGTAGACGGACTGAACACCAATCTCCAGTCGTGTGCAGCCGTACCTCAGCAATTGGGATATGTGCGGTCGAAGGCAGTAGTCTGGCCGCGTTTCTCTGCGGGGCGTTGAGGAAGAAAGCCGAGGATGTGAGCGGAGACGTATGCGATGCCAACCACTGAAGCTCCCTACGCACATGGTGATCCCAATGCACTTGGTCGACGATCTTTCGGAAAACCTTGAAACAAGAGAGCAGACGAATGTTGAGAGAAGCGCTTCCTGAGCAAAGCATCCTCCAAAAGACGTACCTGACTGCTTCGTCGACATCCTTTCCTGTCCATCCGCTCAAGCTGTTGTGCAGCTGAGCAATGAACTCGTCCCTGTAATCCTGAGGCAGGGACATGAAGGTTCCACCCATCACGATGAACTCCACTTTGTCCGTCGAGTGGCCAAGTTCTCTGAGCTGAGATATCCGGCTGCGCGACTGCTCAAACGGATCGTAGCGAGCGCGAATCGCCCTCATCGATGTCGGCTGTCGTGAGGCACTCGTGGCGTGAGCTAAATCTGTCCCCTTCATGCGGCTTCACCTTGATTGTTCATCCCTCAAGACCAAAGTCCTCCTGCCCAGATGCACCACCGTCAACCTGCTAGACAAACCTACTCACCTCGTAGCCCGTGTAGCTCTGCGTGCTGTACTCGAAGTCGCTGTCCGGTCCACCTGGACAGTAGACGCAGACATTACCAGTCAAGCTGATGTGAGGGCACCTGTGCGGCTTGCTCATGACTGCCACCACCGCAATACCACTAGCGCTTCTGATGGGCTTCGCCTTGATCAGAGGGATGATGCTCTTCCTATGAGAGTCGGGAATGGAAGCAATCACTTCCGTCATTCTAGGAATTCCAGAATACCCGTGCTTCTTGCATGCTTGCTTTCGGAAAAGGTTCACTTCCAGAGGCAAGCCTTTGTCGTAGGCTTGCACTAGCAGAGAAGCTACTTCGGCACATACACGGACGAGGTTCTCGGCAGTGTTGCCTTCTTTCGAACTGCCTGGCTTGGGTCCTTTGCGACGCTTGGTCGACTCGTCGCCCGCTTTCGAGCTCGTTCCATCCCGCGTGGACAGCGTCAATGTGGTCGTGGCGGTCGACGACATGTTGCTGGCTTGCATGCGCTGGAAATGAGCTTTGGATTGGGAGCTGAATTGATACGAGCAACGGTCTGACGAGACTCGACAAAGGTGTACATCACGTTGGTGATTGTCAAAAGTGGCCCACTCCGCCAGGTCAGAGGCATTTGTCACACACCGATCCCAAAGTCAAGCTTCATACTCGCGCTGTCTCAATTTCTTTTTTCGACTCCAAAATTGATCACGTGACCACAAAATTTGGTGGAGCTCCGGCTCAAATACTAATTAAGCTCCGTGACAGCCCCTGTTTTTGGCAAAGCGACCTTTGGATCGAGCTTGTGATCGCAGCTCGGCCTTTATTTCTGGGTCGAACAAATGAAGGCTGCGAAAGAGACATGGCAGGCAACAAGATTCGTGATACGTCGTCGTCTGTGCCAGAAATACACGCAAGCGAGTGAGAGCCTGTCCAATCCCGAACTTTCAAAAGTCGATAGCCGGCAAAGTGCGCACAAGAGCTTAGCATGATGCTCATCAGGAAGAAGCTCGAGTGATGCATCTGGTTTAGCGTCAATCAGACGGCAACTCAAGACTGCAGACGTACCCGATGTCCGTTCACAATTTTGTAGCATCGTTCAGGTGCTTTCATTCACGATTCCAGAATACAGTCCTCGGTATTTAGTACCGCGCCTACTTACCGCGCCCATGCCGCTCGGACACGCCTTGGCGCACTCGAGACATGTGCTACCAGTACTACTACTATTACTAGTGATGCACGCAAGAAGACTCAATTCAAGACTCTGATCGCACGCAGCCTTGATTTCCCAAATTGCCAAGCCCCACATTGAAGATGTACAACCCACAACTCGAGGAGCAAATCCGACTTGTGAGCCGCGCACACCTTACTCGGCAGTCTGAGTCACGAGTCGCAAGTCAGCAGCAGCAGCTGTCCACGTCGCGGCTTCATATGTGCCGTACCGTATGTGATGCATGACTTGCCTCTTTGAGCAGACTGATCGCGCGTGTTTCGAACCTCGAGATGCTGCTGGTGTTGGCCGCTGCAGTCGTGAGTCGTGAGTTGAGTCTGGAGTCAAAACGACGCACGCAAGCTAGGCCAGCAGCTTGACGTCGATGCTCATGGGTCCACGAACACGCAAAACACGCGCAGCGCCCATGCGCGGTTCTCGGACCCCGCGCCGTTGCACGCACGAGGGTGCATGCATGCATGCATATTTGTATTCAATCACGAATACTCACATTCGTGATTCAACATTGGTCACACCGCAGAAACTGCAGCATGTATACGGTACACTGCTCAGGACTACCACTCGTACACAGTCTCGTGTACACTCGAAGGCCCAAAGAGATTTGAGTTCATAGCCTGGAGCTTCATGGGCAGACACGTTTGGACGGAGGCTTTGAGACAAGCTCAATCGACCCGCCAAGTCCTTGAGCACGTGCAGCTTTGTGAAGGCGCCTTCATTCAGATTGCAAAGCTCAAATGGGGTGCGTACTGTAATTGAAGCTTTTGAGTGTTACGCGTGCTACAATTTAATCACGAATATGGTTTACCGTAGCGGGGCCGACACGACGGCGCTCGATCGATCGCTATGAAGTCTACAGTGAGCGCGGCGGGGAGGCTGCATGCTGCAGCGTGCAGGCACCTCGATTGACCGAAACTTGCTCTCGCTGCAGCTCTGATGCTGCCGCCCCATGAACAAGGTCCGCGACCGTACAATAATCAGCTCTCACGGGTCTTTGCTTCGCTCCTCCCCTCCTCTACAGGCACCCACAACCTCCTTGGCTGATTCGTCTCAATCTACCACGGTGGGGCTTGGCTCTTTGCTGCCCTGTCCTACTTGCCTGCTTACTCACTTGCTTGCTCGCTTGTCTCATCGACCGACTTGCCAAACATCCATGCATCCATCGACACATCGCACTGGCACTGGCCGTTCTTGCACATGTCCCGGCACATGCAAATGAGGACCGCACAGTAGATCAGCACGATGAATCAACTGCCGACCGCCGCGCGTCGTCGCTCAAACCTGGGCAACGCCCCTTCGGCCGCCGCTGCGGTCTCGACTCAAGCTGCACCATCATCATCCGACACGAGCAAGAGCGACCACATCCAGTTGCCCACATCCTCGTCCCGTACCGCAATGACAGCATCCATCCCTGCAGCGGGCTCGGGTGCGTCTGCAGCTACATTATCCAGCTTTCCTGATGCATCTAGCGCTCCTGATGTCGAGACGACCAACTGGAACGCTGTAAAGCTGTTGGCTACCAAGTATGGTATATATCTGAGGCCTTATGAGGAGGAGGAAGCAGCAGCTGCTGCTGCTGTCGCATCTGCTCAAGCCTCATCGTCCACCTCTTCATCTGTGCATCCATCTTCCTTCGTATCGTCCGACGCTACTGCCACTGACGAACTCGACTACGGCCGCGGTACGCCTTTCAGAATTACAGCCAAGCGCATTGAAGGTGGCAGAACCGTGTATCGTTTCAAGTACAGGAACGACCCAGCGTCTCAAGCGGACGCAATGGGCCCAAATAGCAGCTCTCCGACTATTCCGCGCTCGAGCTCGGAGAGCGTCGCTTTAGCAGCTTCCCATGACATTGACACGATGGCGCGTCTCAGTGTGGAGGATCTAAGCGCGGGAACGGCAGGCGACTCGGCGTTCAAAGCTCGGCGAGGACGTGCAGGCAGCAAAGGAAACGCCTCGGCTGCTGGGTCTACTGGTAGATCTAGTAAAGGCAAGAGTAAGGCTCTCAAGACCAGCAAGAGCATCCCGACATTACGAAGCATGGGCTTGATGGGAGCGTCTTCTGGACAAGCGAAGAACGCCGGGGGGTCTAGCTCCGCTGCTTCTGGCTGGGTCGTTGTGCCTCCTTTGCCCGGTCAAGCCAAGTCAGGCAACACTACTCCAATGCCTCAAATTTCTTCCACATTATTGTCTCCGCCTCATGAAGGAGGTCACGCCACGAATCAATCTTCGAGATCCTTCAGCGGCCCTTTGAACGCGCGCGATAGATTGACAGCAGCAGAGGCCGACAGGTTGCAAGGCGGTGATGTCTTGGGCGCTATCTTGGGACTTAGACAAGAGCAGCAGCAAGAAGTACAGCATGCTCAAGAACAGCAGCAGCAGCATATTCTGTCCAGATACGAGGCAAAGGGCGAAGACGTGTCTCTGAGGACGGGTCTGGAAGCCCACGCTGCTGCCAACTTGTCGCGCAGAGCAGCGCCTCCATCCAGCTGGCGCGGTGCTAGCCCTTTTGGCCACCCAGTTGTGCCCATGACCAGAGGAAGCAGCGCAACTTCTTCCTCTTCTGGAAAAGCGGCAGTGACAAGGGGCACCTCTTGGGACACTTCGCCCATACCTCAGATGACAAGCTTTGGCGAGCCGCTGTTCAAGGATGTGCACAAGTTTGCCGCTGCTCAAGGTCGGTCGCCTTACAGCTCAGACCAAGACCAGGGGCCCGACGCTTCTGGTAATCACGCCTCTGCGCGGCATGCGAGAAGCCTGTCTGACTCTCGCTCCCCCGCTAGCCCGCGCCAGAGGCTGCTTCGGGAGGCCCAGAGCTTCGAAAGTGCCGACTCCGCAGCCACTGCGCGAGCTGGGGAAGAAAAAATCTCGCTGTCGACACTTCCTCCAGCCATCCTGCCGCATCTCGACATCAGCGAATGCGAGGAAATTCTTTGTGACGAAGGGTACAGAGACGAAGACGACGAGGCGGAAAGGATGGTACCGCTTTCTGCCATCAGGGCCAAGGATGAAGAGACCTTGATATTTGATGTGCTCCAGCATTATGCCTTGACTGACGCGGCATCAATTACCTCTCCCGCAACTTCCACGAGCGGCGGAGATTCGAAACGATCCAGCTTAGCAACAACACTGTCGTCGTCGGGCGAAGATCAGA
This sequence comes from Ceraceosorus bombacis, assembly GCA_900000165.1. Taxonomy (NCBI): domain Eukaryota; kingdom Fungi; phylum Basidiomycota; class Exobasidiomycetes; order Ceraceosorales; family Ceraceosoraceae; genus Ceraceosorus; species Ceraceosorus bombacis. The sequence continues at coordinate 229,413 of CCYA01000391.1, read as the reverse complement.
GTCCGGTACACACTCGTAGCCCTTCCTCGACGGAGGATCCCGCCTTGGGTACTTCAGGCGCAAACGCCAAAGAATCTGCGCGCGTCACGATCGCCTCTGCTACGTGTGGAGATGATCCTAGATTTGCTATCTGGGCCATGCGGTCATCTGATATGGACGGGCAGCTGCAGCTTTGTGGTCGTGATGGAAAGGTTCTTCCGGATAGTCCCCAGCTGGGAGACACACCCTTCGGTCGACAAGCCAAAGCTTCGGCGGGCGATGACGGCTCTGCATCTTCCTCGCAGCTTGGAAATACCGCAGCAGCGAAGCGCTACAGCACTGCTCGCGCTGTGACGGGCGAGGGCGCCTCGGCTGTCGCTGCGACATCTTCGCCGACCAGTGCTGGACAGGGCACCCAGCAAGCCAACGGCAGAGCTCGAAGCGGAAGTCGCTCCAAGCGCACTGGCTCAGCCAGCGGCGCAGGCTCCTTCATGTCATCAACTTCAACGCAGCCCAAGCCTTTCCTCATCGCGGGCACGTCCACTCGTATTGTCTCGGAGCTGACGTCGGAGATCGATGGCAGGTTGTTGACGGATTTTTTCCTCACCTTCCGAAGCTTCATGACGGCCTCCGAGTTGCTGTCGCTATTGATCATGCGCTTCAAGTGGGCCATGGCGCAAGTGGTAGGACCTTCCGACGAAGCGCAAAGGCGCATTGTCCGGGTTCGCACTTATGTCGTCCTCAAGCATTGGCTGTCCAACTTCTTCGAGGCCGACTTCTTGCCCGATCGCGCGCTCAGGCGACAGTTGACGGAATGGCTGAATAGGATCGGATCGGAGCAGGAGCTTCGATCCAGACCTGCCGATGCTGGTATCATACGCAGCTTGAAGAAGCTCGTCAGGAGTCTCAAGGAGCAGTATCAGAGCGCCGGCATGAGCGGTCTGCTTCTTCACGAGAGCGGACGGTCGGACAGTAATCAGAGCGAACCAAGTCCCGAAGCGGGTCACTCGTCTGCCGCGTTCGCTGCTTCGTTTCACGGAACACAGAGTGTCGAGGCAACCAGCACAGAAGAGGTGGACCTCAACTTCAGCGAGGACTCGGGAGAAGATGCGCCAAAAAAAGCTCCCTTTACCATTCAGCAGTCACTCATGCCCTCGAGGGATGCTGCGCCAGAGCTGTCCTCGGCCGATATCGCCAACGTCGAAGATGCTGACGGCGTTCGTGCTCTGTACGGCCGAGGTGGAGCGGCACGCCTTGTGCGCCATCGCCATACCTTGGCGCCTGCTACGCGCCAACAAGCAGCGCCTCCCAGTCCTCTCCAGCCTTATAGCTCAACGGCTTCTGGCACGTCACAGTCTGGAATGCTGCCGCCTGTGCTTCCTTCCTCTCAGAATCCCATCTCGAGGGTGTTTGTCAATACCGTCGGGCGCATCTCGAGGTTCCGCCGTGTCATTGGGCAGCGTGGCGCGCCGAACAATGCCTCTGAAGCCAATGGCATCGACGGATTGGAATTCGAGGCAAACGAGAGCGGCGACTTGCTCTTCATTCGAGGAGGCTTGGAGAATTTCATCTCGTTCTTCGGACTCAGGGACGAGGATCAAAAAGGCGACATCCGTCATGCGCTGGCGTCGCACCTGCACACCGCAGAGGAGAGGGCGCTCGCGCCCAGCGAGCTGACCGAAGACGAGGCACTCGGGAACATCAGCAGCGATAGTGCGGGTGAAAGTGCTGGGATGGAGGGTACCCCAAGTCTGAGCGGCGCGAGCGCGCAGACGAGAAGCACTCCTGCCTCAAGCTTGGATTTGTCTGCCTCGGAGCGCGAATTGCCCGTGCTGGATGCCAGCGCTCGCGCTGGACTCGGCATCGAGGGTGCAGGCATTGCGAGCGACCCCGGGTCAAACAACGCTTTGACAGGGCCCGACGCAAAGGCAGTGTTGACGAGCACTGATCACGATCCATTACTTGCGGAGCAAGGAGAGCTCTCTGCGACGACGGGCAGTTCCTTGGGGGAGGCGGCAATCAACGAAGTGAGCGATGGCGGGCAACATCCGGTCCACCACGCTCCAAGCGCATCTACGCTTCGGTCCGACTCCACTGTCATTCGTACGCCTAGCTTGCGAAAGTCCACTGCGCCCCAGGAGCCACGCAGCTCAATGCTTTCGAGCCGATACCGGGGCCTTGGCAGCAGGCAAAGCATCAGATCGATCGCTAGTATGCAACGAACCAGCAGCGACCGGCCGAATATCGTTCAGATCGATGACATCGACCTCTCGAGTGATGAGGACGATGGAGTGGTCAGAAGGGCTCTGCGCAGACTGCCAGGTGCCAGAGATCTTCGCATGGCCCAGCACGTCCAGGATCTGGAGCCGACAAAAGCAGTTCGAATGAGCATGGAAAGCCTTGCTAGCTTCAACCCGGGCCAAGTCTACAGCCCTATAGGCGCGCGAGCGTCGGTCGGAAACGCGTCTTTGACGCGCGCCCCCGGGTTTGGCGGCCCTGGTAGCAACTATGCGCCTTCGATTCTGTCAACGCGAATGAGCTTCATGGAGCGTCAAAGAGCAGAGGCCGAACTGCTGCATCCTGATCCGGTCATCGGAATGCTGCAGACCGATCTGTTCGACCCAGATGAAGCCTTGGCCGGCTACGAGCTCGTCCGTGGCTTCAGACTCGACCTTGCCGATAGCGACGACGAGGAGCCTGGAGACGTCGAAGCTGCTTTACGGCGCTTGGAAGGTGTCATAGATGAGGATAAACAACGGTCCAAGGCGAAGCGAGTGGAGAAGCTCTTCCTGGAAAGCCTGGCGCGGAATGCGCAGACGTCAACAGGTGCGCAACTAACGGGGCCAGCTGCGGACGACTCTCAGATCGCCGGCTCGGAAGCAGTGGCCCAAACAGACGGCTCGAAAGCAAACGAGTCTCACGCTTCTATCGCAGAAGCGCAAGCAGAGCCGCGCGCGAGCAGCGTGTCGGATCTCCCCGATCTCGTTGCTGCCCTCAACGCTGATCGTCAAGGTCGCTTCGAAGCTCAGCGCTCAGAGCTGCCTGCTCCGCGCCTGGGCGAAAACCCGAAGCAGCGCCGCAAGAGTCACGGAGGCGCTCTGAGCAACACGTTGTACCCTGGCAGCGCACAGCAGACTCCTCAGCTCTCCAATGCGCAGTGGAATCCGCCGCCCGTCCATCGCTCCTTCCTCTTGCAATACAGCTCGGAGAGCATGGCGCAGCAGCTGTGCCTCATCGAAGCCGAGCTGCTCAAAGCTGTCACATGGGAAGAGCTCGTTTCGGATCGGTGGAAGCAGACGGTTGGCGTTGTCAACGATTGGGAGACTTTCTACCAAGGCCGAGTGCGAGCGAAAGCTGAAGCTATCTCGTATCGCAAAGCGCATACCGATAGCGCTGTATCTGCAATCGTTGCTCGCTTCAACTTGACTTGCAATTGGGTCGCCAGCGAGATCGTGTTGACGCAAAACGTCGACGAGCGTGCTGCCGTCGTAGCTAAGTTCATTCGCGTTGCCTTTGTGAGTGTGGTCTCTGTAGTGCGCTTAGGGATATTATGGTGGAGACTGACCATGCCTTTCTCGAATGCTCCCGCAGAAATGCTGGCAGCACTCCAACTTTGCTTCCCTTGCCCAGATCATCTTTGGTCTACAGTCTCCGTGGGTTGAAAGACTGCGGAGAACGTGGAGCAGGGTCGGCATGTGGGAGATGAGGGTCTTGCGGGATCTGAAGAGCTTTGTCAGCCCAGTGCGCAACTTTAGACTTATGCGAAACGCCATGCGCGATATGGTCTCGGATGCATACGTGGACGACATGGCCAGCGTCGGCACTGCTCGACCTCCTTCTGTTCGTCTCAATGGCGCTACTGCGGGCGGAGCGACGGCAAAGGGAACGGTCAGTGAAGGCTGCATACCTTTCTTCGGTGAGTCGGACGCGTGTCTAGCTGCTGTAATAAACTGCTGTTGCTGATAGAAATGCCGGATGAATCTCAATTCAGGCCTCTTCATCTCCGACTTGGCCATCAACGACGCGCTTCCATCGCTCCTCGACCCATCATCTCCTTCCACGCAACCGGTCGATCTCAGCAAGAGCGCGCACGCTGGCTTGAAGCCAGAACTGATCCCGGCAGAGCCTCGCGCCTTCGATCATTTGCCTCCCTTGCCGCCTTCCATCAGGCTTGAACCACTGATAAACGTGTACAAAGCTCGCAATACCGCGGCCATCGTCAAGACGGTCATGGCCTTTCAGCAACGCGCTCGTCTGTATCCCTACGAAGCCAGCGCGGCCGTGTACGTCAAGGCGCTCAAGATTCGTTCGTTGGACTCGAATCAGATGACTCAGTGAGCACGAAGCAGTATTCGCTCCCGCGACATTTCGACTGGGCAAAATTTCTAACCTTGCCTCCCCTTTCGCTTCTGCTTCCTCCTCCTTCGAAAGAGTGTCGTACATCGCCGAGTCCTGAGCCTTGTC
>CCYA01000391.1:151457-221013 GCA_900000165.1 Ceraceosorus bombacis | reverse complement strand
GGGGGGGGGGGGGGGGGGGGGGGGGGGGGGTATTGCTGCCAAGACTCTCAAAGCGTCACTCACCATCCGCATTGCATGCCTGCCCAATCCCAGTTTCCCAGCTTGGCTCCACACCGCGCATTAGGACAATCCAACTTGCCCGCAATCTCTCCTTCCTTCAGTGCAGACATCCACTGCAACGGTTCGACAAAGTAAGCGCTGCAATTGTTCGAGTGCATCAGTCTGGTCCGTTGATGGTCGTTCGATTGGGACGATGCGGATCGGTCCGCGAACGCTGGCGCTGGCGCTGGCGCAGAAGAGGTGGTGGAGGTGGATGAGCGACCAAGACGCAACGCGGCTAGGGCGGGTGGCAAAGAGGCGCTCAGCGCCGCGGCTGATTGCATCGGACGCTGCGTGGGTGTGGGCGTGGGTGTGGCAGACGAAGTTGAAGCAGAGGAAGCAGAGTGGTTTTCCGCCACTGCGTCGCCTTCTTGCCGGACCGCTTGATCGGCAAGCGCCGTCTGATCGCTTTCGGATACTGACGCAGCGTCCGAAGCACTCGTCTTTCCACTGCCCGAAGCGTTGGGCAGCTCTTCCTGCCCCACATTCGCACCATCGTGAGCCTGCTGCCAACCTCGCGGTCCTCTAGCGCCATTCGCAGCCGAAGAAGAAGACCCGAACTTTTCCTCCCTGCTCAACTTCTCCCAGTCTTTTTTCCTCCTTCTAGATTGAAAAGTGCCCTTTCCACTCGAGCTTCCGGGCAAATGATCCACCACATGATCGCTCGCCGCCAATTCCCTCCTGCACATTTTGCAAGACAGTTTGGGTCCATGAAAGGTGGGTCGTTGCAAAGTGCCTCTATTTCGAATGCCTTCGTTGCCCCGCACACTCTTCACTCCGCCCGGAAGTCGACCATTGTTGGCAGTGATTTTGAATTCGATGTTCGGTGGGCCCGTCACGGACGACTGGAGCTTCGCAGGACGTGAGGGTGCGATAGTTGTGGATGACTCTGTGCTCGAGGTTGCTCGAGGTGCAGCTAGTGAAGCTTCTCGCTGTTGAGGATCTGTATCTAGCAGCTCGGCTCCGGCAGGTAGGGGAGGCGATTTGGATAGATCCAAAGTCTCACTTGCCCCCGATCTGCTGCTCACTCGGCTCATCGTGGTTGGACTGAGCTTCGGTTTGCCGGATCCGGAGCTTGTAGCGCTGCTGCTCCTTCGTCTGCTCTCGCTAGCGGGAGGGCTTGGATAGTAGGCCAGCAAGACGTCGTCTATGCTATCGCCGTTCAAGATGCTCGTTTGTGACATGAGGAACCTCCTGATGGGTTGATGCCTCACATCCACCGCACACCCCCCCGCCTCGTACAATTCCAATTGGGTCATGAAGCCAGCATTGGGCTCGATGTGAGACCTCCTGCTCTTGACCAGCTCGAGCGCTTCTTGCAGAGAGAGGGAGCGCGTGTGCATCAAGTAGGCAAGGACAATTGTGGCGCTCCTACTTACGCCAGCCTGACAATGGACATAGACGACATTTTCTCCAGGTTGCCACCAACCCTCTTCTCCCTCTTCCTCCGCTTCCACCCACGTCTCATCCAACGCTTCTTTGAGCCAATCGACGGCGGCGGGTAGATGGACGAGGATAGGTGCGTCATCCAAATCATCCACTTTGACATGATGCATGCTGGAAGAAGGGATGCTTCGGCCGCCTGGAAGCATGGGCGGCGGTGGAAGACGCTGCTTCATGGCTGTGAGAATGTGCGTCACCCCTGCTAGCTCTAGGTAATCGGGAGCCAAGGCGCAGGCCAGGTCGCCGAGCCACAAGTGAGGAATCACTTCGTCCATCTTGACCCTCGCTCGAGCAATTCCCCGCCGAGCGCTGACGTGCTTGAAAGGTGCAACAACAGCTGGATATGGTCGAACGAGACTTGGTCAGTGCGCGAAAGTGATTGCCGAGAAGTCGAATGGGAGACAGGAAGAAGTGAACGAAGGCTGTTCTTGTGCGTCTCACGCCGGGCTCTCCAGAACTTAATCTGGATCAAGCGTTTGATTACAAGATGTCAAGCTTGTTGCTTGGCGCTCTTCTCATCGAATCACAAATTTGACAAGCGCATGCACCGAACCGACGGTGCCAATGATCATGCGCGTGACTCACGACTCAGACTCGCGCGTCACTGTTGTGACTGCAGTCGTGAGTATTAATTCAAGATTCAAGATTGTCCTAGCTGTAGCATAATAGAGATATGAGATGAGCTGCATGCGCGCGCGTGCTGATGTGGATGGTATCTGGAACAATCGCGCATCGTGAATCGTGAATGATCTTGCATCCAAGATCGTGAGCTTCCAAGGGCGGGCAGGCGGGCAGGCGGGCAGGCAGGCAGGCAGGCAGGCGTCTGCATGGACCGCTAGCGCCAACACCGCGAGTACAGTCACGAGTAGGTAGACGTTCAAAGGCTCTTTTCCTGCTGGCTGTTCGTGCTTCGCGCTTGAGGAGCATCACCGTCCATCCATCTATCCATCTCTCCATCCATCCATCCGTTCAACGCCCACGCTGCTTTACTGCTCCTTGTCTCGCCAAGACAGGACTCAATGCTCTTCGTTGCCGTTGAGAATGAGCACGCTAACATTGAATGAGGAAAGTCAAGCCATGTCCCCGTCTACGCGCGGCATTCGTATTCCTATTCGTATTCGCATTCACATTGACGATTGTTGCTGCTCGGCATGCCAGCCCTTCGCGCACTGCGTCTGTCCCTGTCCGACAACTTGCGCTGCTTTTGCATCTGCCACGCTCCCCGAGTCTGCCCTGCAAGACTCGAGGATGAGCCAGCACGCTGTGCTTGGGTATTTGGAAAGGCAAGACAAGGTGCAAGCCATGGCTGCGGTACAATGAGCGACCCCCTGGTCATGTCATGATGCTTGCCCATGTCAAAATGTGGCTGCACGCCGTTGAATGGTACGGCAAGCCGAATTGTGCGCTCCCCTTTCCAGCCACTCACCACCTTCATCTCCTCACTTCTTCTCTTGCTTTTCCATTCTCCTTCCTCTTCTTCATCTCTCCAACCGATTTCTTCTGTCCCCCCTTCCTCTTCCTCTTCTTCTCGCCATTCTCGCCATTTCGTCCGCAGGTCCGGACAGACCCACATTCTTTACTTAGCGGCTCGCAGGTCGAGCGAGTCCCGAAAACGCAGTAGCGGAGCAGGCCTTTCGCATTTGAAGCGCAGAAGCGGTGCCTGGATTCATCATGAACACTTCCTCCTCTGATCCTTCCGCCGTCATCCTCGCCCGCTCCATCATATCAATTGCCAAGGACATTTCTTCTCGTCAAGCTTCCTTGACATTGACAGATTCGGAAAGCAGCACGGAAGTGAATGCCAACGGCACACTGAGCAGCGCATCCAACGGCACAGCATCGCTCTTTACCCGCGCATTACCCGTCACGACCTCCTCTGTGCCGGCTTTGCAAGCTACTTGTCTGGCGCTCCTGCTCCTCGCAAGTCTTTTCGTCGCGTCGGACCTGCTTTGGGGTCTGGTCAGACTGGCAAAGTATCTGTGGTCTTGCGAAGGCGGTCAGAGCAAATACAATCAAAGGAGCAAATGGAGCGCTTGGAGACCTCTCTACGCCCTCTTCTCACTATCCGCTCTAGCTTGCAACTCCGCCGCCATCCTGCACAGGTTGATCCTCAGCAACGACGGAGAACGGAATGCTGAGATTCTGGAGAGTGCGGCCTTTGGAATGGGAGCTTTGGTGTTCTTGTTCCTGATCGGCATTTCTGCTCCCACCAAGGATACCCGGCGCACTTCTCCCTGGCTCGTCAAATTCAACAATGCTCTGCTCGCTTTGGCGCTCATGTCTGCTGCTTTGGGCAGCACCGCGCTGCTCGTCCTCACCAGTCGGAGCAACTTTTCAGCCTGGTCAGCTGTACAAGCGTCTTTGGCCGCTCTGCTTGATGCGGCCAACTCGGACATCTTTGGAGGAGCCTGTTCTGACACGGATCCGGTCTGCAGCCCAAACGCCCTAACAGATCGTCTACAAGCGCTAGCGAATGCTATCGAAAGGGTAGACTACGTCAAGGGAGGGATTTTGGGAGTCCTCCTTTTGCTCTTGCTACTCATCAATCTGCGAGCTCAAAGAAACTGTACGCTATCTGCTCGCAGTGCAGAGGAAGAAGCGACTCGACTTGCGGTTCGATTGTCTCAAAGTCGTAGAGGTAGCGCCTTCTCCTTTACTGGTCCGCATGATGAGATGAGCAACGCTATGCGCTGCGGTCCTGCTGATCGCTTCACCGATTCAACACATCCCGCCAGGATTGCGGCTGCTCGTTTGGCCCGATCTCGAAGATCCAGAAGACCATCAGAATTGTTGCGGTCCGATTCCGGCTCGTCGTATGGGTCGATCGAGAAGCAAGGCGGTGCGGTCGACGTGCCAGGAGGATTCAAAGAGGATTGGTATGTCGATATGAATGATCAAGCGCCTCGCATGGCCTATCACGGCGAGAAGATGGACAGAGCTGGTTCGTGGGATGCAAGAGAGCTCAGACCTGGAGATCTGACTTCCCTCAGCAACGATTCCAACCACGCAACTCTAGACTTTGGCGCAGGTCTAGGAATCATCATTCGTTCTCCCGATGCTGCTCTCTTTTCTAATCCTTACGACGACGGTCGTGCCGAGTTCGAAAGGAGAAGATCGGCCCTTTCGAATGGCACGACAAACGGTATCAAGCTTGACACGGAAGATCTTTTCGGAGCTGAGCTCGCACGGCTTTTTGGCTCGAATCGAGCCCAGGATCGCAAGGTGACGGGCATTGAAAGATCCGAAAGAGCCTCGTACAGAAATCACCATCATGGTGTGCAAGAAAGGAGCAGCAAGGTGCAACTGGCCAGCTCCAAAAGCTGCGACGCATCGGGGCAAGGAGCAAATCGAAACGGCGAGACCATTCATGCATTCTCTCGCGGCATGCAAGAGCAGAAAAAGTCATCGATGCGCATGAGTCGACAGAGCACATTGCGATCCACTCGATCGGCTCAGTCCAGTCTCTCCTGCGCTTCGCTCGGTACAGTCATGTCCGACGTGCCCATTCTTCCAGCCTGGGAAGCAGACGGTCTGTACGTTTCCCACATCCACTGCTCCTCCCTCTCCAACGGAAGCGCAGCGCTAGCTTCTTCCAAACACGTAGCCCGTCGTCGACGATTACGTCTAGATCTCATCCTAGCTCTCATCATCCTCGCCATCCTCGCAATCTTGCAGTTCCTCAAATTCGCAGCCGGTGACGATTTGGCCCTCGGTCTCAGACCAACATTGCAACTGGTGGAACAGTGCTCCACGGCTGTCATCTTTGCAGTCGCTCATGCTCTCGTCATGGTCGTGCTCATCGCTAGGGGAAGCGGCAGCACCAATCTGTCACTCAGGGACGACGATGAAGATCGTGGTCATCGAGTCTTTCTAGCCTGACTCGTGAATCCTCTTGTCATCCCGGTCTCTCTCGTCTGTGGCCCACTACTCTCGGTTACCCCCTTTACGCATGGAATTGATAGCATCTCATACCCCACGTCTATGCTTGCGGTAACGTTGCTATGAGATTGGAGGACCTCGAATGCGTAGAGCTGGTCATGAAAGAAAGAATGGGTTGGGTGCCTTTGCGCGTGGTGAGCTGGAACCATCGTCGTCACACCTGTATCCTTCCGCCTCGCGCCTCAGCGGTAAAGGTGGTCCTGACGCAAGTTGGCAGCGTACTCCGCCTCCGATCTGTCCCCGTTGGCCAGCAATTTTTCCTTATTGTACAGCAGCTCCTCTCGCCACTCGGTAGCAAATTCTGCGTTTTGCGTCTCAACAATCGCATCGACGGGGCAAGCCTCGACGCAATAACCACAGTAAATGCACTTCGTCATGTCGATATCTGCAATCGAGACAAATTGCATGAAGCAATGGCAATACGATCAGCTTTGAGAGCGACGTTGCGTCAGAAAAGGTACAAGTCGCCACACGCACCATATCTTGTGGTACGACGAGCGCCGTCTTCTCTAGGCTCGGCTTCGATGGTGATGGCCTGCGCAGGGCAAATGGCTTCACAAAGCTTGCATGCTGTGTGGCAATTTGCAGAACAGATCGACACTCAGTCTCGATGTGCTTGTCTCGACATGCTGATGTACTCACCAATACACCTCTCCTCTCCTGTAGGGTACCTCCTCAACGCGTGCTCGCCACGGAATCTAGGAGACAAGGGTCCGGCTTCGAAAGGGTACATGATCGTGTAGGGTGGTCTGAAGAAGTTTTCCAAGACGATCCACATGCCTGCACGCAAGAAGAAAGGGGATCCCGCGTAAGTTTCGATTTTCTCTCGAGTCTTTTGGCAGCGAGAACGGGCATCGCGGGCAAACGCGGGGACGCTGATTTTGAAGGCGACCGGGAGCATCATGGTGAAGTCGTACGCCACGAGCATGCTCATGCCCTTGGCACATTCTATATGCTTCGCGCTCGTAATGGTACACCACTCACCTCGAAGAATTTCGGTGAAGAAGAACAAGTGCGCAGCCTTGTCGATGGCGCTGGGACCTTTTGCGTAGGGATTAGCGTACGAAGCAGCGTTGCCGATGGCCTCCCGCTTAGCAGCTGGATCAGCAACGATTGGGTCTCCGGGTATGATTGTTGGTCCCGTCTCCTGCTTGGGAACAGCTTGCCACGCGATTCTGGATGTGCTCATCGATCGACGAGAGAGAAGAGATGAGGCTGAAGACTGTGAAGTGCTTGCGGGAGGGGCCAGACGAGAGGCAAGAAATTGAGAGCCGGATGAGGCGCCTACTCGCGCTTGAAGCGCTGTGCGCAGAACTGATCGTGGCAAGCTCATCTCGATTATTGCACTGCACCAGATGCCTTTCTATTCGCGATCCTCGGAAGAATTTGAAGGAGCAAATTCGCAAGCGGCGGAGCTTTCTTCGGAATCGAGCTATTGGAGGTGTGCGCCGCTGAGGAAGTGTGCGAATTCAAGGCGAGAAGTCTGATTCACGAGTGGTGGGTGGTGATGAGGATGAATTGCGGGCGCACTTGCCCCTCCCTCGCCGTCGCAACCTTCCCGCGTGTGACAAATCGCCAACGCTGAAGCGCGAGCGTGCACTCAGGACTCACGACACGGCGGCCGCACGAGCTTCTTCGCCGCCAACGCGTGCGGGTGGGCCGCTTCGCTGTGACAGCCAACCAGAGGTCAAGCGCCCGTCAGCGGTCAGCGCGTGCGCACTCGCGATTTCCCAGCCCGCAGGGTCCGGGCCGCCAGAATGGTCTAGAAGTTCTCTTTTGCGCTACTTTGATTTCACGAGCTTCGGCGCTCTCACACTTGGGCTTCGGGCGGACGTTGACGACTCTCGCCCGGCCGGAAACATGCGACCGCGGTGAGAACAGGGGAGGTCACAGGTCACGTTGCATGACACAGCTGATGCTTGTGCGTGCGTGCGGGGGATCGTGGAGAACACGGCAGAGCTGGGCAAGACTTCCGATCCACGCTATTCACGATTTTGATCATGACAAGGCGAAAAGCATGGGGGCGCATCGCGAACATCCTCCTTGACCTCAACCCATCTCTGCACCTGCTGCACTCACAGCTCCCAATACGTGCCAATTGGAGGCATGTGTCTGCTCAAAGCTCGATAATCTCGGATAGATAGGGCGGCAACCTTGCTTGCATCGTCATGCTAGCAAGCTCGTCGGGCGCAGCTCTGCTTCGGCAGGCAGCGAGCACCAGCAGACCCGTTTGGGCACGGGCTCGTCTTCAAAGCTCGGGGAAGACCGCGGTGCCAACAAGCTCTTGCGCAGCTTGTGCAGGGCTGAGATCCGCACTGCCATCCAGGAATGCCTCCTCGTCCACATCCACCGCATTTCCCACCTATTCTTGGAAACCTCCTTCGCAGCCTCGAAACAAGTCTAAAAGCACCTCCGCTGCCTCTTCCTCTTCTGCTCGAAGCGATGCGTCGAGCTCGGCATCCGAGCATCATGGTCCACATGGAAAAGGATCGGATAGCAGACCCTTCCGAAAGACTTATCCTCCGCCCGCAGCTCAGCCCGATCCCATCGTTTTCGACAAGCCTGCCGTTCCCAATCCAGCCGAAACGCAGCAAGCGCATGCCAAGTTCAGAGAGACGAGCCGAAAGGGGGCTGTAGCTGCTGCCGTGCTGTTGGGAGCAGCTGCGGCTGCTTGGTTCACTTACTCGAGCGTGTATGCGGATGAAGCGCACGGTCAGCGACAACATCCTGCCCTCAAGGGCATCGACATCTCGGTGGAGGAGATGGAGAAGAGGGTCAAAGAGGCAGAAGCTGGCAAAGGTGCTGGAAATTATACCGTCATTGCCGTCAAGAGGTGAGAGCAGCCGGTATACCAAGCATCCCAATCACGACTGTTCCGAGCATGCGCTAATCTCGCAAGGCTGCTTTCATTCCTCTTCTACGCCCGCGCTCGCACAGATGCACAGTGATCGCCACTGCAGTGGCCCTGTGCGTGTGGGACTACCGAAAGACGCTCAACGCCAAGTACGAGTCCAAGGAGGCAGAGCAAGCCGAATTGGACGATTGTCATCTGCGCTCTGCGCATAGATTGCTGGCAGCCCTGCAAGAGAATGGAGGATTGTACATCAAGTTGGGTCAACACATGTCTTCCATCGCATTGCTTCCCTTGCAGTATACTCAGACGCTTCGGCCTTTGCAAGATGCCAATGAACCTAGTCCGCTACCAGCCTTGGAAGCCATGTTCAGGCAAGAAACAGGATCCACATTTCAGGAAATGTTCTCCGAATTTGACGCAAACCCTTTGGGCGTCGCGAGCCTGGCCCAGGTACATCGAGCCAAGGATAGAAAAACGGGACAGTGGAAAGCTGTGAAGCTCATGCATCCCGAGGTGGAGAGATTCAGCATCATCGATGTCAAGACTGTGAATGTCCTCGTGAAGTGGGTCAAGCGCATATTCCCTCAATTCGAGTTCACCTGGCTGGCCGAGGAGATGAATGAGGTGAGCAGCCTTGCGTGCTGTGAATCAGCAAGGCGCGCGCTGCCAGCTTACCTGCCTGCGCTGCGTGGCCGACTTAGAATCTACCTCTGGAATTGGACTTCCGCCACGAAGCGGAATCTTCCCGCAAGATGGTGTCGGACTTTGCCCACTACAAAAAGACGGCCATCTACATTCCCAAAGTGGAGCACGTGTCAAAGAGGGTCATGGTCATGGAGTACATCGACGGCAGGAGGCCCGACGACCTGAATTATCTTCAGAAGCACGGAATCGACAGAAATCGCGTCAGTCAGGAATTAAGCAGGGTCTTTGCTCAGATGCTGTACATGCACGGATTTTTCCACGGAGACGTGAGTTCAAATGCGCTCGGAGGAAGAAGAGACGCTCTGAGAAGCGAGACTTACATGCGATAGCAATGGTGCCCCGCAGCCTCACGCTGGCAATGTGCTGATCCGGCCGGCGTTGCCTGGAAGCAGAAGCCCGTACAACTTCGAGCTCGTTCTGCTGGACTTTGGTCTTACATTTGACATCGACAAAAAGTTGCGCACGGACTATGCACGTTTCTGGCTCGCGCTCTTGTCTCCTAGCACCCCCAGAGTGCAAGAAGAGCGTCGAAGGCTGGCTTCTCTCATTGCGAATATCCCCGATGAGCTCTATCCCATTTTGGAGAGCGCCATCACGGGAAAGAGTGGATTGGAGGGTAGCGACCCCAGCAATCCTCACGGAGTCAAGGGCAGACCGAGAGCCAGTAGTCTGCTCGATCAGCCCGTGACCTCCGGAAAAGATGTGAGCGACGAAGAGCAGGAGCACATTCGCGACGTGAGTAGGTTCTGAGACCTGCAAGAGATTCCATGCAGCTGCCGCTCATACACGTTTGTCGTTTGTCGCAGACCGTCATGGCGAAAGAAGGCCTCTTCGTCTCCATCCTGGACATGCTTCGGCGCGTCCCTAGACGGATGCTCATGGTTCTGAAGATCAACGACCTCACGCGTTCACTTGACTACAATTTACACACGACGCACGGTGCTGCCAGACCCTTCATTATTGCTGCTAGGTACTGCGCCTTGGCAGTCTGGGATGATGATAGGGAGAATCTGAGAAGGAGAAGAAAGGAGCAGGGCTTGAGCCTCGGCTTGATCAGGGATTGGATCGGGGCTTGGTGGAGCTACTTTGTGAGCTGAAGCTTGTGCCTCGAGCAGGAGCTGAGCCTGCGATCGCTGACTCGTGCCTCTTCTATTTCTCAAAGTACTTCTACCGAGGATTATCGATAATGGAAGCGTGAGTACTGACGTGCCTTAAGGTCTTGAGTTTGCCTGTTGACAGCCTTTCGCTTTGGTCGGTGCGACGTTTGGCAGCCTGTCAGACTTCAACGCCCGTCGACGTAAAGTCTTCAGCTTTACTCGAGCTTTTGCAGTGGGAGGAGACAGATCTTCGGCACTCAGAGCCGCTTCTGGAGTGGATTCGCAGGCTAGCCAGAGGTTGAAGGAGCAGGAAGCGAGCGAGAGGGCCATCAAGGCGATCAAGGATGAGCTTCATGGTGAAGATGTGCAATGAGGCTTGTGGTAGCGAGATACAGAACGTTGTGCAGAGCTAGCGACAATACCTTAGCCCCCCAAAAACGACATGATACCGCACATCATAGAAGGGCCCTCATTTTAGGAATGAATGGACAACGACAATTCATAGCATTGGACAGGCTTCGCGATTCGACGCGTTCAATGCAGGTACGATTTGACAGTGTTAGGTAGTGCATTCTAAGATCAGGACAGTGCGATGGACAACAGTAGGAGCATGCCGTCGCAACTCTTGTGCCACTTGTTCATGCCCACTATCGGCTCAAGCCGGCACCTTGGTGGGCAGGGAGTCCCAATGCAGAGACTTGGCCACCTGTGGTAGCGGCAATGAGAGTAGGAGTGGTCAGCTCACGACTTGGAGGCACAAGATCAAGGCTTGTTGCGTTCCTCGACTACCCACCTTATCCGTGATCTCAGTCGAAGTCCATGGAAGTCTAGGACGATATGATAAGGCGCAGCACAAGCTTGTCAGCCGCGAGGCACCCATGCAAGGTCTTGTCACGAAGAGAGGACCAGCAAACACCTACCTGGTCCCCGACACATCGAGCGTGTATTTGCAAGATGCCTGGATCACAAACTTTTGCTCATCTAGCTTTTCTCCATGAACATTGACGTTGAATGCGGGCGGAAGGATGACGTAGTTTTCATAGGTCAAGAGTCCGTCGGATGTATCGCGGACCTTTTCGGCGCAGGCAACGCCGAAATCTTGCTTGGATTGTTCCAGCCAGAAATCGCCCAGGTCCGATTGATCCTTGGCGACTTTGAACACTTCCGACGTGAGATTTCAATGGGAAGGGAGCCGAGGGGAGAGATTTGTGAGTGAAGAGCTCAGTTCAGAAGAAAGCAGCTAGTGCAATTTGAGCGCGTCGGGCAGAAGCGTATGATACTCACGCTTTGGACCGTCGCTTACTTTGTGGACTAGCTTTGGCTGATCCTCGAGCGGCGCAGCAACCACCGAAGTGAGAGTGATTGCGCTGAAGACGAAGCCGAAAATAACAGATAGACGCATATTGAATGTGGAGTGGGAGGGGAGGTTGTGAGCGTATGAGTGTGTGGATGGGTGTAGATGAGGGAGGCAGATGGACGTATTGGGGCAGTTGCGAATTCGCGGATGATTCGCGCGGGGTTCAAATAGCGCTGATGGAGCTCCCTCCTCTGCTCACAAACACACATACTTCTCCGTCCGGCCTTTGTCGAATGGTCTTACCGGCAGCACACAGCAGCAGCTGCACATAGCGTTATGCTCCGCGAAGTCAAAGTCAAACTGGGAATGTTGCGCAGACGATGATGTGTGCACAAATGCTTCTGATGGCGCTTCTCCACACAGCCACTGATCCTATCCATGATACGTGTCCGCCGCACAAATGCTCATTTGGCTCTCGATTGGAAGGTAATTTCGCCACATGACTCACTTTTGTGTCGGTCTCTGTGGCGTACCGGTGTCAGGTACAGCTGCTATATATACCCCCACTTTGGCGTCCAGAGTCATCATCGACCATCCTGCTCTGAAACTCTTTGGTCGCGTAAATGCTGTTGCGATATTCGGGCAGTTCGTACTGTACGTCGGGCAAGCAAAGATGCCATGCGCCCATCGCCGCCGTGATTGCCATTGACACTTGCTCGGCAGGCACCGACGGCGGAGGGGGGGGCGTGAATGGCCCACAGCGTCGCAATGCGTATGCGTGCCCTCTCGCACACCTCAAGGCCGCTATTTCTGAGCCTTGATAGTGTGCCTGGAGTGTGAAGAACCATCATCATACGCGTTCCAAGGCATGCGATCGATCGCAGGTGAATGAGGTGATCCGCGGACTGCATTTGTACTCAGCTGCGCGCCGGCCCGCCGACTTGGACTTTTGGACAGTCTGGTTCGGAGCACGCGTTACACCTTGTGCCATGCAAATATGCAATAGCGACAGTCGAGTCTTCATGAACCGATACCGCGTGCTTAATGTGCTGCACGGTTGAGCAGCGATTTCCGCAGAATGAAGGCGATTCCGGACCGCCGCGTCACGGAACCCGAGGACACTGCGTTTCTTTGGAATTCGACGCTGGACAAGGCCCGCCGCTGCCTCTTCACCGAGATCCACAATCACAGCAAAAAACCTGTGGGAGTGAGCCACAGCACCTGTAGGACCAAACTTCTGGCGCAAAGCAGCTTTCCTCGGCGACACCCGAGCCGTTGGGGTGGTCAGGCGCGGAATTCCCGTGTTCATTCTGTCTGGAGAGCGGGCGGAGCGTGCAAGTCCACCAGCCATTTGCTCTGCGCAAAGCTCCAAAAGTGAACTGTCTGGTATTGTTTTTGTTTTCCCCCGTAGGGTGCGCGCCGCATCTTTTCGTCTTTGCGCTTCAACGCTCTTCGCCAACCCACCACCCTCGCGTCCAGCACCCTCTCCATCCCGCTGAAGCTTCGCACCTGCCTATCCCTCCCCTACTTGTCGACGAGAGCTGCTACTTGCCGCTTTGACACTTCTTACGCCTACGTCTGCGTTATGCGCTACTCATCGCTTCTCCTTGCTGCCTTGATGGCCTTGATTACCCTTGCGACGCAAAAGGTAATAGCTGTCGAGGCGACGCAGCCAGAGACCAGCGCAGGTTCGGGATCCGATGATTCTCGATCACGCTTGAGCTACCCTGGCACAGCTCATCGTGAGTATTGCGTGATGGCTTCTTGAAAACGGTAAAGTCTAGTAATGGATTCCGGACTAAATTGTCGAACTTGTGCTGATTCTTGCCATGCACAAGCAGGCTACATCGTCCCCAATGCAACCGACGATAATCCCTTCTGGCTGCTACAAGCCAAAATAAAGTTTGGCAAAGCTTGCACGCGTAAAGTCGAAGAGATAGGAGGCAACATCCTATTTGAGAACTACGTCATTAAGAAACGTTGGAGCAAGAAAACGGTTAGGGTTTCGTGTCAATACGTCCTCGACCTGCCTCCTATCAGGTGAGTTCGGAGCCTTGAATCTCTCAAGTCGGCGACAGCGAGGGGTCCAGATTGCTTCTTGCCCTTGACGAAGCCTGGCGATCCGATTGATGGTGATCTGGTACCGACAATTGGGCGCGTTCTTCTTCCTTCCCCTTGCCCGCACTGGCAGAATCCCAATCGGGCCTTACGACGTTACCGACGAGGTGAGTGTTCCCGAATGGCAGCATCTGTGCGCAGCATAACGGGCTTCTCATACATACTAGAACACCCTCGCTCTGCTGTCTAACGTCGCCCACGTGAAGGTGGCCAAATCGGTCGGATGGGCCGAGGCAGAGGCCGTCATCGACTCAAACTAATCGAGGCGTCACCGGCGCTTCCTTCCGATATTCAGGCTGGACGTGATGTCTGACTAAGACTTCAATCAGAGTCATTACTCTCAATGCAAATCACGGCCTGCTATGATCTTCGCTCGCCTCTGCCCATACCAAATAAGCTTTGCGCTGTCAGCCTCCTTCAAAATCTGTCCAATCCGTTTGCTTGGCGGCATTGATAGAGCATTTGGGATCCTTGTCTGAGCCTGTTCAGTCTTGCGCGCCCGAGCTCATCCGAACCTGCTACCTCCGATGACTTCCCCGACCATCGTTCCCCAATGAGTGTTGGATGATGAGGTGGTACAGTTAATTCGGTCGCGCAGGCTTGACCGTGCAGACCTCGATCACGGTTAAAGGTACTGCGTATATAGATACTGCAGGCATAGGTGCATTCATAATTCTTGATTAATACCGGCATTCAAATTCTTACGATTATTCTTGATTTGATGTTCCGCGCGTCTCAGAGCGCCTCACGTGAGACGCGCAGAGAGCTGCATGCTGCTGGCGCGATGCCAAGCAAAAGCCAAGCCTTCAATGCCTCAGGACCCCGCATGCGATGCACTTTCTGCAAGCAGCCACACACACGCTCGCGGGTACAAGTACAATCACGACTGATCATCAAGACTTTGAAGGATTCGGGTTCCTTTGAATTCAAGATCGCCCAATCTGCGTCGAGGAATCGTACGATCGGAAGAGACCGGGATGATGTACCTGGCAGGTTCAGCTGAAGTCTTCAAGGCGTCAGCAGGAACGCGGGTTCATATGCTAGAGGGCAGCTCTCGTGCTGAGGAGTACCGCATCGGCGGTGGCGGCGTTTGGCTACTGATGGCTGCATGGCACACAGGACTGCTGCGATGGCAGGTGCTTCTCTTGAGAAGTCAGAGGAGAGAGGATGCAGGTGATCAACGAGCTTGGGGCCTCTTTGGGCAGCTCGTCTGTCCACAGCCAGACGCTTCTCTTCTCTAAATGGCCACTGCTCACTTGATCGGACGTGGGACTAGAGCTTGGCCAGCCACAGCAGCGGATAGTCGACATCCGCAACGTCTCCTGAGCGCAGTAAAGCAAGCCATGCACTTCATCTTGATGAGCCCTGCAAGTCGGACGAAACACTTGATGCCAAGTGCATATACGCAGCTATTTGACGGCCTATGCTCGATTCAGTTCTTGGAGGAGGCACTCCGGCCCCTAATCAGGCCACTCTTCACACACCTCGTACGTGCCCGACGTTTTGGTGGTCATTTACCCTATATGAGTGTCTAGCACTGCTACTCGGTCCCTCCAAGCTTCAAGGGCCCTCCTAGCTGGAAGCATCTGCGTTGGCTGCTTGATTTAGAAAATCTCCACACCATCTTTACGCCACGATCATCAACCTCTTGCGCAGCATGTCTTCTTTCCGCAACGCAGTCTCAAGCATGAAGTCGATGCTCTATCCTGTCCTTCTGGCCTTGCTCGCCCAAGCAGTGCCAGCGTCCACAGCGCGTCGACTCTCTCGGAGAGCCTTGCAATTGGCTATTCAGGCTCGTCAAGCGTCCGACGTGGGAACTCCTGGCGAAGCAGATGCGTGCAGTCTTACCGCCTCGTCGGGAAACAGCGATGGATCGGCAGGTCAAACCTCGCTGCCTTTGGCAATCGGAGGCATCTTTGTCATCCTGATCGCTTCTCTACTGGGCACGCTGATTCCTCTAGCTTCTAGAGCACGCCAGTTGTACCTCATCAAACGTAGATCGCAAACGCGCAAAGGTCTGTCCAGTACCGCGGCTCGGGCAGACGAGGGGAATGGGGCAAAGATGGACCTTGCAGACATGTGCTTCTTTGCGTTAAGACACATTGGCACGGGAGTCATTCTCAGCACAGCATTCATACACTTGCTCTACGAAGCTTTCGAAAGCTTTCAAAGCCCTTGTTTCCCGTGAGTAGCACAGCTCATTCTGCAATCGCGTGCGAGGCCTTCGACCAATGCAGCTCTCGTCCGCTTCTCCTCCAGAGAGCTCTCCTTTGAGCCTACTTCGCCAGCAATAGCTATGGGATCTCTCTATCTCATCTTTGTCCTGGATTTCTTTCTGCTTCGAGGTCTCAGACGAAAAGCAGCGGCGATGAACGGCGCAGCTGTACCTCCTGGAACGCTAGATGGAGGATTGTGCTGCACCGCACCCAGATTGAGGATGCCGATACCTCTGACAGATGAAGAGCTGGCGCGCCCAGATCCGCCTAGCGGAAAGAGCAAGGGAATGTCCGGGGCAGAAGAGGACCTCGATGAGACTGACTCGCATCAACAAATCGCCGCAAATGGGCCTTCTCATCAGAAGGGCGCTGCATCGAGCACAGATCGTGTGCAGCAGCATCAGGCACCAATCAATCAACCGCCTAGCGATGATGATATCTTGAAGAAGCGGTCTGGACCGCACGCGCACGACGAAGCTGCATCGGCATCAAATTCGGACTTGGATGCAGCGCGCGCGCACGCAAAAGTGGCCAAGTTCGAAGTGATAGCGTTAGAAGCGGGCATCATCTTTCATTCGGTCATCATTGGCGTATCGCTCGGAGCGTCGAGCGGAGACACGTTTGTCACTCTGCTCATTGCAATGACTTTTCATCAAATGTTCGAAGGCTTGGCGTTGGGCGGACGCATAGCTTTGCTGGATGGACGATTTGTTCGACTTTCTTTCAAGCTCCTCATGGCTATCGCCTACTCATTGACCACTCCGACAGGCATGGCAATCGGGCTTGGCATTCGAGGATCCTTTTCCGAAACGGCAAGCACATCTGCCCTGGCTATCGGCATCTTGAACTCCATCTCCGCTGGCATTCTCCTCTTCACCGCAATGGAGCTCATGATTGCCGACTTTGTCTTTGGTCCCCTGAGGGATGCACCAGCCGTTCAAGGCGCCGCTGCCGCCATCTCGCTCGCGGTGGGCGCCGCTGGCATGGCCGTCGTCGGCAATTGGGCTTAGTCAGAGACAAAGCAAATTTCTCATGCTCTCTCTCTCTCTCTCTCCCTCTCTCCCACACGCGCTCCTTGCACTAGATTGTCTTCTTCACATGTTGCCCTTCTTGCAATGACATGACCGACCCGTTACTCCAGGCCTGCTTCCAGCCAGCCAGTCAAGATATGCGTGGAAATCGTTGGGAGAGCAACCGCTGCTCAAACTTGTCGAGGTATGTGCGGTGCGCCAGGCGAGCAAAGATTGCATTGAAGACATGTGCAAGAAAGATACCACATGGGGTAAGAGTACAGTAGGTGCGAGAGAGCGAAGTGACGCTCGCTAGGGCGCCTTGGGCTGACGGCTATAGCAGCGTAGAGCCAGAGATGCGGTACATCGGCAGCGCTGCGAGGAGAGAAACTCTAAAGACTTTGCGAGAGCGGAAGAGCTGTTCGACGCACGCCGCTGCGAGAAGGACGACTAGCTGACGCGTTGCGCCTCGCCTGGCCCGTTTGATGGATTTTGTATTGCAGCAGATGCACGCCGTCCTCAGAAGGGCTACTTTTGCACAATGGAGAAGATGAGACGCTTGGACGTTTTTTTGGTGTGTGGGGGAAGGGAGGGGTATCGAGGTTATGAGTGGGTGCAGCAAGAGGCGAGATCGAGGAGTGGGCAAAAGGTGCAGCAAAGATCGAGAAACAAAGAAGTGCGAACCAGTGTCGAGCGCAGATGCGGCGGGTGCCAAGAGTCCAAAGGGGCAAGCAGATGCGATGGTGTGGGTAAAGCGAGATGGTAGGGACCAAAAAGAAACGAGCCACCTTTGCACCGCTTTACATGACGACGCATTTCTTCTTGTCCTTGTTGCCCCTTTCCTTCGCCCCACTGGCGTAGTGCGCCGCATCGAAAGCCCTACATTGTCTCACCACATCCGCAAATATTTCATCCACATTGATCCGTTTCCGAGCAGAGGTCTCGTAGTATGGCACGTTTCCCCACGCCCTCGACAGATTGGTTCCGATCTCCCGAGGAACCTGCCTCTCCGCCCTCAGATCCGACTTGTTGCCCACAAGCACGAGCGGAACCTGCAGAAACGAGGCGGGTAGAAATGAGCTCATGATCGAGACGTGTCTGACAGCTCACACGGACCTCTCTCTACCTCTTTGATACTTCACGCTTGCGCGAGGCTCACCTTGGAGTTCTTTATCCGAACAATTTGTTCCCGCAGCGGACCAAGCTCGTTAACACTTGCGAGATGCGTCAATGAAAAGACGAGTATGAATCCATGCCCACTTTTCATGTACAACTCCTTGAGCGCCATGAACTGTTCCGTGCTGCTCAGTCGTGGTACCCCCGGGTTCGTTAGCATATGCTGGTTCCGAAGAGCAGTCCATCTCGTATCGCCCAGGACTCACCCTGCCGTGTCTAGGATCTCCACCAGACAGTGTTGCCCATCGATGATGATAGGTTTCCGGTACGTATCCTCGATTGTCGGATCGTAAGTGCTTACGAAGACGTTTCGAACAAATTGAACTGTCAAAGCTGATTTGCCCACTCCACCACCTGTCGATTTTGAGAGAGACTCGCGGTAAGCCTCTGCTCTGCAAAGAGAGCCAGTGATCTTCCCACCTCCCGACTGATGAGCCAAGATGCCCGCTTTTGAGCCCAGGAACTACGCGCTTGGCTATGATGCTCGCAAAGGGCGAGTGACCCAAGGACCTCTCGCGTGAGGGAGGTAGGAGACTGTTCAAGCAAGCAGCCGGGACATGCCGTGCACAGCACTTTGCCTCGACAAGTCAATGCACCCCTCTTCGAACATTCCTTCCATGCGCTCGAGGAATGTATGTACGGCATCGTGCACCTTTCCGACATCCTTTGCTCCCTTTCCACTCCAGCATGCCATTCCCCGTTCCTCTTGTGCCATCTCGAAAGCCACAACGCGATTGTCTCAAGGTGACCGCTTCTTTCGTGAGCGCGCATAGGCCAGCTGTAGATTCGCGGGAAGAGTGGAGGAACCCTCCGCTTTGCGATGCCTGGCACCCTGCCCGTAAGGCCACTCACCTCCCATGATGACCACCCTGGTCTCCTTCATCTTGGGCGCGCCCTATCTCCGTTCAGCAAGCCACGTTTCCAGCTGAAGATATTTTTCGCTCACAAGACGTCCTGCGCGTGACTCCTCCCTCGAGCTAGGGTCGATGCTGCCGCTGCTTCGAAAGCTGACTGGGCCTTGACGCCCAGAAATAGTAGCACAAGCGGTTCGGGAGGGTTTAAGAAAGAAAGATTGCGAAGGAGCTTTGTACAGCTTGTGACGTCGAACCCAACGAGCCAGTCGCTGCGGGAGGCACAAGCTTGGCAGAAAGATTGGTGATTCCTAGATCTTGTGCAGTAGGCTGCGCAATACCTTTGTACCCCGGACCGGCAATTGTAATTCTCGCTTCCTGACCCTGAGGTCGATCTTGCAGCTCGAGGTACAAGCACCGAGCTGTGCTGGCCTGCTATAATTGCTGGAGCGTGTTGCGATACTTGATTCGCTCGCCTCCGATGCTCGTCACGTCTTGGCAAGGGTTGAGTTAGTAGCACCCTTTATTCTTCGTCTATCGCGATTCGTTACAGAACAGAAAGAAGGCCCTTCATTGGTTTTTCGTTTCGTCAAAGGTTTGGGGGGAAAGCAACAAGAGCTGCCGTAAGGTGCGAAGCCGATGTGCGAACAAAAGAGTCAGGATGGTGAGTCAGAGATTGCGCTGGAATGAGATGCGATAGGACGAGGCGGAAGGGGCGGAAGGGGCGGTGTGGTAGGGAAGCCAAGCCTGCAGCAAGGGCAAAGGAATGGCAAGAGGCAGCGGCAGATTCCAGCTCAGCTAGCTTTGACGGGATGCTGTGCAT
The DNA here is from genome assembly GCA_900000165.1 of Ceraceosorus bombacis. NCBI lineage: Eukaryota > Fungi > Basidiomycota > Exobasidiomycetes > Ceraceosorales > Ceraceosoraceae > Ceraceosorus > Ceraceosorus bombacis. Next base: position 201,385 of record CCYA01000391.1, on the reverse strand, counting down.
GGACAATGGTTCAGCAGAGATCGTCGTACCTCTGATCTTCTACCTTTTTCCCACTTCATTTGCTGAAAGAGGCAAGTCAAAAGTCTGATGAGTGATTCAGAGTGTGCATCATCATCATGTGTGCGCGCGTGCGTGCGGGCGCGGTGCGCGTTAGCTCAAGCGCGGGGCAGAGACGCGGGAGAGGCAGCATCATACAGCAGTCACAGTGTGAGTGCCATGCATGCTGCTGAGGCTCATCAGCTATTACCACTAAAGCTGCCGCGGTGTAGCATGCATGCAACAATCGTGAATTAATGGGCGCGTTGCATCATTCCATGGATCGGCATCAGGCACTCACTCACTCATCCGCCGCGCAGCAGCGCATGCAGCGCCGTACCGCACGTACGCCGACCCACAAAATTGCAAGGCGGGTTCTAAACTAATTCGGCTGTCTTTGACCCAACGGACCGGCGTGGGCGTGGACGTGGACGTGGACGTGGACGTGGACGTGGGCGTGGGCGTGGGCGTGCGAAAGTGAGGGAAGTATGTCTGTGCATGTGTGCCTTGTTGGTACACCTGATGCTCACTCGACGGTGATCGGTGCGCGCAGAAACTCATGACCGGATCGCAAACCATGGCGCCTCCCATACATCGCAGTGGTGAGTCACAGTGGTCAGTAAGCTGCGTCGACGGCGCAGCAAAAGCTCAGCAGCGCGACTTGTAAGTCAATGCGCCTTGTTCCTTCACTCACGACTCACGACCCACGACTTTTGTTGACAACTCGATCGCCGCTGCACATTCACGTCAGTCACTAGCCGGAAGAGAAGGTTGAAAGGGAATTCAAGCAGCACCAAAGTCCAAAACCACGCTAAATCGTAACGTTTCGCGTTGCACGGTACCGGTCGCAATCAGACTCAGCCCCCCCATTAGCTCCTTCCCATGCACGCCATCAGCCATCAGGTTGCATCCGTCAAGGTGAATGAATGTGTGAATGAATCCAGCTCAGTTTACCAGGGCTGGGAAAGGGCAGCTTTCGCAAAAATGAAGACACGAATCGTGTATCATCACAAAGGACGAATACAGCATGAAAGACCAACTAGCTACCTCCCTTGCAGCGTTATCCGATGAGCTTCGTACGTGTTGAGGATATCAGAGAGTCTGCCGCGCTCTCCGATGTGGATGCAGCAGGTATGTTGGTTGGTCTCTAGCGACGGAAGCAGGGATTCAGGGGTGAAATCGTCCCAGTATGTACCTAGTCTCACAGTAGCGACCCTTTTCCCGGAATCGCATACAGAACAGCTATAGGACCCCTATGTTCGTCATGTAGCTCGGTAACGCAGTCGCGCGAGCGCCAGATATGATATGCAGGCAGGATGCCAAAGGGCGCATTTATCGGTCTGCAGAGGCACAAACATGCGACCATCAGAGCATCTGCCATCGTAAATGTCGGGTACAGACGGCACTCGCATTCTGACTACCTATACCAAAGGCTTATCTGCTGTTCTAGCCGCAGCAAGAGCAGAGCGCGAGCCCTGCAATCCAAGAAGAGCTCGCCTCCAAAAGGACAAAAGAAGCTTGATGGACGAATCAAGAATTGGTTCCCAGTCACCAGTCTTCCAACATCGCACCTTCCGCTCGCACCTTTCACACAGAGGCCCCGCTTCTCCCCCGTGCGACTTGCACCTCCATCGGTAAGCGAGAGAACCGATCACCTACCACAAGGCCATTCTCAGCACTGAGCACACCTTGCAAAGTGACCAAGAACACAAATCAAATCTTTGACCTTGTGCATTTTGCCTACGCTCTTGCTGCACTCGCAAACTGCCAAAAAGATGTATAATTGCGCAAGGGTGTGAACCTTTTTGAATGTCGTTGTGTGGGATGAGAGTCACATAAGGACTAAACCTCTTCTCGGCCGGTTGCGATTCGGATCAAAAGGTTTCGGTGTGAAGCAGAAAGGCAGGCGCGAGGCGAAGGTCGGGAGAGGATTGGCGATGTGCTTCGTGGGAAAGTGCATGAGTGCATGACGTGAAGGTGGGGAGATTGAATTGTAGACGTTTGAGGTGGGCGAGGGCTATGGGCGGGACTGCAAAAGAAATGGCTCTTCGGTGGAGAGTCAAAACGCATCACCTTCCTGATTTGTCGAGGTGACGGTCCCGTGCTCGCGCGCCAATGACTGGCGCTGGTCTCCGCCTTCTCTCTCTCGCAGATCCACAATCCTGAGCCGCAGAAAGAGAAAAGACTGTGTTGTGACGGTGACCATCGGAATCGGAAGTAGTCGGTGGTGGAGATGCCGCGACCCGTAAATTAAAGAGCTTCAAGGCTTGGCAGATGCAGCGAGCAAGGTGAATCGATTCGAGGCGGGCGACTCTATCGTGGGTCTAAGCACACCTGCAGGTGAGGAAGTCGACCAACTTGGCGCCAAAGCCTCTCCTCTCGGCGGGATGAGCGTGTTGGTGAGCGTCGCTACCAGCCAAGCCGCCTTGCACAGGTCCTCGACCATCCAATCGCCTTCCCCCTTCGATTCCACCAGTGCCATTGGGCACGCCAGCTCCAGATGACAGACCGCCCGCATGGCTGTCCCTGGGTGTGTTGAGAGCGTCCCCGGTCGCTGCTACTTGCGCACCGTGAACGGCTACATTTGATCCTGCAGGTCCTGGACCTCCTGCGCCGTAAGCCGAGTTGCCGTTGTTGGCAAAGTCTGCGCCGGGTGGACGCAGAGCGCCAGATGCGGCGCGGCTGTCCGCACCGCTGCCTGGCACGAGTTGGGCAGGAACGCCAGACTTGCGTCCCTGCTTGGACGCGCTGCGTTGAAGCTGTTGCTGAGGCGCCGCGAGAGCACCGCCGGCAGCACCGCCAGCCCCGGCAGCTTGTTGGGCGTGAGACGCTCGGTGATCTCGGGGGTCTCTGTACCGCTCGCGCTCATCACGACGGTCTTTGCTCGTGCCTGCTTCCCATCCCTTTCCGCCGTTCAGCATCATCCAGTCATACACGCCATCTTCTTGCTCTCCGTGCAGCGCTTTGCTTAGCAATTCCCTCAAAAAGTCGTAGTCGGGTGTCTCCTCGAAGCCCAACTTTCTGACGTAGTTCAAATAGATACCGAACTCTTCTGGGAAGCCCTCGCAGAGCTCCTTGATAGGTGTGCTCTGCTTCTTCTCTCCAATCTTCTCGTACTTTTGCTTGTTTGTTGCCGCCTTGAGTCCTTGCCATGGCAGACCGCCCCTCAGAAAGTACATGAACACGTGTCCAAGAGCTTCGAGGTCGTCACGTCTGCTTTGCTCTCTGCCCAGGTGAGTGTTGATGGACATGTAACGAGCCGTGCCGCTCAGACTTTTGCGCTCGCGGTACGGGATGTGCTGCTTGGTCTTGGGATCCCGGTATTGCTTCGCCATCCCAAAGTCAACCACCCATACGGTGTTGGCAGATTTGGTCATCGGTCTGCCAATCAAGAAGTTGTCTGGTTTGATGTCGCGGTAGATCAGGTTCTTTTCATGGATCGCTTGGACCCGGGTGATCTGTATTACCAGACATCGCAGAGTCAGTGGAGTGCATCAGCGGATGCGATACGTTTGCGACGCACCATTTGCTTGGCAGTCATGACAACAGTCTTGATGCTAAATTTGCGTCCGCACATATCGAAGAGGTCTTCCAGACTAGGGCCAAGCAGGTCGATGACCAGGATGTTGTGAAGGCCTTCCTGCCCGAAGTAGTAGACTTGAGGCACACCAGCTGCAGCGGATCGACATGGGATGCGGTGAGCAGGGGCGTGAGATCGAAAGCGATGCTCTTGACACTCACGGCATCCAGCAAGAATCTTGTAGGTCCTGTACTCATCGCGCAACTGAGGAGCATCGCTTTTCCGAGGTTCCTGCGCGCAGTGACGAGCTTGAGTCAGATCAGGAGCATGCAATAGCAAGTCGTCTCGAACGTACTCACAAATTTGATGGCTACTGTCTGGCTATTCAGCAGGTTCGTTCCTGAGAGCGCCGAAGTCACGTCAGCTGGGGGTCTCGTCGATCATGGCCTTCTTGCCTGTTCAAGGGGGCACGTCACTTACCTTCGAAGATCACGCCAAAAGAGCCTTCTCCCTACAAAGCCATTATCAAAGGGGAACGGGCGCAAGTTTGAGCGCAGTCCTCTGCGCATCCATGCATCTCTGCCAAGACACGACTCACAATCTTTTTGCCTACTCTGTAGTGCACTCCAACCACGTTCGACCCCGAGCTACTGCTGTGTGATGTCGACATTGTGCTTGCGGAGATTTAAGCAAAAGACTCGAATGATGAAGCTTGAGTCGCTCTAGTGTTTGACTGCGACAGCGATGCGCGTATGCCTCAAGGCCCAGGTGTGCGCGTGCGGTAGGGTCTGGATGGATGCGTCGCTTCAAAGGATGTAGCTATAGGGACGAGTGTCAGGTAGACGAGTCGTCGGATCGCTTTGCAGAGGCTAGGATAAGCGCAAGGTTGTGACCTATCTCTTGGACTGCAAAGCAGGTGGAGGTGAAACAACACGGTGGATGCTGCGCCAATCGGGTCTTATTGTGGAAATCGTGATTTCGTGAAGAGCAGTCGAGGCGGGACTTGTTGCCGTGCTGCAGAGGAAAAATGTGCGAAGAGGCGATGTTCGGATGCTGTCGCACTTGTTTGGCTTGATTGACGTGTCGGACTGCGTCGCACGTTACGGATAGGTAAGGTGGGCCGGAGGGGTAGTCGCGTAGACAGGCAGCAAAGAAGATGGGCAAGGGGATAGGGGAGGAGATGTGGATGGCTCAAAGCGCTGTGAGATGCACACTGGCAATGAAAGGCAGATGGGGAAAGGAGAGAGTCTACCTTTGGCAGCGCTCGGGACGCCTTAGCTTGGAGGAATGCCGTGCAAAGGCGCAGGTGATCGGGCGGGCGGCTTGGTGGAAGCTTTGCTCGCGGTGCTGAACGCTAAGCTGCTGTGATGAATGCGTGATTCCGGCGGGAGCGATGCTTCAGCGTGCAATCACGGTGTGCGCGGTGTGCAGAGGCTAGAGCAACCAAGCAAGCGCTCGCAAGACAATGCGCGCAAGATCTCCTGTGTCGTCTCCTGGCGGGTACTGTATGCGCGCTGAACACTCATCAGACTTGCATCACTAACGGATCCAGCAGCAGCAAGTCGCTTTCTTTCGTTTAACTCAGACTGCAAGCAGCCAGCACCACGACCGGAAGCAACAGGGGGCATCAAGCACACGCACGCATCTGTGATTAAGCGCGTCAGCCTCCGCCCCAGCAGGCCGCCAGCAGCAGCAAGGGAAGCAAGGCCCTGCGCGGCTGCAGCGCCTGCAGTGTGCATGGCCTGTGTCAGGTCTGCACGAATGCATGCAATTAAGTCTGCGCGCATGTGATGCGTGCGCGCCGCCCGCGCCGTTGTCGTCCAGCCAACGCGCTTGCATGCCAACGCCAGCCGTTGAAGCGCCGATGCCGCATCAGCACAGTCGAAAATTCACGACGCGTTCATGTAGCCGAGGCCGCGGTGCCGTCGAGAATAGCGTGAATGATACTCATCAGCCGCTGACTGCACGCGCTCTCGGACTGCGCAACTGATGCGAGATATTGCTGCTGAATGCAGGATGGCTTGAGTTGGCATGCAGCAAGTAGTCGTGAGAGGTGAGTGCAGGCGCGGGAGCAGCCTCTTGGGCTATGGGATACTCGCACCTTAGCAGCAGGCCGGTCAGAAGGGTATCGCCAAGGAGTCTCCAGTGCATGGTCTGGCTCATCGGTGCTCTACTGACAACTCCCTAGCGGTGCACAAATCTCCCCGTCTCTATGATGATTTCACTCGCCGTCACTCAAAAGGGACCTCGTGTATGGTAGATTTTAGGTGAGAACGACAATCATAAAACTAGTCCGCTACATGAGAACGTTCAGCGCGGAAAGCGTATAGCTTCTCTGCGCACTTGTGGGCCACTTGCAACATACAGCGAGCTGTTGGTCCGCCATGCAAAGGAAAAGGGGCGTTTTGGCTATGCATGCAGGGCAGCCAGAGACCGAGTCACGTGAAAGCAAAGAAGCATCTCGCACAGCAATCAAGAATACGCACGCACCGTTATCGGCCTCGGGATCAGAAGGTGTGACAAGGCCTGACAAAAGGTGGCTTCAAGCTACCGCTGGCTCCTAAACGATCAGTAGAAGCTGTCGTGCGTGTCGAAAGCTCGGAGCACAGTCACGAGCAATCTGAATATGGCCAACGAGGACGGCACACGATCGTTGAAGACGTGCTCGATCACGGCGAAAGTTGACAAGTCGAGTCCAGCGAGTAAGCCGGTCACGATGGTCACGAATCTTTTCTTACAACCCAGATCGAAGTTGCAGGGGTTCCGGAGTGACGAGTCGGTGCCTTCCTGATTCACCTCTTCGTGCGTGTGCCAGTCAGCTCTAAGGTCTCTGCACCTGTGCGGCTTCGATACATGATGACGCTCCGCTCAAGGTACCGCAAACCCAGCTGGAACAACGAGAACGCACAGATCCGTATCCTCGATAGTTGCAGTCAAGCTTGAGACCAAATGTTTCTGATGAACAACGTGACCAGACAGACCTCGGCACTGCTCTCGTGAAAGTATCATTTCGACTTGGATGTGATGTGGGCGAAATGGTTCGGGACCAAGAGTCAGGCAGGTGATAGAAAAGAAAGGCGAGCGCGGATGGGTCAACGCACCCAAAGGGACGATCGAACATGTGCGCGGAAAGCTTTGGGGCGGAAGTTTGGGGAAGGATACATCGGACTGGTATGTGCATTTTTGTCTGCAAGTTGATTGGGGGTGGCGCCCGTAGGAAGGAGAAGGCATTTGTGGTGCGGGAGACGTTCAAAGTGAAGCCTGTCATGATGAGTGCATCACGGCCGCCGTACCTCGTAAAGTCTCCCCAGACCTCCCTTACTTCCGTTGAAGTTGTCTCAGCCAGATCCTGCAGCCTGCCATGCAGCGCTAAGGTTCTGCTAGGCTGTCGCAACACCTGACACTGCGTGCATACCCTTAAAGAAGGTAGGCTCCAAGCAGGAAAGAAGCGACCAGGAGAACCCCTACAACCTGAAGGCTAACGCCTTCGGAATTAGCGGACTGGATTTGTTGAGCTCCCTTTTTGGCAGCGGAATCGAGCTGCTGCTGAAGTCGCTTGATCTCGCTTTGGTATTCTGCGGGCGTTTTCTCCACCGCACGAGAGCCAGCAGACTTGGTGGCAGCGAAAGCAGCCCCTGCTCCAGCGGCGGCCGCTCCGCCCGCTGCTACCGCTGCGTTGCGAGAGGCGGCCAGAGCGCCACCGTCGGTGTTAGCGGCGGCGCTGCGCGCAGCGGCAATGGGGTTTGTCGTGCCATTGGCAGGAGAAGTCGAGCCCTGAGTAGGCGAAGAGAAGGAGCCATCGTCATTTCCTGGAGAGCTACCATTGGCACCGCGAGAAGGCGTTCCACGCACGGTGCTGTATTTCTGCGAGGGTACCAGTATGCCAAGGGAGAGGCGAGAGTGTCAGTGAGTCGTGCGCGGGGCGCGCGAACCACAGAGCTCCGGCTTGCTACATTTCCTTCTCTTGCTGTTACTCGCGAATAGTTTCAACTGCCCTCTACTTACCTCGTCGCCGTTCGAAATGTTACTACCGACATGCTCTTCCTCCTCTGGCACGGGCGCAGTGGCAGCAGGCAGGAAAGCAACTCGAATCTTTTGTTCGTGAATTGCGCTCTTGTCCTCCTTTTCTACCACTCCCCAAAGCTCGCTGAGGGAAGTCGTCTCGCGCTCGGGAGTGATGATGGTGGACTGGACCAGAAATTTGTCGCGACATTTGGCAGAGGTAGGTGGTTCTTCTTTCATAGGCTGCAAAAGAACTGCGAGGAGAAGCAGCGTAGAGCATACACATAGCGTCAGCGCACCGTCCCAGCAGATTGGGCACAGGTGACGCAAAGGAGCGGACTTTTGGTGACTAACCTTGTACTTCAACCTTCTCTCCCGGCTCGATCCTCCCCGAATTTGGGCGCACGCAGTACTGCTTGGGTGCGGTCGTCTTGACCTTGAAAGCCACCGGTTGAGCGTGAGGGTTGGAGACTTGCAAAGAGCGCTTGACAAGCTGCGTCAAGGGTCCTAGTGGTGTAAGAGAGTCCATCGTCAGAATACTGTATTTACACCTGCGTGCAGAGTAACAAGCGACCAGCGGGGTCCAAAATGACTACATCTCGAGGAAATTGAAGCGCAATGACCCGTAAAAAGGTGAGGTGACAGGAGCTTTCCTGCCCTGCCTTGAGACTGGCCCTTTCGTGCGCATCAACGCAAATGTTGCGCTCCAGCTTCTGAGGGCCATCTCACAAGCGATCGGCCGGCTCCTGATTCGCGCCCCGAAGCAGCGAGTCGAAGCGTCCTGCTAGCACTCGAAAGAAGGTCCCTTTCTGAAAGACGCCCATTGGCGAAGTGAATTTGCGGGACATGCAGCCTGACAAGCGAGGCACATGACTGCACTCGTCCGCCCTGCTTGATGAGCCAGTCCATGGCCGCAAGGCGCAGCTGAAGCCCTGCTGGTGTCTGATGATTTTGGTTGCTGGCAGGGCGCAATCACCAGCAATCCGCTCGCGAGACGCATCCCAGCTACCTCTTCCCGCGGCTAACTCAATCACTGTTGCATCTCGCCCGCCTCTTACTCACTAGGGAAACCAAGCTGGACGTGCGGGTTGAGACTAGAAGAGGATCATGCGAGAGAGCGTGATCAGCTACAAGTCCTGACGTACTTGATGCCTGGGAGAGGGTCGTCGAACGCCAAGGTCAAGGTGTCCAGGCCCTCCGAATGGCGGAGGTGGAAATGACTCTGCTTTAGAAGGCGTAGAGGTACTCACTCGACAGACATGATGAATGCGACAACAGCTACAACACTTGCAGCGTTCCGTGATCGGCGATGAAGGAAACAAGATGGGATGGAGAAGATCCGCTCGGCTTGCCTGTGATCCGCTTACTGGATGCAGTCACTTGCAATGGTCGTTGACGGATTCAACGAAGAGCACAGCGAGAATGATGCACGAGCGTTTGAAGCGACGTCGATGGCCCCGAGGTGGCTGAAACGATGAGTCGTGAGTAAAGGTGGTGGGGTGACAGAGGATGCAGATGGATGCGATGTGTGCAAGCGACTGTGATCAGCACAGCGGCAAACGCGGTGCTATGATCTCGGGTGACAGAACGCAGGCCTCAGTCCGGTCTTGGGTCAACCTCGACGTGCCGTGCGCGCGCGGCATGGCAGGCAGGCAGTCAGCAGGTATACAGGCAGGCGTGACGCTCTACGGCTTCACGGCTCTCACACGCACGTTTTGCTGATGACCACGTCGCCAGCGTCATGCTCAAGGCACGGCTGCTGCGTGCGTGCAGAGCATATGTGTATCAAACATCGATCGCGGGCAGGTGCTTCGAGCACTACGAGCGTACTTATCCCCGCGCGTCCGGCTCGGCCAGCTTTCTTGATTTGTGCGCTATACGAGCACACGCCTACACCGTATATCCCTGCTATGGCTTGGCCGCGCTGGCGGGCGCCCAATTACAGCGCGGGGTGAAGAATGAGCGCTTTCTGCGGTGCTTGATGGGCGGAGGAGCAAGATGCAGACTGCTTCACTGCCCAAATTCAGTCTGACGTGCTTCCGTGCCAGCAGCTCGATCGGTCAGCATCCATGTCGGCCAGACAGGCCCCCAGCACACCATGCATCACCATCATGCAGTCGCTGATGCACTTGCACTCGTCCAGTCAGAGAGAGCCTGCTGTGCGGCCTACAACCATTTTCCCCGCGAAAGCTTTGGCTCCGCCCCCGCATCTGCAGGCGTGGCACCAGACCACGACCGCGTCGCCATCGCCGCTTTTCGCATCGCTTTCACGAAGATGCAACGAAATGCGTGCAAACGCTTCTCTTGCGTCTAGAGGTTCACGGATTTGATTGCGAGGCTGCAGTCGAAGTACATAGCCGTCACATTTAGACCTTATGGATCCAGGTCTCCAGCTCTCGAATAGGGTCCAGAATGACGAGCAGTCGAGAATGTGTGTTACCAGCCAGCAGCAGCTACGTGCGGTCTGAGTCTCGTCATTCGCCGATGTCACGGCCGTGCAAGCGGATACCGCGACCGCAGTAAAGAGCACACCGGGCGCAACCGTAAGTTGTCCCGAGTGGACCTGCGAGTGTGATTCCAATATCAATTCAGGTGGTATCTTTGGGTATACGATGCAGGAGATGGACAGTAAAGCAGGTGAAACTGTTGAAGTGAGATTCGTGACACAAGACTCAAATATGGCGAGACAGACGATCCAAGGCGATTTCCTCTGCGGTTTCTTCTATCTTCGGATAGGTGCGGGGTAATTCTTCTGCGACCCGCTCGGCAAACGCAGATTCCTGATGCGTGCCAGGAAGCTCGTATCTTGACCCGTTTGGTCCATCTACCAGATCAAGGTATAGATACAGCGTCCGCAAATGAGCGTTCACCTTGTATGGCTGGAGAGCGAGCCACTCCATGACGCGGTCCCTGGCAATAGAAGAAGGAGGCTGGTGAGTTTGGGAAATGCTAGTATCAATGTGCTTTTCCACAGCTCACCATATGCGCTCGGAGCGGGTGAGGAGCGGTCGACCACCAAGCCTTTGCTCGGCCCAAGGCCAGGCGGGTCTCTCGATGATGTTGCTGCCGTCGTGATTAGTTCCGCCACCCGTAAAATGAGACATAGGGTCCAGACTAGAGTCAATTGTGTTGATATCGTGCTCCTCTACCTCGACACGTCCGTCGGCCCGAACGGTACCGAGAGCGACGCGTACCGCTGCATCGCTTCGGTGCCGAGCAATCCGCTCCGATGTCGCACTGGCCGGCAAGAGAGGTGGGTCGGCAAAAGGATTAGGCTGGTCTTTCATGGTGTGAGTCTTGATCCACGAGCGTGTCCGAGCGAAGACGATCATATTGAGATAGAAATACAGGCGGTTCAGTAAGCCGCGGTTGATGACGCCCCTCGCTCCCTGACGTTGCCACAATCCGCGTTGATCCAGAAAGCGCTCCAATTCGGCGCGGGGCATTGGCTGATAGGCGATGCTAGAGGGGAAGTGTGGGCACAAGGCACGGCGATGTCGTCGTAATTGGCTGTAGTCGCGTCCATTTTGACGCCAGAGGTCGTCCCAGAAGAGCCACCACCATTTGTGGACAGGGCTCTGATTGACGTGCATCAGTCGCTCGTGAAGCAGGGTCATTGCCGCTCTGTACTGGCGCGGGAGGTGCTGCACTGAAGTATCTCGGGTCACCAACCTCAAAGTCTGACGCAGCTGAACGCGGTCCAACGTTGGTGCGTCAAAGACGTCCGTCAGGAAAGCATAGTCGAGCGTCTCTCTTTTGCGGATAGCCTCAGTGGCATAGCCATCTCGGTACTGTTGTAGCTTCCGCTCGACATTGTCTCGATGCGCATGAACGATGTGCTCATTGGCACGCAAGAAGCGCACCAAATCGGAAGTGAGTCTAAAGTCGTCGTGTAACCCGAACGCCGTCGTACCATCGACCGTCAGGGCTTTGCGGACTCGAGTAAGGCCTTCAGGGTCTTGCCGGGTGCCCTCGGCATAGGTGACTGTCACTTCGAACCCGGAAGCAAAGTTGTGCGGGCCTCCCTGCCAACCGAGCTCCCTCCGAGCGATGCGAAGGGTGCCAGTCTCGTACGAGGTCGGACACGCGAGGGTGAATTCGCCTGAACCTTGACGAGGACCTAAACCGAGTGCCGCCCGTACGCGGCTTCGTCGCCTTTGCAAGAAACTCTCAGACGAAGGAAGACGGCCGCCGATCTGCATCACTTCAGTGTGAGGAGCTTGAACTAGCTGACCGTCCAGTGCACGTAGAGCTGTCCGCACCCAACGACGAGACAGCACCTCTGGATCTTCATTTTGTGCCACGAAGAGCTCGAGCTCCTCCAGAGTCCTGAGCTGCACGGTCTCGTCTCCCTGGACTTGGTCGTACCGCATGACCAGCGTCGGTGGAAATGGCACTAGGAAAGCCTTTCCAAACCACGAAGAGACGCCAACGGGGAATGGTGGCTTGGTGGGCCGCCAATACGCATCCGGACCAGCTATTCGGTACTGGATTGCGTCCATCACTGCAGTGAGACGTGCCGCGTTTTCGCCATTGCGCAGGAGGTCAACTTGCTCTCGATAAGTGTCGCTGCCAATCGCCTTGAGGATCTTAAGGTTCTCGACATGTCGCTCAGCCGGCGAGCCCTCGAACCACAGCATGTAGGGTGGCCAATCGTCCGCGATGGAAAAGGCAACTACTTTGCCGGGACGCATGTGATAAGGGCGTGCGCATAGGAGCAGAGTGGAGAGTGTCTCTTGCCAAATGCGCCGCTTCGCATGCTTATCGAGGTCTAGAGCAGGCGAGAAGATGTCGATGCTGAAGTCTATCCGCGATTGAGCTCGTTTGACCAGGTGCTCCATCCAGCCGGTGCCGGCCAAGGAGAAGTAGATATTTCCCGCATACGTCAGAGCTTGGATGAGGTAAAGAATCGTGGACCGATACACCGTGCTTCCTTGCACTTGAAGCGCAACAAGCAAACCAACGACGGCGGTGAGCACGTAGCCGGCTCGGGAAACCTGTGCGATTGGGTTGCTATGATAAGCAAAAGCGTCTCACGCTTGGACGCGTTGGCTACTTACCAGTTCTGACCGGTTGCTGATCCGATCGTTGAACGGCACGACGTACAGGTGGATGGCGAAAAGAACACTCCACAAGACGATGAGAGTGCTTTGCTGCACGACTAGCATGGTTCGTCCAGGCATGGACCTGAACAAGCAGTTATCTTTGGTCACGATACCGATCACCAAAATGTTCGACAGCTTAAAGCATAAGATGTAGAGCGGTTTGTCTGAGGGGAGCTTTTGAATCAGGACCAGCAAGGGACTCTTTCGTCTCAGCACATAGAACACTCACAGAAGCCCCATCGCCTCCTGTAAGCCTTGTACATGAAGTTGAGAGGCGATCGATCGCGCTCCAATAGGCGAAGATACTCTACCTCCTTCTCATCTTCACTACGCGGCACTCCAAGCTCGTTGAAATCGCTGACGCGGGGCAGTAGCGGTCGAATCGTCTTCGCCATCGCGTACGGGTACCACAGAGTATATATGATCACTGTCAAAACAGCAATAGGCACGGCTAGCCAAGCAAAATTGAACTCGTCTTTTTGCATGGTGGTGGTCCAGCAGAAGTCCATCGGATCTCGAAAACGCGATGCGGGACCAAGTGGTGCAAGATCGCCGACATTGTCGCCGTTCGCATAGGGGTTGGGGACCGGCCAGAAGTCCGAGGACCAAGTGATGGTGTCGACTGCCAGCTTGGATAGAGGGATGTACAGCGTTGTCAAGATGAAGACGGTGAGGATGTTGACGAGCTTCGTGCCCATGGACGGTGACGTGAACAACCATGGCTGGGAGACAAAGCCCTCGATCGTGCGATTCGGGTTTGGAGCGCGAGTCATCCTCCAAAACTTGATCAGCAAAGCAGCAACGACGATTATCCAAATGAGCAACAAGATGAGCGCTTTGCCAAGAATGCTAACAAAGTCAAGCGCCAATATAGACGGTATGAAGTGCAAGATGATCCATCTCGCGCTCCACTTTTCTGTCCCGCCCGTTGAAGGGGAGACGTCAAAGTGCAGCTGCAGAGCCATGATTTGGGCAAAGTCTCGTAGCAGCTCAAGTCGGAAGATGCCCGCAGCAAAGGCGCTGCCCTCCATACCAATGATAAAATCGACAACGGTGCTGATCATGCTTCCCATCGGCGGCAATTTGGCCAAGAAACCACCTGGAGGCTTCCGAGGTCCTACGGCATTTGACTTGAGCTCGTCGAGCGATGACTCTTTTAGTAGCATCAGAGGCGGGAACATCTCCAGTCTGGTTTGTGGCTTGCTTGCCGAGGAGAGTGATGAAGAACCCCCAAGTGAGACGGTATCGCTAACGATGCCGGTGCTGAGCGTCAATGACAGATCTGCATCTCCATCTGCAGGGGACGGAGGCGAAGCTCCATTCTCTTGACGCAGCAGCTTTTGGTCCTCATCGACTGGGTTGTTGGGCATCGCTGTCCGCCGACGCACGCCGGTGTTGGGCTCTGCAGCTCGACTGGGCACCAAAAGTTGGGCGCCCGCAACCTCAAGCAGGTCGCCCCTGCCTAATTTCCCCCTTCTTCTGTCATAACCGTAAAGCTCTCTCTCTTCATCGGTGGCAATTGCGTTTGCGTCGGTAAAGATGGGTGCGGTGAAGCGGACGGGGTCTCCCAAGTAGGCGTCCAGTACGGGGAGGTGCAACGGCGGGGCATCACATGCGAACACCTTGGCTGCTGGCTGGGCAACACGACAGCCATCCGGAGACTGTATCGGCGAGAGTCCAGCAGCAGGAGATTTGCTTGATGTCGGAGTGGTCGGCTTGGATGCATCCGGGGACTTGCACGGACAGTCTTCAAATTCGGGTTTGCCCCCGTGGTCCAGCCGCCGGCTAGGCCTCGCCTTCGGTTTGACGACTCCATCAGCATCACGCGGAGGTGCTCTCGTATCACGTGAAGGGGTGGAAGACAGACTTGGGCCAGCAGTGCTTTCGCTCGGTCTCGACAAGGGGTCATGTGCGTGTAGTATTTCATCTTGTTGATTCGGTTGAGATGGTCGATGATCCGGCGACGAAGACCCATCTCGCGTCCTTTGTCGGCTGGGTATATCTGTCCGAGTCTGGCCACTCCGCGGGCGCTTTTCGGTTCGTGCTGGCGAGGGGATAGGACACTGATGTGGGGATGTGGAGGGTGGCGCCAAACGTGAGAAAGGACCGCTGATGGGCAGCTCCAAGGATATGTTCTGAAGAGCAGGCACAGGTCGAGCATGGACCGCTCTGGCGCTTGGCTGAGCAAGTTCCGGGGATGTTGGATGTAGAAGTGCTAGATGGTTGGCATTGTCACCACCCGCCGCTGGCTGCAGGGGGGCATCCGAATGCCGCCGTACGCGTCGGGACGCCGGCACTATATGTGCTTGCTTGCCACTCGACGGGACTGGTTTGGAAGGCGTAACCTTGTTCTGTTCGAACGAGGGTGCACGCACGGGAGCGTCGGTCCTGTCGGGCGCCACCGGAGGTGATGGTGCCTTGTCCAGACCAAACAGGGATGCGTGATCGCTGTTTTCTGGAAGTCCGTCGATCCTCCTGTCGCGCGGCTGCCAATCCATGTCACCAAGTCGCCCACGCGTAGCAGGGCCAGCAGCGACATTCGGCTTTGGAGTCGACGTTTGAGGTGCTGTCCCCCGCCGTACTTGCGCGCTGACAACTCTCGTGGCCTGTCTCGATCGATCTGTCACCCTTTCAGGCCCATCATTACTTGCTGAAGCGTCAGACGACGCTGGAAGACTGACTCTGCGAAACCGCTGGGCATGCGCAGGTACCATCAACGCCCGAGCAGGTCTGCCTGCTGCATCTTGCCTAGCTTCGGCTTCGAAGCGTTCCAGTCGGGCAAGAAAGGCCGGCGAGGGAGGCGGTCTCGACGTTGTCGGCTTGCGAGCGGGTTGCATTGAGCCGGCTGAGGTATCAGACGCCACGTCTGCGGCTTGACCGCCAGATAAAGCTACCATAGCTCATTGACTGGAGCAAAACATGAATGCGAGAAGTAGTGCTGAGGCGTCTGCTGGGGGCAGAGCAAAACTTGGAACTTTGCTTCTTGTGGAGCACGTATGGGCGACCCAAAGTAACGGTCGATCTGGAAAGTCAGCAGATCATGGCAGGCGAAGGTGAGTGCGTGATGCCATGTGGACCTGCTAGTGGGCGGACCTGGTCATGGAGGAGAGTCGACACCCTAGGCGTGTTGAGAATGTATGCGCTCATAAGGGGTTCGCGCGTGCATGCTGCGAGGTGTGCACCGCATCGTTCAAGGGACGCACCTTGGCTGGCGCGTTCGCAGCGCACTATAATGCAAGCAAGGCTGCACTCACTGCACGCCCTACAGCTCATGATCGTCGTTGCGCCGTGCCTCGAAGCGCTGCGTGCAACTGTCCCGGCAGACTTTCCCTTACAGCTCCTCACATGACTGCCATGGGCGATGCTTGTCCACAAGTTTGGCACTGAGAAGTGTACTTCAGCAACTTTGATTGCTGACAAGAGCCAAAGCCAGGTGTGGGTGGATCTTGTATGCGGAATCGGATGAGACTTGTACAGCCCCACCTGCAATTACTGGCGCCATCTGGGCCAACGGCACGTAGGCACCGCGATATCGCGGCCCGGTCGAATCGTCGTCAGTTCGAATAGGCGAGCGTGGAGCGCTGCATGATGTGCACTGCTATACTCTCACAAAAGCAGCCTGACTCGCGGACCATCGTGCAGTCACCACCCAGTCAAATCATAATGAGCCAGGCGAGCTGAGGAGAAGAGCAAGCTCTACATCTCATCACAACGCTAAAAGGAAGTCGTGAGTCTACGTACGCAATGCGCGGCCGTCAAGGATCGACGCGATGCATGCATCAGGTTGCGCCGGACCGTGCTGTGATGGACCCGCACGCGCAATGAGCCCCTGAACGCACGAGCGGCGGCTCGAAGCGCGCGTCTATATTATCACGCGGTGCTGCCGACTTTGCGCTCGGCCATTGTGATTAGGTCTCGTGACGGCTATACGATATTTGTGCGATGTGTGCCCAAGGCCTCTCGGCAGCTCAGGCAGCTTAACCCATCAACAGGCGCTTTGGTCGTGCGCATCACAAAAGTGCATTTCGTGGATTGGGGCAAGCAACATTTCTTCGGTCGCCAATCTAGCACAGGGTCATCTACCTAAACCGGCTTCAGGGTCACATTTAGGCCTCGAAGACAAGAGAGAAGCCTGCCTTGTGTGCGTTGGCACCTCCATTGTCAGAGAGCTTGACGGTGTCGAGAGCGAGACCGACGCTGCCCTTGACGCCAGTGCTGTGATGGGTATAGGAGCAAGCAAGAGTCAGCAAAACACACATCGAAGTGCGCAGCAACCAAAAGCTGAACACTCACGCAAGAGCTTGCGTGTAGCCGAGGCACAGGATGCCGGAGTTGTTGATCTTGGCCTTGATGAACGAGGCGTTGTCGAGGTATGTCTTTGTTCCAACTTCGAGGTTGACGTTGCTAGCAACAGCCTTGGAATCATAGGTGGCGCGAGCGCTGGTCTCGATGTCCTGGTTCACACGGTGGTAGTAGCTGGCTTGGTAGGTGCTCAGGTTACCAAGACCGTGCAGAGTCACAGCGTACTCGGGAGCGTGGAAGGCAGCCGCGAGGTTGTAGCGAGACAGCTTGCCGTCGCGAACGTCGTAAGCAGCCTCAGAGCCGAGAAGGAAGCCGTCACGGCCGAGAACAACATCGGCAGTGACTTGAGGACCCTGGGAGTACGCAAAGTAGAGCTAGAAAATCAGCTTGATGTGACGTCACTAAGATTGGGAGCAATACCGCAGCGCTGGGAAATCGCGAGGTAAAAATATGTCGAAGCTTCGGCAGCTTCTAGCCAGAATGAAGGAATGACGCGCCGCGGCAGTGTCTGTAGTGTCTGCAGTGCAATTGCACTCACTGGCACAGGCTTCGCCTCGCCACTAGCCCCTGCTTCCAAGGCTGCTACACCTATGAGGGTGCAGCGCCATCTTACTCGATGTCTTCCGACCCCACTCCAACGAGCACGACCGTTGAAGCGTGCGGAGAAGAGGGGTGGGGGCACAAATTCCCGCATAGGGCGACGAGGCCCAGTAGGCGAACCAGGCCGAGAAGGAGGCAAAGGCACAGAAGCAGCCGCAAGAGTTCGCGAAGCAACGTCTTCATCGTCCCTGTTCAAGAGGAGCGACGGCGACGCAGGAGTCTGGGTACCAGATGTCGACGGGAATGGGGGCGAGGGAGGTCCCAGGAGAGGTACTGCATACTTCGCACTGGAAAGTGATTCGCCGCTCTGAGCTACGTTCGTAGCTGGAGCCTCGTGTGAAGCCGATGCAGCGGAAGCTCTCGTCTCGGCTCCCATCTCGCTGCGTCCTCTGGCGTTGCCACGTTCTACATTCGGATCTAGGTTCAGACGCGCCCTGGCGCTTACCTTGAGAAGATCCAAGTGTTGGCGAGTGTGCAGGCCTGGCATCTTGTAGGTCGAGGTAAGCAGGAAGTTCTTCGCTTGCTTCTCTGGAATGAGAGTGGAAACCAGCTCAAGCTTGAGACCCTTGGCGATCTGGTTCTCCAATCTGTAATAAAGAGTGGTGCAAGTTGAATTTGAGCTGTGAAGGCGTGAATGCGTGCCACGTCTTTGCACTCACTCCACGTGGTTCCTCAGAACATTGCTGGTGAGCCAAGCTTGGGTGAAGGTGATGCCGCTCTTCTTGTCGGACCACTTAGCCTCGAGGTCTCCGTTGATGTTGCCGCTCTTGGCATCGCGGTTACCAAGCACTCGGAATTGAACGCCGTTCGGTGCCTTAGTCTTCACCTCAAGGTTGCTTCCGTGGATTGGCCTATGGTGAAGATGCATAGCAAGAACATCGAGAGTCAGCCCTTCACTCGTGTGCCCTTTTGAATCTCGTAGCCGGTCTCATGTGCAGCGCGAGTACGCTGCATCGTTTTGGGAGCCACCCCGCGACCTCTACAGACTCTGAGCAAGCTCTCTCCAGCCTATAGAAGCGCCGACTAGCCTCATCAAGGATGCTATGCAGACGCTTTCGGCCACCCAGCGCTCGATTGACACTCCCGAACAACTGCCAGCTGTGTGATCCCACGTTGTGATTGATGCATATACGCACAGGTCCTTGCCAAGGGTGTCGTTGGCCAGCTTGCCAAGATCCTTCCAGGAAGGTGGGACAGTCTGAACGTTGCTCATCTTTGAAATGTGAGAGGTTGAAAGGTTGCGATTGCACAAGGACAGAAGAATGCGATGGTGGACGGTGAGGAGGAAGGCAAGCTGCTGCCACGCGCGTGGTCCAAGCGTTTTCTGCGCCTCTCCTTCCTTCTTGCGTGCTGAAAGAACTCGTGACTCAAGACTCGCGCCTGGCCAGTCGTCGTCTCGTCGTCTAGGCAGAGAGCCTTCTTCAGGCACGCTGCAGCACGAGGCGTAGCACGAGATGCATGGCGTGACGCGAGTGCGCAGCTCCACGGCCAGCATGTTGGGGAGCGGTCGTCGGCTACAGCCGGCGCGCTGTTCAGACGCACGTGGCTTTCCTCAGAACGCCTCAGCGCTCTCATCACGACACCAAAGGACTTGCTAGAGCCAGGTGCAGCGCAGCGAACGTGACCCTTCCGTCACGAAGCGGAGCGCCGCCAGGTGGACATCCACTGATCCCGACTGACCATTTCGACGTAAAACCACACTTAGACTTGCTGAGTACGCGCGGACCCGCTTTCAAGAACCTCAAGAAGGCGGCAGCCCGAAATGCTCCTCCAGCACACTGCCCACAAGTGAAGCTGCTGCGCTTCGTAGACTTTGGAGCGAACAACAAGGAACAGCTTGACTTTCACTTCGACTTACGCAACACCTGGCTTTTGACGAACCGGCACGATGAAATTGTGAGTCTCACTGTACTCACTCAATAATTGCTAGCATTCTGCTGCAGACCGCTGACCGCTGTTCCATGATGGTCCCTACGTCAACAAAGTGCTCGATATCTAGATGACAGCGCGGTAGTGGAATGGAAGAGAGCGTACATTAATTACCGAGGGCTGAAGCGGCTGAGTGAGGCGGACTGCATGGGGGACATGAGTACAACGGTGACGCATGACTCATCCCCGCACCTCCTTGTGTTACGTGACAGTCAAACAGGTTGCTGTTCGGCACCAGACCCGCACAAGCCTCGAGCTTCAAAAAGCTGCCACCTCCGAGTCCACCGGCTCGGCATTCGAAGGCTTGCGACGCAGAGCTCTCGGCAAAGGTGCGAGCAGCCACAGAGTCTCGGGAGTCTCATACGATGCCAGAAATACGCTTTCAGAGGAAGATGATGGTGCTGCTCGACCCCCTTTACGCCAGCGCGAGCGCAGCGGGCAAGAACTCCCTCAGGTCAACCTCGCCACGACGGGATTAGCCATCGCTAGCAAAAGCACAGCCAGCGATGTCAACGCAGCGGACGAATTTGGACCTGACAGCGATGATACTCGCGTAGGAGTGGAGCCAGCCAAAGCTGGGAAGCTCAAGGGATCGAGGACGGGCCCATTTGACAAACGTGATCTTGAGGCCCAAAGGCCGAACACTGCATCAACCCTGGCCAGTGCTGGTCCCTCACGCATTGCCGAGCCCTCGCTGAGAGCGCCCGAACCGGCACATTTCGGCTCGTCTGCCGAAGCACATCTTGAAGGCGCAGCCGGCCGGGGTGCATCGCAAGACACCTCCTCCAAGTTGGCTGGGAGTGGAAAGGAGGAGTCAAAAGGCTCTCGCAACAAGAAGGGAGGCAAGAAATGTACGCATCTCTCGCAACTTCTTTGCAATCAGAGCTGTTCGACTGACAAATTAGCCCACCTGCCGTGATTCAGCTGAAAAGCACAGAGTCTCACTTGACCAACTCATTGCCGACAACTTTGACAACCAAGAGTCTAAATTTTTCAGTGCGTTGGAGTTTGAGCACAAGCGTATCGTCGATTTCTTTGAAGCGAGGGAGAACGAAGCGCACAAGAAATTCGAGCTACTGGCACGACAACTGCGTGAAGTAAGTGACGCACCAATCATGAATGCCGAAAAGATTCCGCTACCTAGCTGACATCCGTCACCGCTAGCTCGCTGATCATCGTAGGGAGTACAAGGCGATGCATCCGCCCAACCTCTCAGACAAAGTGGCAGACAAAATTGGAGTTGCCTCGATCATTCCAGTTGCTAAACGTCTGACGAGGGGCCTAGACAGCCCCCGCTCTTCCTTGCCGCCGGCCGCTGGAGCTGCTCTCTCTCCCAACGCCAAGAACGAGGGCAAGGTGGACCACGGGAAGCGGCGAGCAGGTGACGCCGATGAGTCTCAGGACGAAGGCGATCGAAGACGGTCGCTGGCGTTGCGGCGGCTTCTTGACGCTGGCAATGACTCGGACGTCTGGAATGACGAGGAGCTACGAAAACAAAATCGTGCTGCCGCAATGTCCCACGATCCTCAGCGATACACAGGTGATTTGCAAGCAGTCAGCCAAGACAGACTCTTTCTGACATGAATGTTTCATCCCAGCCGCCCGCAAGAAGCTCAAGGCTGCAGTGCTAGAATTCTATAGAGGACTCGAGCTGCTCAAGGTGAGAGGCGCTTGAAGGCAGCGCAGGTCTAGTGGCTGCAGGCTGACTCTCCTTTCCGAAGAATTATCGTGTTGTCAACTCCATCGGCGTGCGAAAGATCCTCAAGAAGTTCGAAAAGGCAACAGGCGTAACAGGCATCAACGACGCGTGGTATCATGTCCACGTTTCCCGCAGTGTGCTTGTGACATCGGACAGCATCGAGAGGCTGATTAAAGGCACCGAGGAAATTGTGAGTGAACGCCCTAGAATCTCAGCTCGCCCTGGTCGCTGATCGTCATTAGTGACACTCCGTCGACAGTACAGTGCATACTTTGAACATGGAAACCGCAAGCGAGCTGTCGAGCGACTGCGGGTAAATGCCGGCACTGGTGGTGAAGAACATCATACGCATCACATGAGCGCCTCTCGAACAGGCTTTTATTTGGGGGTAGCAGTCTGTGCTGCCGTCGCAGGTCTCGTGGAGGCAGAGAAGCAGGGTGGTTCGCGATTCGACATTCCGCAGTGGGATCAGCTTTTGCGGGTGTACGGGGCACTCTTGTGAGTAGGCAGGCAAGCAACCTCGGCCATCATAAGTTGGATTCTGAAACGCGCCTCTCTGCAGCTTGCCTACTTTATTCGCGCTATTATTTGGTCTCAATTTAGCAACTTGGCACCGGGCACGGATAAACACTAGCTTCATCTTTGAATTTGATGTCAGGCACGCGATGGATCATCGACAATGGTTTGAAATGTGAGCTTCGAAAGACCCTGTCCACTGCTCTCGTCGTGTCACGGCTGAATAAAACGACTTTTTGACGGCACACTTCAGCCCGGCCTTCCTCCTGCTCCTTCTCGCTGTGGCGTTTTGGATCAGCTTCTTGAACCCTTTCCCTCGCGCCATCGCTCCAACGACCTGGCCCCTCGTCTGGCTGGTCATAGTCGTCCTCGTCCTTCTCAATCCGTTACCGATCAATCTTCCCCACAGCCGACAATGGTTCGTCAGAAGCTTGGTCAGAGTCTTTGCGGCAGGCTTGCTATTTGGGGTGGAGTTCCGGGACTTCTTCATCGGCGATGAGCTCAACTCTCTGGCGTGGCCAGTATCCAATCTATGGGTCATTGGATGCGAGTACAACAAGAGCTGGCGGCCACCAACGTGCAATCCTAATGGAACTTTTTGGACAGCCGCTCTCTCGTCATTGCCTGCTCTACTTCGTCTTGGACAATGCCTCCGGCGTTTTGAGGATAGCAAAAGAACAGCTTATCTTCATCTGGTGAACGCGGCAAAATACACAGCGGGCGTAATTTTCTATTGGTCGTACCTAAATTACAGGTATCACGGCAGCAGCAGGCAGCGCGACCTTATCTTTTGGTGTTTCTTTGCTACTCTATACAGCCTGTACGCCGGATCGTGGGATCTCCTGATGGATTGGTCGGTGTTGCGACCTCGTGCAAAGCACTGGATGCTTCGTGATGAAATCACCTGGCCACCAGCTTTCTACTATTTTGCCATCATCTCCAATACCTTACTCCGTTTTAGCTGGACCATTTATCTCTTCCCTGGACCTGCATCCGCAACACTGAAAGTCTTCATCATTGCGCTGCTGGAGGCGCTGAGGAGGCTGCAATGGAACGTGTTCAGATTGGTGAGCTGAAGTGCATCGATGAGTGTTGGCGATCCGGTCTGACACAGCCCTATCGGCCGGGCACGCGCAGGAGAATGAACATCTCGTGAGTTGAACACGCGGCAATCCATATCTCTATGATATCGTTCTGATGCACTATGTCGTCTCCCACGCTGCAGGGAAATGTGGACATGTACCGCACCACGCGGGAGACGCCTTTGCCATACCGGATCCCTGCTGCAGACGCAGTCGATGAAGTTGATGACCTGCCGCCTTCCAAACGATGGCTCCCGCTTCTCGCACTTCCCGCAATCCGTAAGCTTCGACGGAAACAAACCGGAGAGGTAAGCACAGGGGCGGACTCGGAGTCTTCTGACGAGCCCGAGCAGGCTTCACGCCCGCCTCCAGCTAAGGTCATTTCGGGTAGTCACAAGGCGCAGAAGACCTCTGCGGTCCTTCCCATCTCTACCGAACGTGCGCAGGGTCAGCCGTCCGTCCAGGTCGCTCATTTGGAGCGTCAAGATCAAGGTGCACCTGTACTCAGCAAATCGCGCCTGTTGGACAAGCTTCACGACAAGCTCGTCCCAGATCGAGGCGGATATGCAGTTCAAGGGCCGGGCATCACGGATCAAGGAGCGGCGCACGGTGCTCAAGCTCGGGACTATCAGCCTAGAGCCGTGGAGGTCGATGGTGCAAGTCGACTCAGCACTGATGATGGTGGTTCAGACGCTGCACTGGATGATAGTGATCGCTGATAGGCCAGAGCCTCTTGGACTGAACGCGGCAGGTGCATCCGCTCGTACTGGCACGGTTTGCAATGGATTACATTGAAATTTGCGCACACATACGACGTGACTCAAACGGCACATGAGGTGCAAATAGCCAACGGAACAGAGTGCGCACAACTCGGCTCCTTTACGGCGAGAGTAAAGGTGAAGCTCAGTCTCCTCGCGGCAAAGGGAGAACAGGCAAGATGCGAACTCCTTCCTCGGCCAGAAGAACCGATGCAGCGGAGTAAAACTGAATGAGGAGGTTGCGCAGACATTTGTGAGTGCTTTGGCTCTTTTGGTTTGGTCAAGTGCGCCACGCGAACGCACCAGTGTGACGCCTACAAGAATGAACAAAGCACCTCCGGTCTTCATGAGGTTAATGGCCGGAAACTCTTTGAAGCCGACTCCGAGCACAATGAGGGCTATGACGATGAAGAGGGCTGCTGAAGAGACTGGAGCTGCAGTCTTGAAGGACGCAAGGAAGATGATGAAGACCGGAACGAAGGAGCAAATGAACACAACCGCTAAGGCCTATCCAATGTCAAGAGATAAGCGACGGAAACAAATCTGGTCAGCTCGTGTAGATGCTCTTCCGGAATTTGAAGGCGTACATTGTAAAGCTCCTTCGTACCCAGGGGGATATTGCCCTCCGCTTCCATGATGTAAGCAGCCTGAATGCCAGTCCAGGGAAGGTTTACTAGCAAATTGAAGGGACGAACATTGTCAGCGAGTCACCTCCTGTGTTACTATCGCGCGTCCTGCATCCTGCTCACCCAGGCTTGTACCTCCGATGAGCCCACCGAGAGAACCAGCAGCAACACACAAGAAAGTGTTGCCCTCGGCAAATGCAAAGACCATTGCTGTCAGCAGTCCAATGCCTCCAAGTGGAAGACCGACATTGAGTCCGATGTGAGGGCTTGTTAGACCTCGATGACCGACAAATACTAAACCCAGAATCAACAAAGAGGCGCCGATACCGATCGCAAAGAGAGGGAAAGGGCTTTCAGGATGGGTGTGGAGTTGCAGGATAGTCAGTCTCGACAGTCAATTTGGTCCTAGCCCTCTCTGCATGCTGAGCCTTCTCGAGAGCAAATGACAAACGGTCAAAATGGGCCCCTTGTGGTGTAGTGAGCAGGCTAGCTCGGTCCCGCTCTTTGAAGACGCGCGCCTTGCGAGATCCGCGGGCCCGTCCGCCCACAAGCAAGCTTGGTTCAAAGGCACTCCTGCGGTGTCAATTCTGCTCAAGCTGTACTCACTTGGCGATTCTACGATGATAGACAGGCAGACCGGGCTGCTGGGAGCCGACTTCGTGCCCACCAACGGTAGTAGTCTTGGTCAGCCTAGTCGAGCCTGCCATAACATGCTCATTGGCATGAGGGTCCGCTTCCAGACCCCATTGTTGCTTTAGCGTGCGCGACATTGCGAGTTGAGCAAGAAGCGAGAAAGATTGTCGATCGTGATAAGAGGGAAAGGCGCGAGGCGGCGCGGATGTATGTGAGAGATGAGATGGTCGAGTCTCGGTGTCAGCAATGTGATTGCAATCTGCCTACTGATACTTGCTCGAGAGCATATTCAAGAGCACGCAGCTGTTGGCCCAAGGCAGCAAAGATGCGCCCTACAGCAGTCTTCCCCTACTTCATTGTGTGCACTTTCGTCTGAGGACCGCCGAGCGGGCCGGTCGACCACTCGTAACGGGGTGCTCTGCTGGCTACTTGGCATTCGGGCAGTAAGTAGCTCAAGAACAGAACCGAAGCCCAGCGGAAACCCCCTCGCCGTCATTTCCGTCTCCTGAGCGACACTCTGATTGTGTAGGAGCTGCTAGGTATGCCTCGGTGTATCCCTGACTACCCAGATGCCTTGGCTGGATTGGTAGTGGGGTCAATGACTCATCAGTGTAGTATCTCCTTCAACTCGTACGGCTGGACGCGCAGATTGCTCCGAAACACACGGAATGACAGTCACGACCTGCTGCTCACGCACTCGCGCCTCAATTAGTGTGAGTGTTCGGCACCCCCGTTCCCTTGGTGTTACGAGGCTGGCACGAGGACCCTCTTCCCCGTTTACCCCGCACTTTAGCGCGACACATAAGCTCGATACAGTGCCTCGCACGGCTAGCGGGTCCGTACACGACATTTCCGATGCATGCGTACGCGCTACATTTTCCCATGCG
This sequence comes from Ceraceosorus bombacis, assembly GCA_900000165.1. NCBI lineage: Eukaryota > Fungi > Basidiomycota > Exobasidiomycetes > Ceraceosorales > Ceraceosoraceae > Ceraceosorus > Ceraceosorus bombacis. The sequence goes on along the minus strand of CCYA01000391.1, from coordinate 175,690 downwards.
GGCATGGCGAGGCGGTGGCATTCCTCCACAATATGCAGAGAGATACGGAAAAGCCGCACTGCCAACAATTGAACGGCACATCCTCTGCCAGAAAAATTGAATGGGAAAGTGAAGCTGATATGAGCAATTGAGGGTGAAGAGGACGCTTATTCGGTTCCTCCCCCTTTCTTCGTTGCGTCGAGGACCTGCGGATGGATTGCGTGACTCGGCTGACCCTCCGTGTGGCTGATCAAGATGGCCAGTGAGAGTCAATGTTCACGGTGCGATTGAATTGTTCGGTAGCCAAGCCGGCACGCAGAACGGCCAATTTTGTGGGGCTTCATCTTCCTGGAGGCCCCTGGAAATGTGGAGTCTACCGTACATGCATCCATGAGATGAGCACTGCGTCTGTCTCGGTCATCCACGTCTTGGCTACTCGCGCTTGGTCCGTGGTAGCTCCGCTCGTTCTCATTTCCAAGCAAAAGGGAGTGCGTCTGAGTTGACCCTGTTCATCGCCCGTCTCAATCAGGCGAGGGGCCTCTGAGTCAGGTCTCAGCACAAGCCGCATCGATGGTCAAGACTCTCTTTCAATGCAAAAGCCCACAATGTTCAAATGTGCGGAGCAGTGCAAGGCTAGTCTTGTGCATTGGTAGAGATAGATGTGATTGGTGAGCCTCGACATCCTCCCTTCGACCGGTCCTTGCAGACGTTCTCTACCCTTCTAACATCGCCTCCAGCTCAATCTTATTACTCTCACTTGGCAAGCAACTCTGCCGCTCTTCACTCAGCAAGATGTCAGTCGTCCAGCATAACGAAGGAAGCTCTCACGCGGAGAAGCATCTCCACGAGGCGGAGGCGCAACAACCTATGAGCGCGCGAACTGCCACCAACGGCGATGGCAAGGAGTATGCTGGCGGGGAGAGCATGAACCGATGTGAGTTCAAAAGTAGAGCAGGAGAAGAAATGGCACTCGACATTACGATAAGCTACATCCGAGCGCAATTCGATCTACAGTCGAGGTTCCTACTCTGTTGTCTCTTTCTTTGCTGACGGCTTCGCATCGCGAATGGCTTGACTGCCCTCGCAGACATTACGCCGGGTGGGCACTTGGCCAACGATGACCTGATAGCTATCGGAGCATCGCACCGCAAATATGCCAACCCTCTACCTCTAGGCGCAATGTCCTTCGCAACAACCACGCTTGTTCTCTCACTCTATAATGCCGGGGTGCAAGGAATCACCGTTCCCAACGCGGTCTTGACTTTTAGTCTCTTTTACGGAGGCTTCGTGCAGTACCTCGCTGGACTTTTGGAATTCGCAAGCGGCAACACGCTCGGTGCTAGTATTGTGAGTGCCACGCGGCGCACAGATAGGGATCTCGGCTATGGAACATGAGGCTGGTTCGGTCTGACGGGCGCACCTTAACGACCTCGCCTCGAAAGTTCTGCTGCTATGGCATGTTCTGGTGGGGTTTCTCAATGATCTTCATTCCGGTGAGTCGAGCTGCCCTCCTTGTCCAGAGCTGAAGACCCTGGCTGATCAGATTGGACGCCAACCAGTTCTTTGGAGAGATGGGAACGTACGATGGCGTTCCTGGAGTATACTCCATGAATGGTGCAAATGCTGCCGAGGCCGAGAATGCAATTGGCCGTGAGTCTAGATGGGAAGTCTAGGGCTTGAGATGTTGCTGTAGCGCTGACAACCGGCGTGCGGATTGTTCGCGCTCAGTTTTCCTATTCATCTGGCTGGGCAGTGAGTGAACAAAAAATCGATGGCGCAAGAGCAATTGCTGAAGCCGTCCTTGCTTGCCGACCTCAGTCACTCTTGTCTTCACAGTCGGTGCTATGCGCTCCTCGATCACGCTCATCGTCTTGCTTGTTCTGCTCGACATCACCTTTTTGTTGCTCGGATCCTTCTACTACACCGGCAATACTGCATTGGAGCGTGCTGGAGGTGGTTTTGGTATCGCAACGGCCATGGTTGCCTATGTGAGTGATCGCTTTGACAATGTGCCTTGTGCTGCTGGAGCGCTCATCTCAGTCCAAGCGTCATGCCACGCAGTACCTGGCAATGGGCTCGTTCTTGACGCCTGCCACAAGCTACTTTACCCTTCCCCTCGGAAGCCTTGCCATAAAGGAGTGATGCTTTTCATCAAGCCAACCGAACTTTGTGGCAACGCTTTCTGCACTGGTCGTGGCCGCGTCGCAGCGCAGTGGTTGTCTCCAGTACACGTCCATTGTTTGGGTTGTCCTTGTCCTTCTCAGCGAATTGAATGCTCGTCACAACGTCCGTCGCGCTATCGGATGATGACCGGCGAGGTCGATCTCAACTCGAGTGAATATTGCGAAATTGTCTATAAAGTACACGCTTCCTGATCCAGACTACAGTCACGCCTAGCGCAAACTAGCCATCAAGCTGGCCCAGCCGTCAGCGCCGGATGCGTTGTGGTGATGCTGCGCGGTAGTCTTCTCGGCCGAGGGCCGCGAAGAGTTGCTGCCACTTCCAAAGGGACTGGTGTCCAGATCAGCAAGGTCCAGCCAACCCTCCAGAGGCACAAAAGGCACAAAAGCGTCCGAAGGTCCTTCGAGTGATTGTAGGATAGCGCCAAGTGCATCGTTGCCGCTGTTTTGCTGCGAAGCCAAGTGAGCACTGGCAGTGTTCGCAGAAGCTGGCCAGAAAGCATCGCCTGAAGCGCTGTCGGACGCAGCAAAGTTGGTCGACACGTTCCAGGCCTGGGGGTTCTGAGTCGCGTGAGGCAGACCGCTCGTTTCCTCCGCTCGGCTGATTGGGAACGGTGTGGTAGCAGCTGACGCATACTCAGGGAAGAGGTCTGCAAAGCTCAGGTCGCCCGCACGAAGCTCAATGCCTGCAGGACCTCCCGTGCCGTGTTTGGTGTGATGTCCTGCGCCCAAGCTCGAATCTGGCGGCAAGGCTCCTCTCTCCGGTGCGGTGTAGAGGCCCGAGGAAGCGCCAGCCCAGGTATCAGCGGCAGCCACGGCCTGAATTGGCTGTAGCAGCTCGCCCTGAGACTCGGGCCGGCCCAAGACCGGCGCCGCCCAGTTCTGAAGAGCAGTGGACTGCCCTTCTAACAGATCACCGCGACTCGGATACGACGGGGCAGTGGAAGACGGAGCAGACAAAGTGGCGGTAGTTGGCCGAGATGACAAAGCCAGCAGTGATTCGGTTGTTGCGCCTGGCTCGAATAGGTCGGAGCGCGTCATTACGCTTGGACTGTTATCTGTGCCCGTTGCCGCCTCGCCTGGCCGAGAAAAGACTCCTGCTTGAGTCGACCACCTCGGGTTGTACTCGCCGGTCGGCGGTGCGCCACGCCTCTCTGCGATGCGCTTCCAAGTCTCCATGATTCCAACGAGACCGCGCACGAGATGAGCCCCTGCTGCGCCCAAGTTGGCCTCGCGAGCCGTGTTCGCCTGGCCGCAATTGACGGCCCAAACGGATTCGAGTCTGCGTGCGACTTCAGAGAAGAGGACAAAGTGCGTGGTAGCTCGCTTGTGCATTCCGCCCCACCCCTTGAGCCGTGCAGCTGCATCTTCTGTGTAGGATTTGCAGACGAAGACGACGTTGGCCACAAAAAATACCGGAGGCATGGCACGAGCCGAGCGACACGTCGACGAAGCGAGCTGCACAAAGGAGCCCAACGCTTCTTCGAATCGGTCAATCTTGGTAAAGCCAAATCGATGCAGTAGCTCTCCGATGGGGCCTTGACTACAAATGCCGGCGATGATGAGACTCATTATGTCCTCGCCCTTCTTTTGGGAGACTGGCCGGTTACTGAGACGCCTAGCTGCGAGAGCATCCGAGGAGGGCGTCGTGCTCGTCGAAGTGGCGCCGTCTGGAGATTCCTTTTCGCCACCAGTCGCCTCGTCGCATGCTTTGGCTTGAGACGATCTGTCCTTCCCAATGAACGGGTCCTCAGCCTCAAGTTCTGCCTTTGCGGCAAAGATGGCGAACCACATGCTGAGGTTGTGCAAATTCGAGTCGTGCACTCCAACGTAGAAGTTGAGCATTTCGATCATAAAAGCAAGGGTGTTGTGTGTCTCGTTCGTGTTCACATTGCCAGGCAACCAGGTCAACAAGCGCGCTAGCCGAGGGGAGCAGAAACAGACGATGCATCAGTAGATATAGGAGGTGAAGAGCCCGACAAATCTCACCTTTCGCGAGTGCAGCTTCGTCCTTGGCGATCTCTGTTTCTTTCTCGTGCTCCTCAAGGGAAGAATAGTGGTATTGCTGGCTTTGTTTTGGTTTCATAATGATCCGACAACGATCGCGACGGATGATCATCCACTTGTATCTGAGAGCCAAAGAGTATCGGCCAAGCAGAGGCGGTATGAATGGAAATTTGAGGATGAACGTCTCCGCAGCCGCTGCAAGCTCTTCTGCGTCATTCGAGGCACAGGCTTGTCGCGACAATCCGTCGGCGTGCACTTGCACTGTGTCCGGCACGTTGAACGGCATCGTCGCCAGTATTGGCGTCCCCAAATCGGGATCCCCACCCAGTAGAACCGTCATCGCGTCGTCGATCTCGCTTGTAGCGGTGGGAGACCATGGATCGTGGCCGATATCCCGCTCGTTCTCAGCCGCAACGAGCGAGTACCATTGGCAAGCGTCCCACAGCAACGGCGCCAACAAGCGTGGATTTGGCGTTTCCCGTCGTTGATCAATGCGTCGACACATCATGTGCAGGCGTTGAGGTGCCTTGTCGAGCTCGATACACTCGGCGATGCGTCGAGCAGTCGCCCCGAGCGTCGCAAGGCCAATACCACCCTCAGGCGCGCATGCGCCAGGACTCATGCTGGAGGCCGGCAGTAGCACAAACGGCATATACTGCGAGATGAGCTCGAGTGCGAGGACCGCATGCCGGCAAAAGGGTCTGCTCAAAAGCACAGCTACGCCGTGCGCGTGTACCGACGCTTCCAAAGCGCACAGACGCTGCTTTGTCGCCTCGGGATCCGAGCGAGGCGCGGAGGGTGAATCTGAAGCCCTCAGCGCAAGAATGTATAGCGCAGCTAAGAGCAGCGCTGTGGCTTGCACGGGATCTTCGAGATGCGCCGCCCGCACGAAAGACAGCGTAGGTATATGAGGGTACATGAGTCGGTGGCCCATCAGGCTGAGGGGGCGGCCCGCTTATGCCTCAGCGTACGTGATAACGTGTCAAACTTAGACTGACCTCCGCACTCACTGCTCCTCCAATTGCTGACTGAGCCCTTCGTCGACAATATCCGCAGGGTCGAGAGGAATCCTGACTCTCCGATCCGCAGGCCTAGCCAAGCCAGAGCCCATGTCGCGCCCAAAGCCTGGGTAGGAGTTCAAGACTTCGCTAAAGAGAAGATATGGATGGAAGCTGCTGTTGATCACTACCTGCTCGTGCGGCTTGCGTCGTCGGCGCTTCGCCACTGATACAGTGCTGGCCGAGGTGCCCTGGGCTGCTCCTCGTTGCTCCTTCGCAGCAGCGGAGTCGGACGGGTCTGCTGCAAGCGCAGCCGCGCCGTTCGTCGCATGACCGTTTCCGCCCTGTTTGCCCTCTGCAGCTGGAGCAATCGGTTCTGGCAGCCACATGAGATTTTGAATAGCTTCGCCTTCTCTACTATCTTTTTGCCCTTCTTCGGCGGCGCCATCCGACGCAATCGAAGCAACTTCATCGTCCTCTGGGCCGTCATCTGCCTGCACGCTCCCGCGTTTGGCTGGTGAGGAATGGCGTCAAGCACACTCGTTGAGCTTGACCTGCTTATCAGCCTGCCATACTTCAAGACTCACCGTCGCTCTTGCTTGGTAGTTTCCGGACACGCTTGCGGTCGCCATCCCACACGAAACACTCGATCTGCAATACGCTGCATCGGTGACACCTCTTGGCAGCCGGCACTGGCTTATCCTTGCTGCTCTCGACGTAAATATCCGGCAACTCGCACCTCGTCTTCTTTTGTCTACACGACAAGCACGATCTTCTTGCATACGTTCGATGGGGTCGCTTAGTGGAGCCAGATGTTCCGTTTTGCCCATTATCGGCGCGGATGACACTGCCAGAAGGATCAGAAGAGGATGAGGATGGATCTGCTGACCGCTGCATTGGATTCGGTGCTGGTCGAGAAGCCATGGCGGCTAAGAATGGCCTCTTCAGCGGGCCAGAGCGGGGCAGCTAGCTGTCGAGACTGTCGTGGCAAATCGGTGCGAATAATGTGATCATCGATGTAAGCAGGAATCGTGAATGGGCGGCACACTCTGACTCTCGGAGTGTGCAGCTTAGCGGAGCTCGAGTCATAGGTGTCCAAGAAATGCACGCATACATGCGGAGTAGGAGCACTTACGCCCGAGGTGAGGCGCTGCACGTGCTGCATGACAGCAACCGCGTCGCCGCTGCTGATGCAGGCACAATCGACTCGTTGATTCACTGTTGTGATTCAAGATTGTGATCGTTGTAACTGCTGAGCACGTCTAACGCAAGACAGAGGGGCCGTCGTTGCATCCACCGCTGTAGCTCGAGTCTCGCGGGCTTCGCAAGCTATGCACAAGTCCACATACACAGCAGTCTTCATGGTGATCGCTGAGCCAGGAGGCTCCGCAGAGCTACACCGACAGTCGCACACTTTTAATCACGAGCGCATCGAGCCGCTGCGCGCTGACCGAGGACACTGTGACTAGCATCGAAGTGATTTGCCCTCGCCTCCCTTTCGGGGCACGCACGGTTCTCGTGCATTGGCAGGCAGGCAGGCAGGCAGTCGTGGGGCCAAATCCGCTTGGAGTCCAGCAGAGAGCCAAGCGTGCGAGTGAGGCCAGCTCGCATTACAGAGCTTCCCATACACGCGGGTCCCAGACGTGCTGATCAGGAGCGAAAGGCTCAAATCGCATTGCGCAGAGTATCGTGAACCCTCGAAGTGGTGGTCGGGCACAGAAAGGGGAATGAGAGAGTATCGTGCTTTGACTAAAAAATGCGACGAGCTGAAATGCATCGCTTCCAGCGGAGGACTGGAACGGAGTTTTGCTCGTGGCACAGTTTGTCGCGGGTACTTATGAAGGTCGTGCGCCCATTGACTTTCAACGTTGAAGCCGTCGTCACGAGTTGCCACCGTCTGCTTGGGCTGAAATCGAGCGTGATCGGACCGAAATCTGGCAGCCTTCGTGAATTTCTGGTTACGTTTTTAGGCTCAATCATCTGCATCGCCATCGTCACCCTCGTGAGCCTTGTAAAATGCCCTCAACGCCTCCTCTGCTTCCTTGTACTGCACTTTGACCTCCTTCAAAGTTGCAGTCAATTTCTCCAGAGCGACTTCTTCCGTAATCTCCGTCGCCCCGTCAGGCTCCACTTGCTTGCCGTAGTGCTGCATGTTTTCGCAGGAGTCCCGTACTTTCGATACGCCGACTGCTGCAGATGATCCCTTCAAGAAGTGACCCAAGGTGGAAAGCTCGAGCAGACTCTTTTCCTCGCTACGGATGAGACAAAGCAGGGGAGGTGAATGGTCAGCTGTCTCAGCACATCAGAGTCGAGAAGCAACGTGCTTCGCTTCGCTTGCCCATTGGCACCTGAACAACAACAACATCGCGACGACTTACAGTGCCTTGTCCATCTTGACAAATGTAGCCGCAGCCTGATCAAAGTAATTCCAGACGATTTCTCGCGAGAATTCCCTATCGTCCTCATCGTCGTCCATCTCGAGCAGTTGGCTGAAGATGTCCATGTCTATGATTTCTGGGTTGATCGAGTCTCCCACATCTGCGCCGCCGCCAGGAGGTGAGGAAGGCGGAGAAGAGGTGGATGCAGCCTGAGAAGCGGGGGAAGACATATTGGGCAAGAGGTCAGGTCAGGTAGTCTTGTTTGGACGCTTGGTGAAGAGGAAGACACGAGTGCTCGAGATATTGCCGCTTTTGTAGCCTAGCACGAGCCATGCAGAGCTCGTGATCACTCGACGTCAGACGCGAGGCTTGGTCACGCCAGTCCCATGCTCCTAACGCCGAGGGCCCCTCATTGCGCCTGCAGCAACTCCCGAGCACCAAGTATTCGCCTGAAGCTCAGCAAGCGCAAGAGAAGCGGGAGGCGCAACGTTTCGGCAAAGCATGTCAGACGACGATCGTGTAGTGCATGCAGCTCGAGGGATGGTGATGTGCGCCCTCGTTCCGCCACGTGTTTGTGGTGATCCTCTGATGGCATGCCCAGGCGCAGCCATTAAAGGGCTGATGCGCAGTCAATTGCACTGACTCAATCCACACGTGGTGGCAGCAATCTGTTGCACGTTGGTCGACACCCGCCCACCTCGATTGTCGTCGCCTGGAGCACCCCTTCCTTCTCCCTCTCTTTCTCTCTTTCTCCCTCCCACCCTCCTTTCCTGGCCCAAGAAATGACGCCATCCAGCTAGCATTGTCCGAAGCAGCTCGACAAGCGTGTGCAAAGCCGTCTCGAAGGCTGCTACCTATAGCTCCATTCCGCCAAAGTAGCAAACCCATCTTTGAGTGATCCCTATTCGTGATCGGGAGCCACCGCTCTCGGATCGGTCATCGGCCGACTACCCGCGCATCCGATGCCGTTTTGGAGTTCCTGATGCTCATTTGTTTCGGCTGCCCACGTCCACCAAGCATGCTGCAGCCTGATGAACATGTCATCTAAGCGGTGCAGCCCACGTGCCAGCCCCAAATCTCTACGCCGAGCGAGCGTGAGAGCAGCTCTTGCTGCGCTGGACCCTCTCACAGTAGCTAGACCGAGCAGAGCAAGTAGGAAGGCCCCCCCATTCGAAGCGCCAAGTGTATCAGCCGATTCGTTTCAGCTCAGTACTACACTTACATTAGCGTCTGCCATGGTGAGACGATTGGTATTGCTCGGCGCGCGGTCGGACCTAGAACGGAGAGTTGGAAGCTCTTTTGCTCGTGAGACGTTTGGTCGCGACTGGGTCGACTATGTTGCCGTGCTTCCTCGCTGGGCAAGGGTGATGCGAAGAGCCGCGGGTATTGGTGACGATCCACGAGTGTCGGTGATGAAGGGATGGGGCGAGGTGGACTATTGTCTCGTAACTGATCAAGGTGCTTGCTTGATGATGGTGGTGCTGATATACGGCAATCTTATCAGTCCTTTCCGAGCGCGGGGACCAGCCTCGAGAAGTTTGCAGAAGCCAGCCAGCCAGCCACATGTTGGCCTGCGCGCTCGCACATCTCACCTTCGCAGCCACGCACGCGCCACCGCCATCACGCAGCTCGTCGACGTCACTCGTGACTTGATTTGCGCGCCTTGTCATCCGGTGGCACGGAGCAGCACATCACATGCAGATGCAGATGCACAGCTCTGCGCGAGAGCAAGCCACAACGACGATCGGAGCTTCACTCAAAAATCTTGAATAGAGTAGTAGGTGTGAATGTTCTTAATTCGACCAGAGGCTGCTGTGACCTCCCAATCAAAACGTATGTACGTGATGGCAAACAAGCCTACACAACTGTGTTGCTGCAGATGCTGCATGTGGAGTCCCAAAGGTGCATGGCCGTGGGGATGCTTGACTGAGCACCCATGCGCTCATTTCGAATCACACATTCATCAAGATTCAGCATTCGTGGTTGTCATGAATTCTTGATTACAGAAGACTCGTGCTGGCTCTACTTCCTGACCCGTGTAAAGGAGCGAATATCGGAGTATAGTACCTGCGAACCGCGGGTTGCGCTGGCCGGACCGCGTCGGTGCCGCTCGGAGCTCATCTGATTGGACTCTTCGAAAATTAAGCCAGTCTATTAATGTGAGGCACAAGGGCCTCCTGATAATCCAACCTTGAAAATCGAGAAGGCCCCCCTCATCTGTGCGAACCGCGCGGGTCAGCTTCTCGAGCACCAGATACCTTGGATCAGTCGCAGTCAAGTCCTGCAGCTATCACTGCTTGCGAGGAGCAGTCGAGGTGTGTGGCCGAACAAGTTCGGGAGCGAACCAAGGAGTTCTGCTTGCTCTGTGAGAATCAAGCATGTCAGCAGCGACGTGGACGAGGGACAACTTGGAGATTTGCAAATAGTCAGTGACTTTAATTGCAAGAGCTACGTTCGCCTTGATGACTTGGCTTATCCACAGCTGCGAAGCGCCGGCACCTCGTGTTGCGCATATTTGAGGACCGAAAGCCATCCAGTTGGCGGCAACGCCAGATCGACCACCAAGTGACTTCAGTCGGGACTTCAGTCAGGACCAACGACGGTATCGTGGAATCAAGGTATGGCCATCGTGAGTCGTGATCTGTTCACCAGTTTCGCCATGCGCCATTGGTGATTCCTGATTGTTGTGTGATTCCAGAGTCGCTTCCAATTCAGGATCGCAGGCGCTGCTGCAACGATCCAAAATCACCCTGCGGTTTGCGTCACGTGAAATCTTCCTGTGAATGACTCCACTCATATGTGCGCGCGTTGACGTCACCCTCGCAAACGTTTGATGCAGCCAGATCGAACCGGCAAGGCAGGCAAGGCAGGCAAGGCAGGCAAGGCAGGCAAGGCAGGCAAGGCAGGCAAGGCAGCTTCCCCCTTCGTTGATCTTGTCGTGCGACAAGAACAGCTCTACTTTGACTTTTCATCACGCAAACCACCGCGATTTGACACACGACGGAATTGACGACATCTTCCATTCCCAACAGCACCCTCGAACGATTCATTGAAGATGCCTTGGCAAAAGACTTTTACGCTCGCTTCAAGAGGCAAAGGCTGCCACTTGGTCACCTCGGAGGTGGTCAAACAGATCGATGAGGGTCTCAGGAAGACGGACATCGGGATCTTGAATTTGTTGTGAGTGTTGGAAAGCATGAGCATCGAGTGGAAAGGAAGCAGGATGTCAAATGGCAAACACTGCAGGTAGTAGCCAAAGGCACACTTTAGAGCTTGAGGGACCAGGCTTCCCGCGGTCCTCCTGGAGCGGATGTCCCGGGTGAAAGGGCTCGGACGAGAATCACATATGCGGGCGAACTCCGAAGGCAGGGAGACCAGCCTGCTTCGGAAGAGGGAGGGGGCGCTTGTGCCCGTGATTGCAGCGCCGCCAACAGCGGCCAGAGCGCCAAACATCGATGATGAAAGGACCTTCACACGAGCGGTGGTAGCCGGCTATGGGTAAGGAAGAATCAGTTCAGGGGGTCAAGGGATGATCCTACAGAATGCTGTTGTCGCTCCACGATTGCAACAAGACTTGGTTCTGATGTATCGCTTCGCTTTCCCGTCTTTACAGCATACAGCACACTTCTGCCGGCTTGTCTCTGAACGAGAACTTTGATTCAGACGTACGAAAGGACATGGAAATGGTGTTTGTGAGTAACCAACACCTCTTCGTGCACAGTCAGTTGTGACGTCAAGCTGACATGCACTTCAACTTTCGACTTCAGGACCACCTTGTGCCCCAATCCTTGCCGTACAGGCACACTGACGAGGGACCGGATGACTCGCAATCGCACAGTCAGTCGGTTCTTGCAGGTAGCAGCATCTCCATTCCGATCTCGCACGGCAAGCTTGCCACGGGTACCTGGCAGGGCATCTATTTGATGGAGTTCAGAGCTGCAAAGCATAGCAGAAACATTGTGGCTACCATCATTCCATAGGGCCACATTGGTCCAATCAAGTAATCTGATGCTTCCTAGATTGCTTGTTCGTACGCTGATGTTCGAAAGGAGCAATCTCACGCTCCACATCGTCATGGTTCCGGTCGCGCCTCGTGTCGCATCGCGTAGTCTTGAGTCTCGGTGCTCGATTTCTCTGCTGCCATTTCGTCATGGTTCCGGTCACGCCTCGTGTCGCATCGCGTAGTCGTGAGTCTCGGTGCTCGATTTCTCTGCTGCCATTTCGTCTTTCTGCCAGCTTGAGCGAGACCGCGCCTCCGAATTGTATCACAAACACACGCCATCCTTCAGATCGGGTCGAATGCCCGCCCACTATCTGCAGGAACTAGCTACCCAAGGTCTCTCAAGGGAGAAGCCTGAAAGGGACAAGATAGGCTCAACGCCTACGGCATCTTTGACATTGCTCTTGCATTGATTGCCTGGTATTCTCGCGACCTGTTCGAAGGCGTCTTTGTTCCGCTCGATGAAGATGCCCTTTCCTTAGCAATGTTTCCCTCCAGAATCAGTCAAAATTTGTGTCTTTACACCTGTCGCTTGCTTCAATGAGGATGCGAACGTTGTCTTGCCTGCCGCTATAGCAGCTCTGGGGCTGACGAACGATCGCGCGTTCCATGAGCACAAAAACACGCTTGATGTGACTGTACAATGGAGCTGCAGTCATGAGTATAGGGCATCAAGCACAGCGTGATTACATGCATGCTTCTAGTGATCTAGTATGTCGCATAAAGTTGTGTAAAGTCGTTGAGACTTCCATCCTGCTCACTGTGCTCTGCGAGGCTGGCTGCGATGCAGCACAGTATCTTCCAACTCGATAGTCAGCAAGTCAACCCTGGCAACGGGTGCATGCTGCTTGGGCGATGTAGGCATACCACGGCTAGAATACGTCCACCTGGTAGCATGCGTCGTCATCGGAAGCAGACATCAGCCCGCCTGTCCTCAGCAACGGTCACGAACGCTTGGTTAATTGCGACTTGCGTACTCGGCTCACACTCGTGACCCCTGACTCGCCTTGACCTTCACTGAACATCATCAGCGGACGCACCGCGCTCGCAATTTTGCGAGTCAGCATCCGAAACTGCAAGAGTCAGTCATCACACATTCCGCATCTAATTGCTGGCTGGGGGTCGGAACAAATCCCCGGAGGGCGGTCGCTACGCCTGGCTCGGCCCCTCGGTGGGTACAAGTATACTGCGGGCGCAGCATGCGAGCCTTACGAAGCCTCTATACACACGGTTTTACCAACTCTACTCGACTGTGCATGTGATGATGTTGGCCCATCTTTGCGCCATGCAGAGCTTGAACTCGAGTGTGAGCGGAAGCGTTGACTCTAGTTCTGTCTCGCACATCTGTTGCCAAGACGCTTAGGCTGACCTTTGCAGAGGTCTCGCCCGATCTAGCGCCTCTGCGGATAGAAGGAATCATCGCGTCGAAAGTGTTGAGCTCAATCGCCAAAGAGCGAGTGATTCAAGATTCGCATGCCACATCGATTCGAGCGACCCAACCGTGGACCGGGCGCTGCGTGCTGTCATTCGGCGCCTTGCTGCAGTTGGCGCATTCAGCCACCTTATAGCGCGTCCGAAATGCGCCCAACAGCATGAGAGGACTCTCGATGGTTAAACGCCGACGTGCTATTGTCCATCCGTGCTTTGGACGCGCGCGCGCACTTCCGACGAGCCTTGTTGCAGGCTTCACTCGATCATGATGCCCACAGCATATACCTGCTTGTAATCGAAACTTGCTTTCTTCGTGATCACGGATGTTCTCCTCGCCAGCGCCAGCAATATGTTAGAAATGAGGTGCTACGAGGTACAAGGTTCTGGACCTGCATATACGCCAGGCACCCTTGCGCGACAACTCCCTGGCGCCTGACGCCCAGCAGCTGCAAGCCTTGGGCTGTTGAAAAGGCTCAGCATGTATGCAAACATTCCTGAGAACGCCTGCTGGTCAATCATGCATGCTTGCCACTCAGACTACTCACTGTTCCTCCAAGCTGTGACATCATGGTGGACGCAAAGTCACTCACTCACTCAAGACCCAAGATGGGTTAAGCTATTTCTGGGGACAGGCTTATGCGGCATTCACTGTTGGCGTTTTCGTGCATCGATGCGCTCTTTGCGTTCTCACGCTTTCAGTCGCTGGAACGCCGAACCCGACACAGATCAAGCAATGGCGGAGTGCGAGACGAGGCGGTCGCGAGTGGTCTGTCATCGAACGAGGGAAGCGTGAAAGGAAGCTGCGAAATATATAAGGAGCACCCAAGTAGACTCCATCCCCCAACTTTCTTCTTCACCTTCCGCCTCGCATTGTCTCGCTTCATTCTGGTCCGATCCGGCATCGCAGTGACCCCGCCTTCGCAGTCAAGTCTCTCTTCTCGCACATTCGAACGCCAGGAGCGTTCTCACTACAGCACAGCATCGTCATCACGCTCACATAGCATCCAACTTTCACGACCCTTGCAATCTCGTCCCTGCTCATCTCATCCGTCCGCTTGTTTGTCTTTCTTGTTCTGTTACCTTGACGGTAGACCGCATTCATCCCCGACAACGAACCCCTCGACCTGACCATTCACATCATGAAGTTCACTCTGCCTCTCCTCACCGTGGTTCTCATTGCCACCAACGCTGTCGCAGCGCCCATTCCTGGTTACGGTCGACGTGCGTCCGACAATGCAACCAACAACAACGTTCTCATTTCCGGTCCCACGGTGGATGGTGAGTTCTGCATGGGTAATAGGTGGATGTGATTGGATGTGATACAGGCGATGCTGACGCTCTGCATGTCGTTTCCTTCGCAGCACAAGGCAAGACTCACGATGGCACCATCACCAAGTCCGACAAGACTGCCATTGTCGGCGCTTCCAACGACTTGACTGGCGCTCAAGGTCAGGTCATCAACGCTCGTGGATACATGCCCTTTCACGGCGACCGCGCTCGCGAATCAACTCATCGTGCGCGCAGCGCAGCGGAGGAAGCGTACATCATGTACGAGCGCAGAGGCTCCTACAGCGTGCAAGGCCGCGGTGTCGACGTCGTGGGCGCCAAAGTCAATGCGGATGGATCTGTTGAAGAGGGCACGATCGTCGACAATGGTCTCGATCACGACAACGTCATTGGCAGCAAAAACGAACAGAATGCGGCTGCTGGCGCGCCTGTAAGCACCCATTACCGCCGCGGCACCAGCGTGGTCGGACCCAAGGTCCACGCCGACGGATCCATTGAAGATGGCAAGATCGAAGAGAACGGTCTCGACAAAGACGAGGTGATCGATAGCAAAAACGAGATCCAAGAAAATGCTGCTGCAGGCGCGCCCGTACCTGGTCAGTATCGCCGCGGCACCAGCGTGGTCGGACCCAAAGTGCACACCGACGGTACCATCGAGGAGGGCAAAGTGGTAGAGAATGGTCTGGACCACGATGAAGTGGTGGGTTCTGAGGACAATGTTCAGCACGAAGCTGCTCAGCGAAGAGGCACATTGGTCAAAGGCCCAGTGATCGATGCTGATGGCACGGTACACGAAGGCAAGGTGGTTCAGATCGATGGACCGGACCGCGTCGAGCCTGCAGAGGACCACAGAACTGGACCTACCGGCGCGAGCGCGCCTCCTCCCTCTACACCTCCTCCACCTCCTCCCTCTACAAACGCAGCCGATACGACGACGCCCAAGAAGAAAGCCAAATCCAACATCAAGGACACAGTTCACGTCGGCAACCACGACCAGACAAGCGATCACTCCGAGACGGTCACTAATGACGGTGCGAATGTGGACAAGGGCGAAGATGCGGGCGAATCGACTCAGCTCGCTGCTCGTCGCCGACAGCTCGAGTAAGATGACTGTTCACCTCCTCCCGGCGATAGAGATGAGAGACTCTTTCGTGTGCTCGCAGGCACGAGCCACGAGCAGCCCCTTACGACTGCGACGGCAATGAAACGAGCCTTTTGCTTCAGAATCGAGTGTTGTGTTGTCCGTGGCGCTCTCGCGCTCGAACTTGTAGAGTCCATGTCTCTGTGCATTCAGACAGTGTGCCATCACACGCAGGTCAATTTGAGTGCGTAAAGTGGTATCGATTGATGAAGTGTGGGCATATTGTATTGGATCGTACCCGAGCCCTTGACAAGGCTCGATGTTCTACTCTTGCTTGGCGAGCTCTTGCCTCCTGTTGGCAGCCATCTGGTTCGTCGCGCTCTTCTTCGAACTTCGTCGCAAGAACGCCGTCGGATCAATCCCGCATCCCACTCCGACTTCTACCTGGCGCGCGACGGCCCAGACCCAAATGAGTCCAAAGAGGGGTGTGCAGAGGAGCACGTTGAGGACCGGATGAATGTCCGGATACCTATCATAGACGTGCGCAGCCAAGCTCGGCGCAAGTGCGGGTAGCAACACTTCGACGAGGTGCAAAGCGAGGATAGCAGCATGAGCCATAGCGCTCGTCCACCCGACAAGTGATTTGCGTCGGCTTTGCAAGGCCGAAAAGGGATTATAGCCCGTGGACCAATTCCACAAAAAGTTGAGGACGAGGTATTGGAGCGTCAACCCATCCCTTTGCAAGAGGGGCCACATGCTGAACACTGCCACGTTGTTCCCGAGCATGGCCCACTCAAAGTCCGTCTTGCCACCTCCGCCGCCCCACTCATCGCCCTTGACGGTGATGAGCAGCGAAAGCGGCACAAGAGGCAAAAGGAAGCTCTTCTCGTGTGTCTGAAAGCCAAACAGAAAGAAGGCCAGGGAAGTGTTGAGGAGGGCGTAGGGCAAAACGCTAGCTGCTGGCGAAGGCGTGTTGCTCGCCACTTCTTGATCGCCCACAGTCGTCAATTTCGAGCTTCCAAACAGGCTGCCCGTATTGCTCATGGCGCCAGAAATGCTCGGAGCGATACCACCTTCGGAGGCTCCCGCTTCAGATCGAGCAGCAGCACCCGGCACGCTCAGTATGGATCTTGTCCTGTCTCTGCGTTCCGAACGACCCGCGCTCCTTCCACCTGCGCTGCGTCCCATCACCGACCCCTCTCCTCTCTGCCTAGCCAATTTTTCCCTCGCAGCTTTCGCTCCTTTCCCTTCGTTGAGAAACATTTCGATGGTCACAGTCTGGCTGGCGGCGACGTACAAGTGGGCGCATGGAGCCAAGATTGCCAGTAGCGTCGCGATGAGGCTGACCTTGGCCAAGCTGGATACTTCAAAGAGGTTGCGGAGCTTGTAGCGCTGGGGAAGAGGCAGTACGCTCAAGAAGCACCAAACGTTGCTGACCTTGTCCTCAAAGATGCCCCGTGCTAGTGGGAAAATGCGATGAATGACTTGGAAGAGCGCCGAGGGACTGTAGAGCCATGGTGAGAATAGCACCAGAGTGGTGATCAGGGTCACGGCGCCGATGCCGGTAAAGCAGATCAGGCTAGAGTGGCGAGCAATGAATGAATCTCCTGAAATTGGCCATTCGCGCGACACCGACGATCACTCACCCTCTCTCAAAGCCAACGCGCGCAAGTCCAGCGCAACGCCCGAGCATGATGGCGAAGACGGCAGGTGCAAAGTAGAGTGCCATCTGCTTGAAGCACAGAGCCAAGGTAAAGAAGAAGGCAGCGAGCACATAATCATAGCTGACTCTGCGGCTTAGATTGCGCGTCCTCGTTTGCCACTCCGTCTGTTGCGCTAGGGCTGTCTCGGTGCTCGGGTCAGACGCCGGTGCAACGGGCGCGGAAAAGAACGGCAGGTCCGGATTCGGAAGGCTGGAGTAGAGCAGAGAAAAGGCGCCTACGCAAAAGCCCAGCATAACGCTGTTGTATTGGAAGTGCCCATGATCGATGAGAACCAGACTGGGCTGCAGCAGGATAGTCATCGCCGCGATGGATCGCGTGCGCCTGCCTCGTCCGTGCAGCCGCCTGGACAGGAAGAAGAGCACAGCTGGAATATACACCAGCGCGTCAAAGAAGAGCACGGTGGCTCTCAGGTACGTGACCAGGCTTTGATTTTCCGCGCCTCGCGAGGTGACAAAGGCAAACGACTGCGAAAGGCCAGGGATGCGAGATCCGCTATAAAGTGGCAGTACGGTGTCAGCCTCGGCATAACGCAAGGAGAGCGTGCGCTCTCGACACTCACATCCAGCCGCACACGAGACTGACGTACGCAGTCAGCGGAGGGTAGTCCAAGCCCCAGTACTGCAAGTCGTACTCGTACCACTTGTGCACAGGCACGTGCAAAGTGAGTTCCATCCAGTGTCTCTGAGCTTCCAAATCGCCGTACATGGGACTGATTCCTTTGCCTGCGAGTCGAGCAAGAGTCAGCTTCGTTGGTGTCCGTGCACCGACATACTTGGGAACCCGACCACAGCTCACCGCTCCAACCTGCGAGGCCCACAGCCCAGCGAATCCACACAGCTGACAAGAGCACGACAATCCAAGTAACCCTTTCTCCCGCGCCTGCAGAAATGCCCTCGCTCTCCCTAGCCATCCACCTGACCCACCTCCGGAGCGGACTATCGTTGTCTTTTGCCGACTTCGAGCTGCTACCGATTTTGTGCAGACCCGTACTTCTTCGATTTGGCGCAGAGCTGCCCATTGGGAGAGGAGCGAAACTGGTGCGCGAGGTGGATGATTTGGCCGGTGTCAAGTCGGCAGCGGTTGAGGGGGTTCTGAGAATCGCGCTAGAGCTGGGCGTGATGCCCGTGCCAGCCAACGTGTCCAGAGCCACTGCCGATTCTTTCCTGCGCGGATTTTCTCGACCCACAGACCGACCGCCGGTGCTCCTGCCATCATAGCTATCTTCCCTCCTTCGAGGAGGCTTCGGCGTCTTTTCACCCTCTCCTTCTGCCTCTCCCTCGCGCTGAATGTCCAGGTCCGCCTCTTCCCAATCGGGCAGTCGCCTGGTGCCCTCGTTTTGCTTTGCTCTTCGACGAGCTCCGCTGCCTTGACCTCGAGCGCCAGAGGACCAAGCGCCAACACTGTACGCTGCATCCGAGCCCGCATCGGATGAGGGACCTCTGCGGGTGATGCGACCTGCAGGAGCGCCCGAGAAGTGTTCGCCAGCGCCGGAAGACGATGGGGCATGCACAGCTTGAGATCGTAGCCAAGTTTCCAAGCCTCCCGATGCAGGCGCAACGGGCGAGATGGGCGAGGGCAAAGCGAATGGATCATCTGCTGTATGTTGAGGACCCGAGTGACCTGCTATGGCATCCCTTGTGTTCCCACCCGTCGCAGATGCGCCGACGTACGCTGTACCTCGCCTCTTGCTGCCCGATCGATTCTTGCTAGTCAAACCAGATCCGTTCAGATTGGGCAAGGCACCAGGAGCGACGCTGCTGCCCACGCTCGACACGCTATCGTATCGTCTACGATTGGCGGGCGGCAAAGGAGCCAAAGCATCTGCGTCGTCTTCCACCTCGTACCGCGGTGCTGCCACTGCTGCTGTTCTGTGAGAGTCCGTCGCAACACGATCGAGCGGATGAACAGGCAGGCCGCTGTCGCGCCCTCGTCCACCGCTGCTTGAGCTGTGATTGGCAGGGAAGCTCAAGCTCGTAGGATCGCCTGCCGTTGCTGTGGATCGTTGAGGTCGATGTCTCGAATTTCGATCGCGTGCTTGAATGGGTGAGACTGAACGTCCATCGCGAGCCTGAGCGTCGGAGCCCGACCTGCGATGACCTGGAGGTGTGCTGCGTGTTGCACCTTCGGCTGATCCGCGTTGGCTCAGACGATGCAGCGTCGTGGGTGAGGTGGACCTCTGCATCGCTGCTTCTTCAGTTGGAAAACGATCCATGATACGCGGCGACCGAGATGGGTGTTTGTCGAGCGAGATGGCTGTATCACTCTTGGCGCTGAGGAGCGTGATGCGCGTGCAGTCAAAGCCGTTCGTGCGTGTGAATGTCGGATGGGATCAGCGCGTGTCCCAACAAGCTCTTGTCTGCTTCGACTCTGCCACGCACACTCGTGACTCTGGATGCTAGCTAGCCATAACAAGTCAGTCACAGTGCGAAGGTGAGCTGTGAGAGCGTGAGAGCGTGAGAGCGTGAGAGCGTGAGAGCGTGAGAGCGTGAGAGCGTGCGAGGATGAAGGACGCTATGCTATGCTTGCTGCTGCAAGTGCAGTGTGAGTGATGACGCTCATTCCGCTCAACCTCATCAGCCGCGAATTGGAAGAGACCGATTTCCGATCCGTGTGCGGAGAAGTCCGAAAGTCTTGCTCGCAATCAAAATGCATTCACCATTCACCATTCAATTAACGTTTGTGATTTCTGTCAGTCGCGATCAAGTGTGTCAAGTGTGTCTGTCGGGTGCCCGTGCGTGCTGGCGTGCTGGCGTGCTGCTGCCGTGCCGTGCGTGCGTGTGTACTTTGGCTTGCGAGTGTGCGGTGTGGTGTGCGTGAATCCGGGGTGAGTGCAACCATCGGCATGCACAACACCACGCGCCACGTGGCTCGACGCGGAGCTTCTCTGGCCGCGCTGGTGAAGCAAGACGCGTCGAGCTGAGCGACGCGTAAATCGTTGCAACGCACACGCACACGCGCACGCGCACGCGCACGCGCACGCGCACGCTAGGACCCTCTCCTGGGCACGCATCCGCTCCAATCACAGACACAACAGTCAATCGTCAATGGAGAAGGCAAGCGCGGCGCGGATTGCACACTCACCATTCCTGATTGTCATTGGACTTATCGCATCCTGACAAGCTCGCACTTCTTCGCGACTTGCTTCCGCTCAGCATTTGCCCTCCCCTCCGTCACTAGCGAGTGCCGCGCGCGCAAACAGCATCTCCACTCCTTGGTCACCTCGTCCGGCTTCCACCTTCGCGATGGCCTCTGTAGCGACAACTCGTGCTGCATTGCCTCCTTCTTCCGCCACGCAGCACAAGCGTCGAAGAGTGGAAGGCGCTGCTGGTGCGGTGGTGGTGAACAAAAAGGGCGCAGGAGGAGCCAAGTCAGGTGCGAGATCCTTTGTAGAGACCTTAGAGAAGCTGCGTGATGAAGCGGAACAAGTGGCAATGGAAGAGGCGGGATCGGAGGAGGACAAATGGGCCCGACCAGCATTGCAGCCGCTGGATGCCAAGACGGATGGCATAACATTTCAGCAGATCGACATTGAAGAGTATCAAGCGGCCAATCAGGCTCCCCTCATCCGAATCTATGGAGTCACTGCTGCTGGTCACTCGGTCCTAGCTCACGTATCCGGATTCCTGCCTTACTTTTACATCCACGCACCGCGGGGCTTTCAACAAAGCGATTGCAGCTCCTTCGCCAATCACCTCAACTCGCTCTTTGGCGCAAGGAGCGTGACGCGTGTGGAGATGGTGGCGAAAAAGAGTCTGATGAACTATTTGGGCGATCAAGACGTCGCCTTTCTCAAGATCACCACTGGCGATATTCGCAATCTGGGCAAAGTGAGGGGAAGTTTGGAGCGCGGAGAAGTGTCCTTTAGGGATCTGATGTCGTCGGGGGATGCTCAGGTCAGCTACGAAAACATCGCTTACTCGCTGCGCTTCATGATCGATCACAAGATTGTGGGCATGAATTGGTTGACTATTCAACCCGAAGGCTACACGGTCCGATCGGACAATGACAAGCTGTCCCGCTGTCAGATCGAGGTCAACTGCTCCTCCCAAAGCTTGGTTTCGCATGCACCAGACCACGAGTGGGCGGACATCGCCCCGCTGCGCATCCTCAGCTTCGACATTGAGTGCGCAGGAAGAAAAGGCGTCTTTCCAGAAGCCGAGGTCGATCCGGTGATCCAGATTGCCAGCATGGTCACTCGTCAAGGCGAGACGGCTCCCTTTATCAAAAACGTCTTTACTCTTAACACTTGCTCCCCCATAGTGGGCACGCACGTCAAGGACTTTCAAAGCGAAAAGGACATGCTGGAAGCTTGGGCGGACTTTGTGCAGGTTGTCGACCCGGACGTCGTCATTGGGTACAACATTGCCAACTTCGACTTTCCCTATCTCCTCGATCGAGCCAAAGCGCTCAAAGCTACGAAGTTCCCTTATCTGGGCAGAGAGCGATGTGAGTTCTGTGCACGCTGTCAATAATGTTCGCCTGCTCATCCGAATAGCGGTGCACCACCACCACTGCCACAGTGACACGTACCGAAGCCAAGGACACGCACTTTTCATCCAAAGCGTACGGCACCCGAGATTCAAAGAATACAGAGTTGCAAGGCAGGTTGCAGTTGGACATGCTGCAAGTCATGCAGCGAGACTACAAGCTGCGCTCTTACTCGCTCAATTCCGTCTCGTTTGAGTTCCTGGGAGAACAAAAGGAGGATGTGCACTTTTCGCTCATTACTGAGCTTCAAAATGGAGGGCCTGAGGCTCGTCGAAGATTAGCAGTATACTGCTTGAAAGACGCTTACCTGCCGCAACGACTTATGGACAAGCTCATGTGCTTCATCAACTACATTGAGATGTCTCGCGTGACGGGCGTGCCCTTCAACTACCTCTTGGCCAGAGGTCAACAGATCAAGGTGGTCTCGCAGCTGTTCAGAAAGGCCCGCGAAGACAATTACTTGGTGCCTTCGCTGAAGTCTGAAGGTACAGACGATCAGTACGAGGGAGCAACCGTGCTGGAGCCCAAGCAAGGCTACTACGATTCGCCCATCACCACTTTGGATTTCGCCTCGCTTTATCCTTCCATCATGATGGCGCACAACTTGTGCTACACTACGCTGCTCACCCGAACGACGATCGAGCGATTGAAGCTTGTCAAGGACAAGGATTACGTGCTGACGCCCAACAACAACACGTTTGTCAAGCCAGATGTTCGAAAGGGGCTTTTACCCACCGTGCTGGAGGACCTGTTGGCCGCTCGTAAGCGAGCCAAAGCGGATTTGAAAAAGGAGACGGATCCCTTCAAACGTGCCGTGCTGGATGGAAGGCAGCTGGCACTCAAGATTAGCGCCAACTCCGTTTATGGTTTTACGGGTGCAACGGTGGGCAAGTTGCCATGCTTGGAGATCAGCATGAGCGTCACGGCGTACGGTAGGCAGATGATTGAGCAGACCAAGACGCAGGTAGAGTCGCACTACTCCATCGCCAATGGCTTCGAGCACGATGCAGAAGTCGTCTATGGTGATACCGACTCGGTCATGGTCAAGTTTGGCACGCCAGACTTGAAGAGGGCCATGGAGCTGGGAGCGGATGCGGCTGCTAGAGTATCCACCACCTTTACCAAGCCCATCAAGTTGGAATTTGAGAAAGTCTACTTTCCTTATCTGCTCATCTCCAAGAAGAGGTATGCAGGTCTTTACTGGACCAATCCGGACAAGTGGGACAAGATGGACACGAAGGGCATCGAGGTGAGTCTACACCAACGCTTGCTGCCGATCGCTGGACGCGCATTTACACATTCCTCTTGTTGGCGCCACCCAGACCGTCCGCAGAGATAATTGTCGCTTGGTGCGCATGGTCATTGATACTTGTCTGCGCAAGATGCTCATCGACCGCGACGTCAAGGGAGCAGAAGAGTAAGTGCGACGCGTTGGCCGGCGGCCGTGTTGCGTCGTGGCTCATGCCTATCCTGGCACACACCTTCTTGAACAATAGCTTCGTCAAGCAAGTGATTTCCGATTTGCTGCAAAACAAGATCGACCTGTCTCAACTGGTCATCACCAAGGCGCTGGCCAAGGCGGACTACGCAGCCAAGCAAGCTCACGTAGAGTTGGCAGAGAGGATGCGAAAGAGGGATGCTGGGTCTGCGCCGGCGCTCGGCGACCGTGTCGCCTACGTCATCGTCAAGGGCACAAAGGGCGCTGCTGCGTACGAAAAGTCAGAAGATCCCCTCTACGTGCTTGAACACAACATTCCCATCGATACGAGGTATTACTTGGACAATCAGGTGAGCTGCTTTGCGATTGCCCTGTCGTGCTCGTGATCCATCCGCTGACACGCCGCCGACCCCACTCATTAGCTGGCAAAACCCTTGATGCGAATTTTTGAACCCATCTCTGGTGCAGGTGCACAGAAGCTGCGTGAGTGTTCATTGTCAACTTGAGCATGAAGCAGCGCCAAATTCTCACTCGGTTCGCTTGCGTTGCACAGTTAATGGGTCTCATACGCGCACCGTGCAAGTGGCTACCTCTACCGTAGGCTCGTTGATGAAGTTCGCAGTGAAGACTGCACAGTGTCTCGGATGCAGGACTCCTCTGCCTGCAAAGCTCGGGGGTGAGTCTAGAGGTGCTATGCAGCAGTTGCGATATCTCCCCCTGAAGATTCTTTTTTTTTTTTTTTGCTATCGTCTCGTCTTCCGGAAAAGATGCTCCGGTGTGCGAACGCTGCAGACCTCGATTGCCCGAGATATATGCTGAAAAGGTGAGGCTAGTTCGAGCCTGCGCAGTCAGTTCACTCCGAGAGCTGATCGATCCCCTTGCCCTGCCCCCCTTTCGCATGCACATCTCCCAGCTCGCAAGGCAGTCATCCCTCGAAGAAGAGTTTTCTCGACTTTGGACATGCTGTCAACGTTGCAGTGGCACAGTGACGCAGGACGTCCTGTGCAGCAACTCTGGTGAGTGAGAAAATGCACCCCCCTCATATTCTTGTCCTGTCCTTCTCCTTCCCACCGTCCGATTCGCACACTTGATATCTGATGCTTTTGGCGCACCCCACCCTGCATTTGACAGATTGTCCTGCTTTCTACTCGAGGAGAAGAGCGCAAAAGGATGTGGAGGAGGCTTCTAAAGTCATGGCTAGGTTCGACATTTCTTGGTAGACAAGATGATCAACGCAACCAA